>QVTF01021078.1:0-22500 GCA_003573665.1 Oxygymnocypris stewartii
CACACACACACACACACACACAGAGAGAGAAGAGAGAGAGGTTTGTCTGAGAATCTCATTGAATCTCATTGCTTTTAAATGAAGCTGGAATATAAATGCATTAAATATTTAACATCAATTCCCTCTATATGAAATAACAGTATGTAAAATATATGTATTATTAATATAAGAACAAATTATTGGCCCATTTATAAACAACTTTAATAAGGGCCTTACAACTCCATAAGATAAAATATCAATAAGTATGGGTCTAATAAAGAAATATATATTCATAAAATAATTTTAAAACATACAAAACAAGATAAATTATATGAATTATACATGTATTAATTATAACGTAAAACAAATAATAAATTACATATAATGTATTAATTATTATATATAATTAAAAATCAGATTTATTTGCAAAATAATATTCTTATCATTAAAAATAAAATAAGACCCCTTTTTGCTTTGTGATATTATTTTCATAATACCCATTCATTATCATACCTGCAGAAAATTATAATAAGAATTTTATAGTAGCATGTTTTTTTCTTTAAAGCATGAATCACTGTATATAAGAGCTGTAATAAAACTGTAATAAAAGATTACTTTTTAGGACCAATATGATTTTTCATTCTCATTACAATGTAAAAAAATGTTAAACATAAACCACTGTTACTGTAAAATAACTGTAATAAAAATAATTTTTTACCAATACGTATAAAAACATTTTTATAACAATTAATGCCTCCTCTGTCTCATTACTATGAAGCAAAAAAAAATATTTTAAATGACGGTTTTGTTACTTGACTGTCCAAATTCTCTACTCAAACAAACAAACAAACCTACACACAGATGCACAAAACCTCAAAACAGACACACAGTTCTCCCCCGCACACCCCCTCTCTCTCTCTCTCTCTCTCTCTCTCTCTGTCTCTCTCACTCTATCTCTCTCTCTCTTTCCCTCTCTCTCTCTCTCTCTCTCTCGTTCAGTTGGTCTCTCACTGAGAGCTTTACCTCCCCCTCCCTCCTTTCTCACACTGTACTCTCTCTCTCTCTCTCTCCATTTGGAGCTCTGGATTCACTGGTGAGGTCTTCAGCTTTGGCTCTTCTGTGATATCTGACAGACACATCAGGACCTCAGCTGTATCAGGATGAACTCCACATTAACGACCACCCAGAACGCTGAAAAAGAGTTTGAGGAGCAACACAAGACAAACTGACACAGATTCAGAGAGAGAGAGAGAGAGAAGAAGGGATTTCTTTCCGAGAGGGATTCCCCCACCCAGGGAAACGGAGGTGAGTGGCGACTGCTGTTTTTGATAAAGACTCTGTTTAATACTGCTGAGACTGAAGAGAGATTTCATTTGTTTGATGTGAGGTGGATCATTTTCATAAAGTTAGAGGAGAGAGGTCATGTGTTTGGTCTCACCTCTCTAACGGTCCGTCTGTCGCTCGCCAGGTGTCTTTCACCTCACTTTAGATTACGACTTTCTGATCTGATGGGAGAACAGAAACATACAAGTGTGTTTATGCAGAAAACAAAGAGATGTTAGTCAGTGTTTTCTTCCTTACGAAAAAGTATGACAGTATCACCGTGGTCTTGGGGATGATAATATAAACTTTTGGACATTTTACTATGATAATACCATGTTTTTGCATAAATCAGCCCCTTATAAAAGTGCTGGCATTAGAGTTTGTAGTACTGTATGTACTATGGTATTTACAATATAATTAATAGCACCATGGTACGAAGTATGTGTTTTCAGATATGATACCACAGTAATACCATGGTTTCCAGGACATGTTTTGGGGATATAAAACCATTTATAAAGTACTATAGTGATACCATGGTACAGTGAGAATGACAGATGGTAATATCATGGTAATGAAACATAGTTTGGTACAAAAATTCATATAATGTATTTGCATGTATACCCTCAAGAATGGCAGTACCATGGTAATATTGGTACTTTGGACATGTATTGTGTTTTAACATTAACATGATCTTTTAAGGAACACTGAATTTGATCATTATTTAGGATAAACAACACCAAAATAATAATAAAATATGCATATGTTATTATATATGAACAAAAAAATATAAATAGTAATACAATAACAAAATATATATACATATAAAATATAAAAACATATTAATACAAAATTTATATATTAATATCTTTTTTAAATTATATATATTTTAAATAACTTGTTATTTAAGAAATATTCAAAAACACAGTTTTTTGTTTTTGTTGTTGTTTTCATCAAATGTACCACAGTAGATGGTCGTCCTTCCCACAAATCACTCGTTGAGTTGTTTTGAAGCTTAAAGTCTTTTCAGAATTACGTTTAACTGGCAGCAGAGCGAAGCTGGTAACTTAGAAACAGGCACGTCTGAGCGCTCACACACACACACACACACACACACACACACACACACACACACATGAGGGCGGTGGGTGTCTCCCATGGAAATAAAAGAAGAATATCTATGTGTTCCACCATGGCGGTGTGTGAGAAGCGGTAATGATGGTCTTTACTGAGAAGTGTGTGTGTGTGTGTGTGTGTTTGCTTGCTTGCATGTGCATATGTGCATGAAAAAACAAAAGAACACGGTGTATTAGCAGAATAAATCGTGTTGCTGAGTGGAACGGTGCAATCAGTCCATGAGAGCTTGTGTTCATTACTGCTCAAAGCCGGAGCTTTGCGTGTTCCTAGAGAACCTCATTCAGACAGAAACGGTTTGATGAATTATTAATCACATATTAGAGTGTTTACATCAATAAAAGATAAAACAGGCCGAAAACAAACATCATACTACTCCGATCACACCGCCCGCTCAATAAATTGTCCATATACATGCCACGAATTAATGCACGTCCTCTGTGTGTGTGAGCAAATGCCAATCTGAAATAGAAGTTGTTTTCTCTGACTAATTTTGTGATGAAATGAATGCTGAAGTTTTCATCAACTTCCCAGCATGAGTCTCGTGTGCTGATGGACGCAGATTCATTACCTTTTAATTAAGGACAAAACAACACAGTGGGTGTTCCCAAACATGCGCACACAGGGGGACACACTAATAGATTCAATCACACAAGCCTCATAAATACACAGGTAACCGGTGTAATGTCATTCTCAACAGTGTGACAGAGTTCAGATTCTCATCCTGCACAAATACTGGAGTCTTTCATGTTCAACTAAGAAGCATAATGTATCACAAAAGACAACAATATCCTCAAATTGTGCCTTCAGAAGTGCAACATTCTCATTTCATTTAAATAGAATAAGAATTAGCATTAGAAACAAAAATAAACATTTAATAGAAACAATACATTTTATTTATAGAAACATTGAAATAACGGAATAGATTTATAAAAATTTTGAAAAAAAATCAATTTATTTTATTTAATTTTTTGAATTATTTAATTTTTTGAATTATTTATTATTTCCACAGCACAAAATAAATAAATAATAACATTTAAAGAGAGATAATGGATAGACAAACAGAATATCACTTGTCGGTGCATTAGAGAAACACGTTTTTCTTTCTTCAGCTAAGCTCAGTTGCTGTCCATCATGTGAGGAGATGTGAAGGACACTATGTCCCTCTGGAGATGTCCCGCGGTTAAGAGCTCAGAGAGGAGAAACTGTCGATTAACTCATCTCTACCTGAGGCCAAACACTATTCAAATTTCTCTAATAGTGCTTTTCAACCACTTTAGGTCCAACCCCCCCAAAAAAACTCTTCATACCAGGAAGCATTTTCTACAAATTTCTATAAGTGAAACAATACAAAATATGAAAAATACAATATTTTTCATATTTGTATTCTTATTGTTATCAAATATTATACCAACAAATTATGACACTTTAAACATGCTACAAAAATATATTTACAAACATATATACAATTATTAGTAGTAGTATTAACAATTATAAAAATTATTAAACATGCTAAAAAAATTCTTATATTTTATTTTTGTATTTCATTTGTTTTTATGAAAAAAAATTAAGTGAAACAATACAAAACTGTAAATAAAAACAACACTCTTGTTAGCAAAATATAATAAAGAAACGGTGAAAAAATGCATGACTCAGTCAGATAAACATGTATTGAGCCAAATTCATAAGAGTTCATATTGCCAAACGTATAAATGCAGAACTGAATTAAAGACATCATCATTTAGAACCTAAAGCTTTGACTCTAATAGCCAAAGACAATAAATTACAAACATACATTCAGAAGCCTGGCAATATGTCATGCCCATTACCATCAATAGACCAAGTCTGGGGGTGGACACCAGTCAACGCTTCAGCCAATCAAAACAGCTGAACTACAACATCATTCAAAGCCATTGAACTATCACATTTCTACAGCCTAAACAGACCCTCTGGAGTCAAATGTCTTTCCCAGAGAGAGAAAAAATCCTTTGCTATAGTTGATTGGTGGAGATGAGAGAATTTTAGTTGGAGTATCTTCAGCATTTCAGTATGATCTTCCAGACTGGCAACTCTCTTGACCTACAGCGCCAGCACCTATTATAATTCATGAATCATTAATGATACACTAAAAGCCCTGAAGTACTTCATCCTGAATATGCATTAGAAAGCCATTAAAAAGTCATTCATATCATCATGATTTCACCTGTCATGTATTTCTTCTCTACAGGCCTCTTAAACTATCAGCATCCATTATGTAGAAGTCCACAGAGATGGATTTCAGATCTGATATCCTGGCTCCTGCTGTATGTCACATTATCTTGATTGCCGGCAACAGAAACATGTTTTCAGCTGCACAATCGAGCCAGGAAATTGATTTGCATCAACTTTTCAGCGCCATCATCTGGCAAACACGATTTCCTGTAACATTTCTAAAAGCGAGAAGCTTCGTTTTAATGGTTGTTTGCCTCTGATGGCGGTTTCTATAAATAAAGGTCTGAATTACTTCCCAGAAGCGCATACACTTGGCCACTTATCGGTTGGCTTCCTACTAAAAGCATTGTTGATGCATTATGGGAAATGTTTCGCTAATAGTCATCCTTCCATTTTCAAGACCCTTAATTACGATGTTGCGGCTAATTGTTTCCTCTCTGATGGGTGGTGACGGACAACACAAAGACCTCAGAGCAGTTTATCATCAGAACGACGGCCAGAAACATATTATTATCCTCCAGCAGACCTGAGTTCAGCGGGGAGATCGCAGATTTAGTGCATACGTGTCAAGACCCGTGTCATTACAGGAATATTCTGGGTCTGGAGATTTTTAAAGGGTCTTTAAAAGCAGAAAGCTTGTGTTTTTAAAGCACTTACATGGGTTCTTTGATTTAAAAAAGCAGGCGTTTACTGAAGAATAACCCATATCTACAGCCAAGATATCACAAAGACTGGGAAATATATTTTGCCCACCAACTACCACCTACCCTAGAAACTACCTAGTAACACCTTGGCAACAACTAAAACACCATACAAACTAACCAGAATATAATGGCCTGTCAACCATCAGAGCACCATAGAAACCACTCCGTAATGGGGTTAGCTACCACCAGAACGTCCTACAAACCACCTAGTAGCAGTCTGGCAACCTACTACACAAAACCCAAGATGCCATCCAAACCACCCAGAATATCCAAGAAACTACTTAGTATAATCTGGCAGCCTTATAAACTACCTAGTAACACTGTAGCAGCCACCAAAACACCACAAAAACTACATAGTAACACACTGTAACCACCTATAAATGCTAGAAACCAAATAGTAACACATTGGCAACCATCAGAACACCCTAAAAACTAGGGATGTGCCCAAATAGCAAATCTGTATTCTGAAAGGCACAGAAAACGAATAATGCGTTCTACAGAGCCACTAAAGGGACATGAGAACCAGGGGATATAGCGGTTGCCATTTTTCATCAAATTTCACGTATCACATAAACAGAGTTAGGAGAGATGACTGATAATACGATGGCAAATGATTTGCAGATCCTGAGCACCACTGACAAACATCTAATCTTGTGAAATGTGTGGTAAGTAAGTATACACATAGTCCCTGTGATCGTGAATCTCGAATGTGAAAGTATAAAGCAAACGTTCATTCATGTCCTACATGTTAACAATGGCTCCCTGATGGCCGCAATTTATACACAGGATAATTACCCAACTATATACTTGTGAGAGAAAGCACTGAAATATATATTTTTTTAACTCTATAAACCACATAGTAACACCTTGGCAACCACTAGAATACCTAAACCATCATAAAACCCCCATAAAACTTAAAAACATAGAGCTAATCACAGAACCGGCTTTACTGACGAGATGCGCATGATCATCACGTTCAATATATTGCCCAGCCCTACCTACAACACTATATAAACCTCCCAAAATACCCTTAAAAAACACCCACCTAGTAACACCTCGACAATCACATAGTCACTGTTGAAACCACCTAGCAACACCTTGGAAAAAATAGCAGCTTCAGCACCATACAAAACACGAAACATCGATCCAGACATTTACTGTACGTACAAAATACATCTGGCCTACTTGTATGTGGTTGTTGTTGTTGTTGTTGTTGTTTTAGGGGCTATGTAGCCAACGGGTGCCATATCATTTTTTTGAAAATATAGTAGTACAAGTTTTGGAAGAGAGATTCCATGTTAAAGTATCCTTTTAATTGATTTAGAATAGATTAAGGTACTCCCAATACAATTAGAGTGCAACTGTAGCCTTGCTGGAATAATAAAAGCCATATAATTAGATGAAACAACAGTTTCTATGAAAATAACCAGGACATATCAACAAACACAACATGTGTGGTGCAGTTGTTCAGAATGCCCTAGACTCGATTAAAGATGCACAAATTCAATTTAAGGGTCACACGCCATCTAATCTGTGTTCATTAGATATGCACACTTAATTATTTGACTTCCACATTCGGTTTCTAACTCCTCCATCACAAAGACCTGCTCTCCAGAGCATCTCTGCTCAATGATGGGTTAATATCCCCGAGTCATTACTGAATTAGAGAGGGGAGATGAGGGTTATCCACACTATCACAAGCCTTGTTAACACAGGGTGAATAATCGGTTTTTAATGCATGGCCATTAATTGCTGTGAATCATGTGTATACACATAAACACTGAGGGGGGAATTAAATGTGCCCGCAGAAAATGCAGTTTATTTGCACAAATTTGGTTGTAGTGCCCAATTCACAAGCACAATGTTTTAATGCACTACAACATTATTTGATAATAATCTGATGAATTACTGCTGCCATGATCGCTAGAGCAATGTATACAAGCATCTCTTTAAAATAAAATCGAGTTTACCTCCTGCTTACTGTGGGCGTTACCAACTGAGCAGGGCAAGTTTAATGTATAAGGGTCAATTTTTAATGAGCGTAATTGACATAAAAAGGGGCGTTTGTGCTAAAAAGAATGATACGTTGTATCATTTTACATAAAGAGCAGTGCTGTTGCAGTTGATTTTGCACCATTAACTATGGGAGATTAGTAACTAAAATAAATAAGCAAACAAATAAGCAAACAAGGAAACAAATAAGCAAACAAAACTATGCAAATAAATAAATACAAATAAATTAATAAATTGCACAAAAAAATTGCAGCAAATACATTAGGACACAAACAATCAATTAAACAAAAAAAAGATTACACAGTCAAAAGCAAATAAACAAACATGAGCAAGCAAACATAAATAAATTAATAAATAGCAAAGAGTAAACAAATAAGCTAAATAAATAAATAGCTAAAGGATAATAAGCAAACAAGCAAATAAATATGCAAACAAATAAATGAAATATTTGTTTGCACTGAAATAACCCATAAAAAGTAGTGCATCTGTTCTATTCTCTCCTACAAACTAGGTTGAATTTGACCCAAAATTATTTTATACAATTATTTAATAATTCTAATATATTAAATATAATTTTTTGATTTAATACAAGAAGATTTTAACAGATTTCAAAATGTACTAAATGACAAATAAAATATACATTTGTTTTTTGTTTATTCAAGACAGTTCTTTATAAAAGTAGTTTTTTTTCTGAAAGTTCACTGCACACTACAGTTTTCTTTTTATAGCAATAAAGTGAAACTGTCCAATCAAATATCAATCCAGCAGTGCCTGTCCAGCTGTGTGTCACTAGGCCACAGCTATTTAGAGCCGCAGTCAGGAAATACCGCTACTAAACAAACCAAACAAACAGAAGCGGACAAAACCGCAGCCGGGGCAAAGCTACACACGCAGTTTGAAATAAGCAGAGTGGGTCCATCATATCTGTGATCCCTTGAGCCTCGCTGTCTCGTTCTGTTTTTGTGTGTGTGATGAGTGTTAGATAGACTCTGAGCTCGTCTGAATCCCCCGTTGAGACCAAAGCAGAAGCACTGTCACGGGCGCTGTTAAACTTAAACTGCTTTTAGTTTTAGAATGAAAACAGACTTCTTTCAGAAGAAACAACAGTTTACCAGTTCCGGAAAAGCATCTAGTTCCTAGAACTTTCATTACAATTGAAGCCTTGAATTTTTTTTAAGAAAACTATGAAAGCCCTTATCTGCAGCTGAATAAAAAAGGTAATTGCAATGTCTTCATCTCACATTTTACCTCTAAGTTTATACTTTACAATTCAGACTTTTCTCCCTCTGATAAAAAATGTAATTGCGACCATTTATCTTACAATTCTGACTTTTTTTCCTCATAATTGCTCAAAATGAGTTCATATCGGACAATTCAGACTTATTTATAGAGTTATGAGTTAGAATCTTGCAATTCGGACATTGTTTTGTGCAGTTCTGCATTTATACCACATAATCTGGAAAAAAAAGTCAGAATTGTGATATATAAGTCTCAATTACCTTTTTTATTTAATTATTTCGTTTTTTTCCCCCCTGTGGCGGAAACAAGCAGCCAAAGAAAATAGTTATTTTTTAATAAAAAATATATATTTCACAATATTACATTTTACTGCATTTTTTATAAAACTAATTCAGCCTTGGTAAGCACAATTTATTTATTTAATTACACAAATCTTATCCACCCAAACTTTTTGTACAATTAAACATTTTACTAACTAGTTTTTTCTGTAAAGTCACTTTAGCATCCGCTAAATTAATAAGCATAAAAAACATAAGCATAACAAGTTTATAGACAAGTTTCCCTACTGTAATTAACACCAGAATATAGACAGTTTTGTTTTTAAGGCTAAGATACATTTTCACTGGTCAAAAGAGAATTTCACCATTTTACAGTGACATTAGCACTACAAGAAAGCCTCCGCATTACAGATTGGCATTTCCTTAAGTACTCAGGAGATCTCAGGGTCTGGGTGGGGAACACAGAATCCTCTTAAAGGAGCAGATAATAGCTTGTGTTTTCTCTCACAGCGAGCTCTGACTGACTGGCTCTGTAGGAAGAGATATATGACACCGCTCCTGTATTCTGGTGGGGAATAATTCTCTCTCTTGGATCCCCGTCATGTAATAAAGTCCACATATCAAACGCAGCTGGCTCTCATTCGAAATCTCCTCGCTGTACGACTGCTTCTGTCACCATTGCAAAATGAGGCAGAAGATATTCTGGGTTTAATTCTAGAGTGTGGGTGGGTGGGGCGTTCGAAATACAGAGAGTGACGAGAAGAAGAGGAAGCTCAAATAAAAATAAAAAAGAAAGAAAAAACAGAGCACGTCGGCAAGGTTTTATTAATGTTGGATACCAAACTTTGAGATTAACCTGTGGATGTTATCGGCTGCTACTGGACACTTCTCACACACTCATTTGAGGAAGAAATGTTGCAAAACAAGTCTTTGAATATTAGTATGATAGACTGTTTTTCACTAGTTTTGCATTTGGCTAGGGTCATTGTCACTACTGGTAGCATGAGGTGATACCTGGACCCTACAGAGGTTGCACAGGCAGTCCAACTCCTCCAGAATGGCACATCAATACATGCCATTGCTAGAAGGTTTGCAGTGTCTCCCAACACAGTCACAAGAGCATGGAGGAGATTCCAGAAGACAGACATTTACTTTAGGAGCCATACCATCAGCAGGACCGGCAGTATCGGCTCCTTTGTGTGAGGAGGGACAGGATGAGCACTGCCAGAACCCTACAAAATGACCTCCAGCATGGACCATTGTTTGGTCATTGTTTATGACCAAACAATCATAAACAGACTTCTTGAGGGTGGCCTGAGGGCCCGACATCCTCTAGTGGGCCCTGTGCTCACTGCCCGGCACCGTGGAGCTCGACTGGCATTTGCCATTGAACACCAGAATTGGCAGGTCCGCCACTGGCACCCTGTGCTTCACAGATGACAGCAGGTTCACCCTAAACACATGTGACAGATGTGAAAGAGTCTGGAGAAGCCGTGAAGAATGCTATGCTGCCTGTAACATCATTCAGCATGACCGGTTTGATGGTGGGTCAGTGATGGTCTGGGGAGGCATATCCATGAAGGGACACACAGACCTCTACAGGCTAGAAAATGGCACCTTGACTTCCATTAGGTATCGGGATGATATCCTTGGAGCCATTGTCAGACCCCACGCTGGGGCAATGGAGGGCTGACAAATATTTAAAATGTATATATATATACTGTATTTGTGTATATATATAAATATATATATATACACACATTTTTATAAAAGATAGATAGGGTATAGACATTCTCCAAGTTGTTCAAACCTTAGGTTTGTTCTGAAAACATCCACTGAAGGTCAAAAATCAGAGCAGAAACTTCAATGCTAATGCTTGCAAAGTAGGCATTTGTCATGCATTTATTTTACTGCGGCAGAAACAAACTTCAGTTCTCAGGGGGTGACAGTCAGATATCTGTGGCATTAAACCGAATGTGTTGGTATTCAGTATACGAAAGGCTCTGGCTACAAGCCTAATGAGCTCCTTCGCTATCTATTACATAGGCTGCTTTGTATACACCATCCTAAACTAAACCTCCTAGGTGACCAATTTGGAGCACTACATAGGCGGCAACTCTGTGCCTCATACAAGCGATCACAGCAGACAAATCATACACATCACAACTAATGTCTATGGAGTTTGCTATTTGCATGTTCAAATGCTATGACAATACTCAAATAAGCATAAAAATACACAGTAAATGCAAATATTGTGCAAAATAGTGGGTCATTTTGGTACCTATTTATAGTTAATATTTCTTAAAATGTGCAGTGCATTATGGAATGACCTTCTTCAAGACTATAACTGAGTGCTGCAAGTTTCTTTTAGATAAACCATCATTAGTTTACTAAGCTAGAATGTTGTGTGTTGAATCCAAACAGTGGTTGTTTACTCTAAATAAGACGGTAAACACGATTAACAAGAATTCTCACCACAGACAGTTATGTCTTACTATCACGTCATTATTATAGTTAAGACTGTATGGTCTTAAAGATTATAAACAAAAAATAAACATCCAGTCATCATTTACTCATCCTCATGTCATTCAAAACTCTTTTTTTCTGTGGAACACACAAGATGATATTTTGATGAACACTGGCTTTCATTGTACAAACCAAACTATATATATATATACTGTATATATATATAAACTGGAAAAAAATTATAAACGCAACACTTTTGTTTTTGCCATCATTTTTCTATCTTTTATGATCTTTTCTTTTAAAAAGACAAGTTAACTCAAAAATGAAAACTTGCTTAAATTTCAGGCAATCCAAGATTTGGAGTTTGTTTCTTCGTCAGAGCAGATTTGGGAAAATGTAGCATGACATCACTTGTTGCTCACCAGTGAATCCTCTGCAGTGAATGGGTGTCGTCAGAATGAGAGTCCAAACAGCTGATAAAACATCACAATAATCAACAAGTGATCCACACCACACCAGTCCATCAGTTAATGTCTTGTGAGGTGAAAGGGTTTGTAAGAAACAAATCCACCATTAAGACGTTTTAACTTCAACTGTTGTTTCCTCCATTATATTAGTTCTCCAGTGAAAAAAAAGTCATCTTGGCTGAATCAGGAGAGAAATATGCGAGAAGTTATAAAACAGGTCTAAACAAATGTGTTGGTGGATTTTGACATGAGAGAACAACAGGGGATTGACATTTTAAATGGAGGAAGCGATATTATGGATATTTTTGCCCGAAGTGAAGGTTTACAGTTAAAACGTATAGATTTCTTTCTTAAAAACACAGTTTTTTATTCACAAGATGTTAACTGATGAACTTGTGGATTGTTGTGATGTTTTTATCAGCTGTTTGGACTCTCATTCTGACGGCACCCATTCACTGCAGAGGATTCACTGGTGAGCAAGTAATTTAATGCTACATCTCTTCAAATCTCTTCTGATGAAGAAACAAACTCCACTAACTCATGGATGACCTGAAAGAGAGTACGTTTTCAGCTAGCTAGCTCAGTTTTTGGGTGAACTATTCCTTCAAGGGTTTTTCTTGACACAGGGTGCAGCACACTTATTTAATGCTGTCACTCAGTCCTCCTAAAAAAAAATATTATGTTTTTAACTCATTAAAGTCATAAAAATGTTCATTAGGTTCATTATAATGAAACATTTTAAAGGCAAACCTGAACATATGCAATATACGGTAACAGGATCTCTCGATTTCAGTGCAATCAAATACACCACTTACATACATCTACTGACAAACAGATGGAATTTGAATTAGCATATTTAAAATGTATTCAAACCTCATTTGAGCCACACCAACTGAGACTGAAATCGGCCCTGGCCGGCAGAGATTGAAACCTGCAACTGCATGCTAAAATGAGATCGGATCGGCAGCCTGAAATAATCAGAGGACCGCTGTGCCATTGCTTTGATGAGACCTGTAATGATGAGGTACATCTGTCTGCCGACTTCCCAGTTAAAAACACTGAACAAAATATCACTAGTTATTTAGCACTAAATAACTCTCTTTTTAATCAAATACAGACACAGCGTTTCACGCAGATAGACTAAATTAAAGACAGAAATCAATCAAGAGATGTGCTCGACCAAAAGTCAATATTTTGAAAAATATATTTTGTGGGGGGGGGGATAACCTCGTACAAAAAAAGTCAAAGAAAGAAAGAAAGAAAGAAAGAAAGAAAGAAAGAAAGAAAGAAAGAAAGAAGATTAAGCGAGCAATTATTAATCGGCATGGAAATAAGAATATAAAAAGCATATAAAAGTAAGCAAATAGTAAATGAGTATATATATATAAGCAAATTAATGAAAAAACATACCAAATATGAACATAAAATATAAATACATCAAGTATCAATATAAAAAATAAAACAAAGAAAAAAGCTAATAAGCGAATAGCTAATAAACAAATATGTTAATAAACAAACAAAAAGTAAGAAATAATATATGTAAATAAGCAAATAATAAGCAAATAAACCAAAGAAAATAAAGCAAATAAATAAATAAAACATACAAAACGTGTCAATGTCAGCAAACCCTGTCACTCACAATGACTGACAGGCAAAGAGAGCAACAGTCTGAACAGCATCCCACAGTCAGATCTCCAGCTATTTACAGAGCCTCGGGCAGGGGCACAGACAGCAGGGATGCCTCAGGACCACTATTTCAGTCATTTTACCAATGTCATTCCGTTTTAAAAACTTAGAGAGATGCCAAGCACCAACTGTGAGTGATAAATAGCTCTGGTGAGTAAATACAACTTTCTGACCAGCTGGCTAGTCATGCACAGCCAGACTTTAGACCAAAGGCAAGACTTAATCTTGCCAGAAACCACCCACCTGGACAGGAACTGATCACCTGCTTTATTACAATTAAAAATAACTCTTAATATATTCTAAAATGTAACTTATTTCAGTGAGGCAAAGATGAATTTTCAGCATCATTACTCCAGTCTTCAGTGTCACATGATCCTTCAGAAATCACTCTAATATGCTGACCACAATGTTTGCAAAAGGTCACAGAAAACACTAAAGAAATCTGTCCATTAATACTGACAATTTCACAGTCACACACAGCATACAGTTCTGTTCCTGAAATCATCTGAAAACTGTCTTTGAAAGGCAACCCCCCCCCCCTTCCCCCCCGTGCACCTGTTGAAGATTGTCATCCGAGGATCTGATTGGGGCTTTTCACAAGTGCTTTCTAGTTTTCTGTGCAATATAAATCAGACGAGACTGTGGGCGGTTCGTGGGCATGCGATCCGAGGCTGAGAGAAGCTGGCTGCTAACGTTTTTAGGAATTGCAACATAATATATGGTTCAAATTGCAACAGAAGAACAATAGTCTAGCCTTGCTGTTTTTTATCCGACGAGAGTGAGTCAAATCAAAGCAATGCACGAAGTATACTAAAGCTTAGTGCCTGTCAGCTGCGTCTAAAGCATCTTTATGAGCTTTTTGCCTTTATGAGACAGAATAGTAGGGATATAACACGAAAAAAAATATAGAAAAGAAAATTTAATTGTAGCAAATTGACATTTCAGCGAGGCACTGGTTAGAATGTGATGCAATAACCTGAATTATTTGCCAGAAGTATGCAAGGACAGTACACACTCAAACTAAAGATGTGAACAACTGCATATTGTCATAATTGTCTATTTATGGAATCCTTGTATAATTCAGCTGGTTTCGGATAAACCTGACCCTGATCACACAGATATACACACAAACACACAAAATATGCATCACAACAGTCAAATACATTTATTCAGCTCATGTTTGCATAGAAAATCAATTGGAAAACAATGCAAAAAGGAAGTTGCAAACTTTTCTATGAGGTTTTCTCTGTAATTACTTGAAGTAAACACAGTTTCAAGGATTATTAGAACTATATTTATGGCTAGTAAATTAATCTGTTACGATTGAATCTGTTGTAATTGAATCTGTTGTAATTTTGGAAGTTAGTTTCTGTTTTTAAAATTACTCAAATATTTTTGGTTTGGTCGCGTGCATGTTTCGTTTGTGTTGTTTTTCTTTTTTTTAATATGGCAAAAATAGATATTAGATGAAAAACTTAAACTTAGATAGTTGCACAGGAAACATTTCTAGTTTTCGAAAATGACTAAAACTGAAATGAAAACAAATGAAAACATAAAATGAAGACTGAAAAGGAAACATTTGTAATTTTCATTTAACTTGACGTTCTAAAATAACAAACTAAAACTGAGATAAAAATAAAGCTATAGAAATCTAAAAAAAACTTTAAAATGACTCAAATAAATTTACAAAAATTAAATAAAAAATGTAATTTTGGAAATGATCAAACCAATTAAAGTCTGAAATCTTAATATTAAATATAAATTAAACATTTAATTAAATTTTATTTTTGTTTTTTTTGCATACACAATGTTAGAAAGTGTTGAAAACTTTGTTCTTCTAAAGTGTAGAAAACTCAGAAGAGAAGACCAGGAGACTTCGGATTGGATTGTCAGCAGAATTTCTTTATTCTATGACATGTGTTGTTATCTGCAGTCATCGAAAATCTCCTCTTAAGTCATTTTTACAGGGTATCTTATAGACAGAATTGGAGGAGGGACTTTTTGGAGTTAAAACATCAAAGAAAGCATACATCTGAGGGCAATAAACCTAACGAATCCACATCTGGCCAGGACAAAGTCATTTGCAGATCAAAGGTTGAATCTCTCAGTAGTCTGACCCATTGATCTTAACATTATCATAGAGACAAAAGCACAGCTGTCGAGCTCAAATGGTCAGGAAGCGTTCTCAAACACCTGAATTTCCTGATACACTTTTCTTAGTAAGAAAAGTATCTAAATTAAACATTTAAAATAACATTTGTAATCTTTCAATTCCCCCTTTGAGAGTTCTAATAACTCTCACAAAATACAAATTTAGACACTTAAAAGTTAATTCTTGTAACTTGTAATCGTTAAAAGTTAATTCTTGTAACTTGTAATCTGTTACAGGCACATAGTACATGTTCTGTGTTGCTTATATGTAATTGCATGCTGACACAGAAACAAAACATGCAATTAGGGTCCGTGAAGATTTTACGGGTAATAGTCTCTGCGTTGTGTATTTTTATTATTTTTCTTCTTCTTTCTTTTCTCTTTCTTGTGTGATAGTTGGCTCGGTAATGGGTCTAGTTATTTTCTAGAGGTTGTGGCTTCATCCGCAGGTGAGAAGGGTGGTGCATATGGATCTCAGGACAGCCATCAGGTGGTATCTGCACAGAGGAAGAAAGAAACACAAACAAGAGAGACCAACGGCACAGAGCAGTATTTGTAGAGTCTGCAAACATTAGGGTTGTATCCTCTGTTCAAAATATAGTCTGCTATGGTTGTTCCTTCTTTCCCTATTTCTCAATTCCTGCGACACCTAAAGAACAGTGAGGAAAGGATGGACTAATGGAGGGGAAAGGCCTATGAGGAAATCTTCACCGCAGGGTTGGCCCCCGAAGCCTGTTGCTTTCGGTTCTTCCCTGGGCTCCTCACTGGTTCTTGTGTCTGCCCTATCCTATCCCTGCAGGGGGAGGAACAACCTTACAATGTGACACATGAGTCCAAGTTTTCCTTCCCTGACACAATACTGCAGCTGCTGTAATCAACATCACTTGATGTGGTCCGTACCACTTAGGCTCTAATGGCTTGTTTTTGAATGCCTTTATCATGACCCATTGACCTGGGACGATTGTGTGTCCACCTTCTGGTGGAGTCTGCCAGGGTAGAATTATCTTCTGTGCTGTACTACCTGAACACACTTGTACAGTTGCATAGAAACAAGCCTGTTTAGCCGCTACATCAGCAAGAGCATTACCTTTAGCTTCCGTAGTATTAGTTGTGAGATGTGCTTTCACTTTGATCACTGCTAATTGCATTGGGAGTTTCATGGCAAACATTAAATCTTTCACTAATCCAGCATGCTTAATGGGGGATCCAGCAGAAGTTAGAAATTTTCTGGTTTGCCAAATGACACCAAAATCATGAATTACCCCAAAAGCATACCTGGAATCTGTGTAGATATTTGCAACCGATCCTGAAGCTAGCGTGCATGCTCTAGTTAAGGCTACTAGTTCTGCAGCTTGAGCTGAAAAATTATCTGGAAGACGACCTGAAGCAACTACTTCAGTGGTAGAAGTTACTGCATATCCTGCTCGTCTGTTACCTTCAATAACTTGAGCTGAACCATCAACAAACAACTCCAATTCTGCGTTCTCTATGGGAGTTTCTGCTATTTCACTTGTCGCTGCATATGTAAGCGTAACACAATCATGAGTCATTTCGCCTTCATCCTCTAACACAAATTCAGTCATTGCAGACATCATACATGAGGATGGGTTCGTGACTGGTGCACGCTGTATAACAATATTCGGGGCTGTGAGAGTTGCTAACCAATTTCCCCAACGGGAGGAGGTGACAGAAGTGACTTTTGCTTGATTCATTAGTGCGGACACTGTGTGAGGGCATTTTACATTTACAGTCTGACCTAACACCATTCCTGATGAAGCCTGAAGCGCTAGATGAACTGCCTGTACTGCTCTGAGGCATGGGCCCATACCTTGAGCGACTATGTCAAGTTTACCGGAATAGTAATGAATTGGGCGTAAGCTGCCCCCATGATCTTGCATTAGACATGCAGTCATAAAGCCTAAGTGTTCATGGACATAAAGCACAAAGGGTCTATCAGATTGGGCAATTCCTAATGCTGGTGCTTGACATAGTGCTCTCTTCAAATCATTAAAAGCTTTGAGATGAAGTTCTTCCATACAAACAGTATCTGAATCTTTACCATGGCCTTTCAACAAATCATAGAGAGGCTGAGCAATCGAGGCATAGTCTTCAATCCAAGGTCTACAATAACCTGTTGTTCCTAAAAATGAGCGGAGTGTTTTAATGGTATTAAGCGGAGGTATGGCTTTGACTGAAGCCGCTCGATCCTGTGTAATGGATCTATTTCCTGCACCAATTGTTTGACCCAGAAATGTGACTTGCTTTTTAGCAACTTGAGCTTTGTGAAAGCTGCATTTGTGTCCTTTTTTATGCAAATAGTCCAACAATGATGCCAATTCAGTTTGATGTACCTCATGATCTGTTGAGGCAATCAAAATATCATCGACATATTGGATCATAGTGGACTGTTTTACCGGACATTCTGGGTCACACAAATCACGTCTGACAGCCTGATGATATATGGTTGGGGAGTTTTGAAATCCTTGTGGCAATCGTGTCCACTGGTATTGTTCATAGTCAACTGTGAAAGCTAACCATGGCTGGCTGTCAGAGTGCAACGGTACAGAAAAGAATCCATTAGACATATCAATTACTGAAAAAATCTTACAATCTAATGGTAAGCCATTACAAATTGTAGATGGATCTGCCACTAGGGGGGTGATTTTTTCAATATGTTTATTGGCTACTCTGTAGTCTATTGTAAGTCTCCATGTCCCATTAGATTTCTTGATGGGCCATATGGGTGAATTACATGGACTGTTGGTTTTAACTAGCACTCCTTGCGTCAGCAAATTTTCTACAATAAGTTTGATTCCCTGTATAGCTTCTTTATTAATCGGATATTGTTTGGTGACCGGAGGTGGAGTTCCTGTCAATTTAACTGGTTCTACACCTGTCAACAACCCACAATCATCCTTGTCTTTAGCCCAAATTGGATGATTCTGTAAGAAAGCATACTCGGGAGGGGTTGCATTATTGGTAGAAATCTGTGCTGAGGAAATTTTTATGCTAGTAGATTCTGAGGACATGTCTAAAGTTAGATTTATTTGTCTCAGAAGATCCATGCCTAAAATTGCACCTGTATTTAATGGAGCGCATAGCAATTTTGTAGTCAGAGTTTTTGGGCCAAATTGTACCTCTATGGGCGGAGTTTCATATAAAACAGAATCTTCACCTATTACACCAGTTAAACGAAGTTTGGTTTTCTTGTATGGGATGTTTAAACCTTGTGCCAATTCTGTAGGAATTACTGTAATTTCTGCACCTGTATCTAGCAAAAAATCAATCTCTTTCTCTTTTATGCTACCTTTCACAAAAATTCTTTGGTCATTGTGTTGGATTACAGGGGAAAGGTAGCTACTCACAGCCCCAATAATTAGTTTTTTTCCTGGTCTTGTTGTGCTCTTAGAAGAGCCTGAACTATCTGTACCACAGTTTCAGTGGTCACTGGCGGAACTACTTCAGGGTTGTGTGCAGGCTGAGAAGGAGCAGAATTATGCATAGCATTTCTTTTACTATCTTGCAACTTCTTCCTACACTCTTTCTCCCAATGTCCAAATTTTTCACAGTATTTGCATTTGCTTTCTCTTTTAGACCATCTATTGTCTTGTTTCGTTGTGTTAAACGTAGCTGCTGCTACTCTTACTTTTGCCTTGACATCAGCGTCTCTTTCCCATGTAGCTAACCTGTCTAGGTTACTTCTGAAAGTTCTGTTAGATCAAGTTAGATCTAAGAATGGTAAAGCTTTTCTGTATTCGGCTACAAGGCCATCTGACCAGATACGAACCAAGGGTCCCTTGTCATCTAGCACACTGTCAGAGTCATCAACAATTCCACTGTAGATTACAGCTGACTGACAAAATCTCTCAGTATATTCACTCACAGTTTCTTCTTTCCTTTGCACACAGGTAGTAATTCTAGACCAATCTATTTTGGGTCCTAAAATATTCTTTAGGATTTTCAAAATACCTTCTCTTAAATCACCCTTACTGGCATTTCGCAGTTCAGAAGTGACAGCAGATTCAAAACTGTTGAATTCAGATTCAGTTAGTATTTGTGACATCAGCTGCGTGACTTCTGCCAACGACATGTCATAAAGACGCATTTTACTGATCAATGTTCTTCTAAATTCAGAAAAATGTGTGCGTGCTGACGGTAAACTCTGAGATAGTCTCTCTATATCTTTAGGACATAAAGCTTTGGCAGCAGTTTGTATTTGCACAACAGAAGAATGGAGAGGAACACCATCAGTGTCCTCAATCCCCTGAGATCTTCTCCTAGCCCCACACACATGGACGGAATTTACAGGCACATCAGTTACTGATTGGAGAGCTACATCTGTTTCAAAGAACGCTTGTAAATCAGGGGAAATGTTATCAGGCTGACTTACTTCCACATCAGTTTTTGCCTCTTTCTTGAGGTTCAATTTCTTGGTCAAAGTGTATATTCTAGCACGGAGTTCATTGTTCTGTTTCTCTAGCTCTGCGTTACGCTGAGACTGTTGTGTCGCTAGCGTTACACTGAATTCCCTGTGACAACAGATAATGTCTTTCACATTGTTCTTACGAATACTTGCTCCTAGTACTTTTTTACACTCATCTACCGACCAAGTCTTGTCTGGATGAATCTCATATTTCTGCGTTAGTTTTTGTCTAACTTTTTCAGTGACTATTAGGTCCATTTGTTCCCCTAACAGCGTTTTGAATTCACTATCTGACCACAAAGGAGTCGCAAAACCAGTCTTTTCTGTGGTTGGAATCAGTCTAGCATTCATTCTAACCATTTTGTAAGTTTCTTCGGTACCACACAAACAAAACAAACACTTCTCTGATCAACAGAGGGTACACTTGTAAAAAAGAACTTAACTATTGTTAAATTTCCAAATTACCAACACTTCACACTTAACTTCCCTGCCTACAAGAAACAGAGGATAAAACTAAATTATTAGCACGAAATGCTAACCTTCCCTGCCTGAAACAGAGGGTAACTAATTTTTAGCACGTAATGCCCAAAAATCTTCCCTGCCTGAAAGAACAGAGGATACTTTCATCTCTAAAATAAAAACTTTAGAGGATAAACTAAAAATTAGCACGTAATGCTAATCTTCCCTGCCTGTAACAGAGGATAAACTTCCCTGCCTACAAGAACAGAGGATACTTTCATCTCTAAAATAAAAAAACTTTAGAGGATAAACTTTAGTTAAACAAACCCTACAGATGTATGTTAACTCTTCTCTGACAGCACAGAGGATACACTGGTCTTAGGTTCTTTTGGATTAGAGACAGCCACTCACCAGAGAGAAAAAAATCAGTCTGGGAATCCTTGAATCCTTGAAGTTTCGCTGGATTCCAAAAGATGCAGATCTTTGTTTGAGCTTGAAGTTTTTTAGGCGAGGAAGCTGGAACTCTATCCGGGTTCACGGCAGCATCTGTTGAAAACTTTGTTCTTCTAAAGTGTAGAAAACTCAGAAGAGAAGACCAGGAGACTTCGGATTGGATTGTCAGCAGAATTTCTTTATTCTATGACGTGTTGTTATCTGCAGTCATCGAAAATCTCCTCTTAAGTCATTTTTACAGGGTATCTTATAGACAGAATTGGAGGAGGGACTTTTTGGAGTTAAAACATCAAAGAAAGCATACATCTGAGGGCAATAAACCTAACGAATCCACATCTGGCCAGGACAAAGTCATTTGCAGATCAAAGGTTGAATCTCTCAGTAGTCTGACCCATTGATCTTAACATTATCATAGAGACAAAAGCACAGCTGTCGAGCTCAAATGGTCAGGAAGCGTTCTCAAACACCTGAATTTCCTGATACACTTTTCTTAGTAAGAAAAGTATCTAAATTAAACATTTAAAATAACATTTGTAATCTTTCAAAAGTCTGCACTTTCAGTAACTCGGTCAACTTTCAGTTAACTATTACAATTGTTGTTGTTGTTGTTTGGTAATTGAAAAATCACACAAATTACTAAAACTTAAATTAAATAGAAAACTGAAAAATATTAAAAAAAAGCCATTTGAAAATATTTTTAGTAGTAGTAATAAATAAAGAGAAAATAAAATAATTGTATCTACATATTACTAAAACAACACTGACACAGCCTACTTCAATTAGCTCTTTTAGGGGAAAAGGTCTTTAGGTCTTTTGATCTGGTCACACAGTTTACACGTATTCCTGAGTTCCTCCATCACTTGGAAAGGCCTTGTGAACCAGCGTGAGATAAAAAGATACAAAGAGTTAAAGAAAAGAGAAATATCATATTTCCCCTTCCAGTTAAAGGGAACGACTGCTCTGAGCTCTGCTCTGATTGACTCTCACCCATGACAGGCTGTGATCTGATTCTAGGCGGTGCTGGAAATTGAGAAAGCCAGCAAGTCTGAAGACTGTGTGCTAATAGAGACACTTTATGATAATTCAGACGCTGGATGCTAATCATGAAGCTCCGCGCAGACGTGACATTTGGTCCCGCTCACAAATAGAGGGCAAATATATAAAACAGGACAGTGACATGAATGTCAGCGACTCTGATTAAGTCCCACCACATCAGCCAATATCAGCGGTGCATCATTCAGGTTTATTTACTGCCAGATCACAAGAACAAAACATGTTGTTCCTGCAGAGAAGACCAGAACTGATGGTATACAGCACATACAGCAAGAAAGACGGTTAGGGGGTTCAAACTGGTTTGAATTGTTTTTTAGACTAGTTTTAGTTATTCTGCCTCAACATCACCAAAGGGAAACCAGCTAAGAGCAGCTCAAAGATTTCTGTTGGTCAAATGTGATGGTTTTAGACTGATTTTGAGCACCTGACAAGGCTATTTTGGGCAAACCAGCCTGAAACCAGTA
>QVTF01021078.1:25000-67020 GCA_003573665.1 Oxygymnocypris stewartii
ACACTGGATTTTAATATCAGGACTTTATCAGAAAAGGAGAAAAGACACAATCACTACCAGAGGAATAGGAACGATAGTTAGTTATTATGAATTCTGTAGAAACTGAGAAATGTCACATTCTGACACTCAACTCCAAATTAAAATGCTAAAAATATTACATGACGTCCTTGCCTTGTTCTCGCTCGCCTCTCGACACAAACGCTCTCATAAAGACAGCTCACACATTCAGTAGCGCTGTCTAATATTTCATGTTAACATTTCAACTCTGCCGCTGAGACAAAGCCTGCTAAATCAAGCATATTATTAGCTGCTGTACTTTATTACTTCCTGTATTAATGATTTAAGAGCTAATTAGCATGTTCCTTTGAAATGCTATAATCATTTCTGGAGATTACATTTAAAAATATTAAAGTTGAAGATGTGAAAGTTTCTCAATTCCTTGACATTTCTGTGTAATATACTTTTCTGAATTGACGTTACATTTTTTTTTTTTCTCAAATCTTAGCTTTGTGGGTTTTGGGGTTTTTGCTTTTTTTTGTAGCATGTGCAACCTTAGAACCAAGACAGCGTGAAAAGGCAACACTTTATGTTATTATTGAGTATATTTCTCTCTTTTTCCCCTTGCTTCCATGCGAATGTCAAAAGATTTTATTTTGATGAAAGATGATGAATTGTGCTCAATAAATCCATGTACATTTATTAAGAAAGTACATTACATGTGGTTGATGAATAAATAAATAGAATAAAAAAACATAACTTTTGCATTCATAACATTTTTATGAATAATTAAAATATTATTGCCCTTTATTTGATAAAAGATTGGGTTTTTTAAAAAGTGTGATAAATTGGCAGATACAAAAAAGATACAATAAAAATACTGAATTACAAAAATAATAAGGCTGCTGCTTTTACTACTATTTATCTGCTAAATGAAGAACTGTACATTTTACTGCACACATTATTTGAAGAAAGATTATTTCATAAAAAACTAAATAAATAATTTTTTTTTTATTTTGCATGTTATTTGATGAATGATTAGGTTTTTATTAATTGTGCACAATAAAACCTTGGACATTCATTTAAAGAGTAGAGTAGTTCAATGGGGAAAAAAATACTTAATTGTATTATAAAATACATTTGAAAAATTATCACTTAAAAAAATAGTACATTTAATAATATGTTAATTATTGAATTAATGAATGTTATTGTGCACATTATTAGAAAAGGCTTTTTAATCTTTCATCAAAATGTAGTCGCTTACAATTGCTTTTCTTTTTCGCTGACATCATGATCAGCTCTTCCTTTTCAACTCCTCGAATCCAATCACCGACCACGATTAAATGCATAAAATCCCACAAAAGAACACTGGGTTTTAACTAAATGACATATTTAGTCTACATTAAATACAGCCACTTAAATTTCATCCAGCGCATTAGCCTTATGAAACAAATCAAAACTGGTATTGTCAGACTGCGGGGAAATCCCACTCCACTTCACCTGACTGAGATCAATTCATCTTCCCCAACAACTCAACTATCAGATGTATAGTGTTCTCAGAACTAAACCCAACAACACCTCGTCTTCCTCGTCCACAAAACAAGGCGATGCGCAGAGAACAAGGAAGAGCAGGAACAACACCTCGTCTTCCTCGTCCACAAAACAAGGCGATGCGCAGAGAACAAGGAAGAGCAGGAACAACACCTCGTCTTACTCGTCCCACAAAACAAGGCGATGCGCAGAGAACAAGGAAGAGCAGGAACAACACCTCGTCTTCCTCGTCCACAAAACAAGGCGATGCGCAGAGAACAAGGAAGAGCAGGAACAACACCTCGTCTTACTCATCCACAAAACAAGGCGATGCGCAGAGAACAAGGAAGAGCAGGAACAGCACCTCGTCTTACTCGTCCACAAAACAAGGCGATGCGCAGAGAACAAGGAAGAGCAGGAACAACACCTCGTCTTCCTCGTCCACAAAACAAGGCGATGCGCAGAGAACAAGGAAGAGCAGGAACAACACCTCGTCTTACTCGTCCACAAAACAAGGCGATGCGCAGAGAACAAGGAAGAGCAGGAACAACACCTCGTCTTACTCGTCCACAAAACAAGGCGATGCGCAGAGAACAAGGAAGAGCAGGAACAACACCTCGTCTTCCTCGTCTTCCTCGTCCACAAAACAAGGCGATGCGCAGAGAACAAGGAAGAGCAGGAACAACACCTCGTCTTCCTCGTCCACAAAACAAGGCGATGCGCAGAGAACAAGGAAGAGCAGGAACAACACCTCGTCTTCCTCGTCCACAAAACAAGGTGATGCGCAGAGAACAAGGAAGAGCAGGAACAAAACCTCGTCTTCCTCGTCCACAAAACAAGGCGATGCGCAGAGAACAAGGAAGAGCAGGAACAACACCTCGTCTTCCTCGTCCACAAAACAAGGCGATGCGCAGAGAACAAGGAAGAGCAGGAACAACACCTCGTCTTCCTCGTCCACAAAACAAGGTGATGCGCAGAGAACAAGGAAGAGCAGGAACAACACCTCGTCTTCCTCGTCTTCCTCGTCCACAAAACAAGGCGATGCACAGAGAACAAGGAAGAGCAGGAACAACACCTCGTCTTCCTCGTCCACAAAACAAGGTGATGCGCAGAGAACAAGGAAGAGCAGGAACAACACCTCGTCTTCCTCGTCCACAAAACAAGGCGATGCGCAGAGAACAAGGAAGAGCAGGAACAACACCTCGTCTTCCTCGTCCACAAAACAAGGTGATGCGCAGAGAACAAGGAAGAGCAGGAACAACACCTTGTCTTCCTCGTCTTCCTCGTCTTCCTCGTCCACAAAACAAGGCGATGCACAGAGAACAAGGAAGAGCAGGAACAACACCTCGTCTTCCTCATCTTCCTCGTCTTCCTCGTCCACAAAACAAGGCGATGCGCAGAGAACAAGGAAGAGCAGGAACAACACCTCGTCTTCCTCGTCCACAAAACAAGGCGATGCACAGAGAACAAGGAAGAGCAGGAACAACACCTCGTCTTCCTCGTCTTCCTCGTCCACAAAACAAGGCGATGCACAGAGAACAAGGAAGCACAGGAACAACACCTCGTCGTCCTCGTCTTCCTCGTCCACAAAACAAGGCGATGCGCAGAGAACAAGGAAGAGCAGGAACAACACCTCGTCTTCCTCGTCCACAAAACAAGGCGATGCGCAGAGAACAAGGAAGAGCAGGAACAACACCTCGTCTTCCTCGTCCACAAAACAAGGCGATGCGCAGAGAACAAGGAAGAGCAGGAACAACACCTCGTCTTCCTCGTCTTCCTCGTCCACAAAACAAGGCGATGCGCAGAGAACAAGGAAGAGCAGGAACAACACCTCGTCTTCCTCGTCCACAAAACAAGGCGATGCGCAGAGAACAAGGAAGAGCAGGACCAACACCTCGTCTTCCTCGTCTTCCTCGTCCACAAAACAAGGCGATGCGCAGAGAACAAGGAAGAGCAGGATCAACACCTCGTCTTCCTCGTCTTCCTCGTCCACAAAACAAGGCGATGCGCAGAGAACAAGGAAGAGCAGGAACAACACCTCGTCTTCCTCGTCCACAAAACAAGGCGATGCGCAGAGAACAAGGAAGAGCAGGAACAACACCTCGTCTTCCTCGTCCACAAAACAAGGTGATGCGCAGAGAACAAGGAAGAGCAGGAACAACACCTCGTCTTCCTCGTCCACAAAACAAGGCGATGCGCAGAGAACAAGGAAGAGCAGGAACAACACCTCGTCTTCCTCGTCCACAAAACAAGGTGATGCGCAGAGAACAAGGAAGAGCAGGAACAACACCTCGTCTTCCTCGTCCACAAAACAAGGCGATGCGCAGAGAACAAGGAAGAGCAGGAACAACACCTCGTCTTCCTCGTCCACAAAACAAGGCGATGCGCAGAGAACAAGGAAGAGCAGGAATCTGGGAAAAGCAAAACGCAGACGGAAAGAACAAATGTGTCTGGGTCTCGTCTCGAGTTTCCTTCCCCTACAGAGCAGAATAATCAGCCCAAATGAGATGAAAGTACCAAACAGTTGCAAAAATAAAGGTTATATCCATCACCAGCCTGAAATAAACAATCCCAGCATGCAGATTAACAACAGTGATTCAGCTAAAAACACTTTCAAAATCAGCCACAAAAGAACTAAGAGAAATTTAGCCTAAATCCTGTCGCATGCTGGGCAATTTGATTCGATTTTTCACAATGAAACTCTTGATGCATTACAGCAGTTATTAACATGGTAAAGGTTTGTTGTTGTTATTGTTTAAATAACTTGGCATTAAAATCAGTGAATGAATGTTTCCAATGGAGCGATAGAAAATGTGTCATCTTTCTCTCTTCTGATCAGTCTTTCAATATTTGTTCCTCTTTTGGAAAGCTATGAATGCTTTTATGGATTGTTCTTCTGCTAAGAGGCTAAAGGAACACAAACATTAGATTTGTTGTAGTTTCTGTTCACCACTATCCTAAAAAACTATAACAATTTTTACATGTGAGAACCTCAAAAATGTGGAGAAATAAAAGGATTTGAAACATTTGCAAACCTTTGATTCACAGCACATCACAGGATTTCAATAAATTATCCTTTGTTACGTCATACGTTTCAAAACATTTCACAATTTCCATTGCTTTCTCTATAAATCTGTATTTGTGGACATTTTTATGACAAATTATTGTCGGAAGAGTTGCAGTTAAGAAATAATCTCTTACTGACCTGATGAACCAAACTCTCCGAACAAAACAACAAGCCCTACATATGAATAAAACGACATACATTATATAGATACTTCATATTGATTGGTATTAGATATGGTGTTTAATAGACAATGCTTTCAATGAAACATTTGCAATTGGTTCAAAAGCAATTGGTTTGGATGGTTTAACGTTCCTCCCGTCATTATCAACACCAGAGTTCATTCAAATTCGAGGTATAATCGTTTAGATAAACAAACAATGTTCATAGACTAGTTTCATGTCATACTGCTATGGATATGAAAATAATAACACATGAGATAAAAAAGAGGATATTGTCCTACCAGACTGAACCCAAGTGAGATAGTATTGTCTTAATTGTTATATTTCCAATATTCAAAAAACGTAATACTTCTATTAATCGTATTATTTCTCGTTCACATGCTTCACAATGTAATTCACGTTTTTATTACACCTGCATGCGTTTTCAAAATGGCCGCTGTGAATGGACTTCCTGTGCTCACTAATTACAAACACTACATTGCATAATGCAGCACAGCAGAAGCAAGTTCACTTGGGTGTTTACACATTTTTTCCTCTGTTCTTATTTCTCAAGAAATACAGGACGCTTTTGCTAAAAGTGAAAGGTAAATGTTGTGTAGTTCATGCTTTATGTCTAATTTAACATGCTTGCACTGGTGCAAAGGGTTTTTTGCCACACAATCATATAAATCCAACATAAAACTGCATTTTCTGGCTTCGTTGCTATCAAAAACAATGCATTGAAAATCATTCAATCTGGTGGCGTTCATGTTGATTTATGTTTGAAATAAAAATGGAACTTGTGATGCATTACTGTAGTTATTAACATGGTCAAGTTTTTTGTTGCTGTTCAAGAAATGATTTGTTGTTGTTTAGAAATTGAAAGAAATTGTTGTTGGTTGAAGCTTTCCTGCCTTATATTTGATTGCTATTTTACTGTCTTTTGTTTTATTTATTTTCAGTAAATATATTTATATTTTGATTCTTTGTTGTTGTTTCAGTCTTCTTTCCTCTTTTAGACGGCCAAGGGAATGCTATTGTGGATTTTTCTTCTGCTAAGAGGCTAATGGAAAACAAAAATGATATTTGATGTAGTTTCTGTTCACCAATATCCAAATTTACTCAACTATGACAACTTTTAATTGTGAGAACCTCAAAAATGTGAAACATCGATCCATTGTTGCTTGGAAAAAAAATGACTTTTTTCCTAGTTTTTTTCTTCTTTGTTTCTTTGGAGTCATTTTCCATGAAAACATGAGATTTCAGTCGTTCTACTTCATGATATTCATGTTTAATTCAACATGTTACCTATTGGTGAAACTTTATGGTTTACACCATTTTCTAAGGCATTCTGGCTTTGAATTCTGGCAGTTTTTTGGTTTGGCTTGACAGAATACACTGTGTAAGAAGGTAAACCTCCAACAGTAGATTTGCACAATCTTGGGCTGAAGAAAGACACGAGCAGTGACAGATCTTACCGTACAGATGTCTTGGCACGATCACAACACCTCCCCTCTTCTGCTACAGGTGTGCTGGCAAACAGTCATGAACAGAAGCTGGAGATAAAGCGGCTGAAGCTGTCAGGCTTCATGTCTCCATCCTCCCCTGAGGGAGGACAAGAAGATGAGCGTCACCAATCATCACTCCTTCAACATCCTGACCATCATCTTCCTCGTTCTGTCTACTACAGGTAAGATGACGTGGGCAGATGGTTTGGTTGGACTTACACACACAACAGCGGTTCATTATATACCTGCTGTCTGAATTCTGCTGATAGAAGCAAACAGAGGCATCACAAACCCTGAGAAATATCTAAGTTCACAATCATGGGGATATTTTTTCAACTATAGGTATTTTGGGGCCTGTTAAGAATGAGAAATTAAGCAATTTATTGATCATAATGTAAATATGCACAAATATAATATTTCCAATTTTTGTTTTTTTTTATATGATATACATTTATTCACGTATATGTTAAAAAAATTCAAAATATATTTAATATGATTTTTACTAGGTGCAAATTGACAGTTATAATTAGTGCAACATTTATTTTTGTATTGCTCCACTGTAAATATTCATATATTTATGTGTTTATTTTAATTCAAAATGTATTAATTAACATTTTATATGGGAAAAGGCATGATTAAAGAAATTTATTAAGACTGATATTGAGAGACTACAACAAAGTTGAGGTGCAGTTTGTAAATGTTTCACTTTTTGATAACTTAATTTAATAATATATTAATGTATTCAATTTAAAATTGTATAAGAGCATTTAACTTTATGAGATGCAAACTGTAAGATGATTTGAGCAAACATTTATTCATTTATAAATTAAATTGCACCGTAAATATTAACATTTTATTGTATATTATATATTTGGTTGGTTGGTTTAAATGTACTGTAAATAGTACATATATACTTTTACACTTCTGAATCATTTTAAATTATTGGATAATATTTTCATTTATTAGGAGAACGTTGACAGTAGTATTTGTGCAAACAAAACTATTTAAAATGAACAGAAATAAAAAATATATATATTTACTGTGTGATTTACCTTAAAAAAATAACATATTTTTATATTTAATTCTTTATAAATTGTAGTTTTTCATAATTTTTACTATGAGAAAAAGGGATAAAACATTCAATAGGAAAAGTAGATGAAGACATATTTCAAGACGGATTGAAAGTGACCACAACAGAGTTGAAACCCATTTGTTTCAATAAAAATCAACCCGTGGGACATAAAGGTGCCTGTAGATAAAGATCAGATTTAGCGCTCTCATACTGCCTTTCTTTTCCCTGAATCTCTGAGCTGTCTAATATGTGTCGTCCATTGTTTCTCACTGTGAGGAGACCGAAGCTTCCAGAACATTGATCGGCTGTGAGATCGTATGAGATTACAGGTCATAAAGCTGGAGCGAATCAAAAAACCTCTTTAATTATTAAAGACAAGCGTGAGTCATTCACTCTGCAGCAGAGATTAAAGCCTTGGACAGCAGGGAGAAAATCATCACCAAACAAACAAGCATGGTGTCATGAGTCTTTAGATATGCAGCGTGGTGAATACTACAAAATATCATATACTGCATTACATTTTAAAACCAAGCATACGTCCTAATATACATGGATCAAAGACAAAACATCCTGTAATCCTCACAAGTCTTTTAATAGCATCTAATGAATCTGGTTCTAAATATGCCAGATTTATATTTTGCATATTTTTTGTCATATGAATTATTGTTTCTCTGAATGACTTATTTTCTGTAAATCATGGTAAAAGTGCATGATAGTCATTATTCTTTGTTCAACAAGTAAATTAAACAACTTATTCTAATTAAAAAACATTTAAAAGAACACTTTAAAGAAAAAAAGGAGAAAATGTAATGTAAACGTACAGCTTTAAACTTTTACTGTCTTTGATTTTTTTCTTTTTTCTTTGAATATATATATATATATATATATATATATATATATACACATACACACATATTTTCACTAGAACATCACTACATTCCATATAATACAAGAATGTAAGGACAGTTGTATAACATGCTTCTATGAAGTGATTTTTAATACAAAGTGAAATATAATGTTTAATTCTTTTCACATTGTATTTAACATATTGTTGCTATGGTTACCTCCTCAGACGAGCACCACTTCTGTTTGCAAGCGTTTGTTTGGCGTCAGGCTAAACATGAGTTCTTAGAACTTGCAATCAAACTTTGATTACTAGAACATTGCTTGGAAATGTTCATTATGTAATACATAGAAACGCTTTGGTACTTGTGCTTCTTAAGACTCCTGGCTCTTTGTGTTGACTTCCTTTGGGGGGGTTTAAGATTTAATTAAACCACCTAAAAAAAACATCTTAATTTGCACCCGTCTAAATGAGATTTGAAGCTTTAGTTGTTTTTCTCCTTTTGTCTGATCAAACAAATCAGGTTGAGGTTGATTTTCATGGACGTCATGTAAGTCTTCATGAAGAAGTGCAGATTTATAATAAAGAAATTAAGGTTTTGTTTAGCATGTCTACACCACCAAGCTATGTAGACTGAAACTCTCAGTGATTGAGCTTCAAAACAAGTGCATGTGAAAGTCTTTCTTATGCGACGTCTGTGAGCGGTTGTGTCTGCTGGTTCTGTTTGAGTTGTTCAGGGTGAATCGTGTCAACACGGGTTAGTCACTCAGACCTCGCTGCCACACTCTGTTTTCAATTCAGAGATGAAAAATGAAGCAGAACTACGACTGTCGAATATTAAAAACAAGCCTTGTAGCACTGCTTTTGTGCTGTGCTCGAATCAGTGAGAAAATTATTCCGAGCACGTTTTTATGCTTCAGTTTCTGAAAGACCCACTAAATATGGTGAGGATCGGTAAATCAGGGTGTATTATAACTGAAATTCACTCAAATGCATCTCTTATTAATTAAACGACTTTTGTTTGAAAATGAACTGTTTGCAACAAAACATGTTAAGCTGTGGCTTAATGACATGTATGACCTTATATGTTATTATTACATATGTAATGATAGTTTACAGTAAGACCTGTAATAAGAGAACATGCATTCAGAAAGTAAATAAGGTAATCTCACTGTCCTGTCTATGATTGTCTGTCCGCACAGCTCTCTCTGCTCACTTTCGGGTGTGTGAGCCTTACACCGACCACAAGGGGCGCTACCACTTTGGCTTCCACTGTCCTCGTCTCTCGGACAACAAGACGTACATGTTCTGCTGTCACCATAATAACACGGCCTTCAAGTACTGCTGCAACGAGACCGAGTTTCAAACAGTCATGCAGGTCAACCTGACCACGTCTCCAGACGGCTACGCTCACAAGTGAGTCTCCTGCCTTCAACTACAAACACGGTGCTGGCTCCAGATCCTTATACCAGAGAAAAGCTCAGTCGTTCTTATCTTATGATTCAATACACTGATCCTGGAGTTCATATTGACACCAACAGCCTGCTTCAACAGCACACATACTGTATGAATTTGGTTACCAATGGCAGGTGTGTTTCTCAGATATAATTTTTCTCCAACAAGTGTCCAAACAAGTCGAGTTATAGACAATGTGAGTAGTATAGTATATAGTCTTGCGTAGCCAGACCTTCAGACTGACGGCTGAAGGCCTGGAATCCATGGCAGCTTTTATTGGCCAAGGCCCGCCCATAATGCCGTTTGACCGAGATGTCAAACAACCAATCACAGTTCATTTCGTTTCAGTGTCACTTTCGAGGTGTGGAAATGTTGCCACAATAACAGACCGGTGTGTGAAACTCTCGGAGGTATTTTAAAGATTCTATGCCACAAACTTTAAATATTTCACATACTTATGAAAATCCAGCGTTTAGTTGATCCTGATAAGCACTCGTCATCATAGTTGTAAACACAATGTATTTTTTCTTTCGTGAGGAGTTCAGCGTCATGACATCTTTGTATCCAGGCAGAACGTTAAAAAGCACGACACACACGTCTCCCGGAAATCCTGTTCAACCTATCCGATGACGACTTCGAAACTCCTGAAGTTTTTCCACGTTTGTGTGTCGTATGCATCAGACGTTCATCCAGCGACCCGTGGACATGAGACTATATAGTATACAGCTGGTCATGTCACATAGCTACATACTGTATATATTAGTTAACTTCTTTTTATAGTCTCAAATGGAGAACGTTATCATAGTACTTACATTGTTTTTTGATCTTTTGATTTTTTTTGCATCATATATGAGAAAATCCAGACATTTCAACCAAAACACTGTGACCCACTTTGTTTTTGTTCTTCATAAATCCATTGTGGCAGTATCATGTCACCAGTTTATTTATTTATTATAAAATATAAAACAACTTATAACTAATCATATTTAAAATTCAGTACATCACAATAGCTTAGTTAAATTAATATTTAAAATAATAATATTATATTAGTCATTTAGATATTTGTATAAACATATTTAGTTTAAATACTATTACCTGTTTCCTGTTTTGTTTTAATATAACATATTATCAAAATTACTTTAATTGAAAAAAGACTAAATTCAAATTGTCATTGACAAAATATAACTAACATATTCAATCTGTAATTCATCATACACTTTGATTAATCATATTGTAAATTCATATTTATTATAATAATCATATATGAAGAAAATATTTTGTTCAAATAACAAAAATGTATTATATGTACAAAATATCTATATACTTGTCTCTGTGACAAAGATGATGTATTTACCACTTTATGTATTTATTTATTCATTCATGCATATTTGTAGCAAATAATGCAGTTCATTTATCCATTTTCATGGTTCCAGAGCACCAGATATTTCAGAAATACTGCTTAAATGAATAAATGGACATTAAATATTCATTTGAGTATAAATTATGAAGTGACATAAAAGATATAAAATAGAGCAGCTGTTTATTGCAAGGGCGTCAATATACAGTACATAATTGACAGCAGAATAATGGTATATGACCAATCAGAATCAAGTATTCCAGAGCTCTGCGATAATATTAGTTCATATTTTTATCAACAGAAAAATGATTTCACAGGTGAAATATTTTCTGACAGATAATAAACGCCAAATCGTTTTTTTGCCCAGAGGTCACACCTGTTCCGTTTACTTTGTGGTGCTATGAAATGCTTCCCTTCTCATCAAATATTAACTGAAAGTACGATCTGCTCTCAGGTCAGGGTAACAGCCTCACACTCATGACAGCTAATGATGTGGAAATGTCTGAGGCCGTGGTGTGCTGCTGCGCTCTCAGACAGGTGAAGATACTGAAAGCCGGCTGTCCTGGTGGGAAGCCATTTCATTCTCGTCTGTGGTCAGCAGTGATATTTACTGATGGCCTGAGGTTAAAGCACCCTCAGAAGCAGCTGAGAGCACAGGAACCCGCATCTTTGGATGCTTCGGCATATAACGGCATATCTAGTGCAGATTTGAGTTATTGTGCATCGGGCTATTGTGAGTCCAGGTTCAAATGAAATTATGCCACATCAACAATCGTCGATGATAAGCGTCTGTGATTATGGCCCAGAATCACAGCATTTGTTAATAATGTTATGGTCTGTCAGCTGTGCAAACTTAGTGTCTGATATATGGGTGAATAATATTTGAAATATCAAAATGTTGTTTAAAGCTCTAATAAATAAACAGGAGATTTTAGAATTTTATTTTTGATATTTTTGTTTTAAATACTGTTACCTATTTGGTGGCAAACATTCAGCATCATATGAGAAAAATACAGTCACTTTACAAAAACTTTGTGACCCACTTTGCGTTTTGTCCTCATAAATAAATTTTGGCAGTAGTATGTCGCCATTATTATTATTATTATTATTATCATTAGTTTAATAATGATTATAATAATTAAATATTAAAAACTATCATGCATAAAGTGTGCAATTCAATAAATCATAAGAGCTTAATTAAATGCAATGTAATATTTAATATAACTATTTTAATATTTTATATAAATATTTTTGTTTTAAATACTGTTACCTTTTTTTGCAAACATTTCGCATCATATAAGACTAATCCAGCCACTTAAAAAAACTTTGTGACACACTTTGCCCTCATAAATCTCTTTTGGCAGGATTATGTCACCATATATTTCTGGAGTTTTAGCAATTAAAAAATGATATTTTCCTAGATAAACATCTGATACATTTTCCACTTAATCAAAGTTGATTTTCTTAAACAGACTGTTTGAAACTCAGATTTTTTTCACATCACATAAAAAGTGAGGGTCCTTTTATTGCATGTATTTCATTGCAATTTGTTTAAAACTAGTCAGTAATTCAGCTTCATGTTCTCGCCAAATCCAGTTTCACTCCCGTTCTGTTGGACTCTGTGTACCAGCATCAGAGATCTGATATCACACATACACGGCATCTGTTGCCCTTTGCTCTCGGCTCTAATAACACCATACACTATTAAGACCTCAATATTGTCCCTGTCATTCTTGGCCTTGTCTGACAGCACAAGGCCTGCGCTTCATCAAAAAGTGAAAGTTTTGCTTTTACTGCAGTTTTCTTTCAGTCTGGGCAGGGATTTATACTCAGAAGGAACTGTAAAACGGTTTATTAACACTAAATGCCTCATATAATGCTAATGAAATTTGAATTTATTGAAGTAGTTCAGCTTTTGTAAGACCACTAATACTGCTAAAGAGTTTCCATCCACTTTGCAAGGTTTTTTGATGCTATATATCATAAAAACATTTGTTTATGGCCACATAAAATGTTATGTGCATCTAATTCTTCCCTGTTTTCTCTATCGCAGCAATTACTCTGCATTAATCGGCGTGTGGATCTACGGATTCTTCGTCATGGTGCTGCTAGCGCTCGACTTTCTGTATTACTCGGCCATGAACTATGAGGTGTGCCGGGTTTATCTGGAAAAGTGCGGGTTGGGCGGCCGTTGGCTGAAACAGGCCCGCGATCAGTGGCACGACGATGGACAGGAGGAGAGGGACGGACAGCCCGCTCAGCCAACTCAACCCGCAGCTCCATCAGAACCTCACTATCATGAACACCGCTGCAGTCAGATCAGACACAGCCTGACAGGAGACACACAGAGCCCAGCACAGACCGTACACAACACCACAACAGCCTGGTGAGTGAACACAAACTTACTGAGTGCATCTTAAAAGAACGTTTCTGAGTTCAGTGCAAGTTAAGCCCGTTCAGAAGTGCATGTGGCTCAGTGTTGATTGGAAAACGTGTAACGTGAAAATAAATTGCTTAATACCAACTACTGTAAAATCTCCCCAACAACTTCATTGCAACACCAAAAAAATCATAACACCCTAAAATGACAGAAAAAAATATTGAAACATTTTTTAGAAAAAATGTAGAATAAAAAAAATTATACATCTTTACATTTCTGCTTGAAATTGCTTATTGACCCAATGTTCATGACAATTTAATGCCGTTAAGCATCACACACTAAAATGACTGTAAGCAATTAAGATTTAAACATCTTTACACTTTAATTAATGCAAAATTAAGGCTGGCAGCCATATCACCCTGCAGCCCAAGACCGGTTGCCTACTGAAGCTAAGCAGGTTTGAGCCTGGTCAGTACCTGGATGGGAGACCTCCTGGGAAAACTAGGCTGCTGCTGGAAGAGGTGTTAGTGAGACCAGCAGGGGGTGCTCACCCTGTGGTGTGTGTGGGTCCTAATGCCCCAGTATAGTGAAGGGGGCACTATACTGGAAAAAGCACCGTCCTTCGGACGAGACGTTAAACCGAGGTGCTGACTCTCTGTGGTCATTAAAAATCCCAGGATGTCCTTCGAAAAAGAGTAGGGGTGTTACCCCGGCATCCTGGCCAAACTAGCCCACTGGCCTCTGACCATCATGGCCTCCAAATCATCCCCATACACTGATTGGCTTCATCACTCTGTCTCCTCTCCACCAGTAAGCTGGTGTGTGTTCTGGTTCACTATGGATGCCGTCGCATCATCCAGGTGGATGCTGCACATTGGTGGTGGATGAGGAGATAGCCCCCTTACTATGTAAAGTGCTTTGAGTGTCTAGAAAAGCGCTATATAAATGTAACAAATTATTATATTATTATTATAAAATTTAAAAATTAATTTTTTTTAGAAGTTTTACATTTCTGCTTTTAAGGCACCACAGAATAATAGAATAAATATATTAATTAACAGATATCACCTTACTTACCCAGTTGATTAATCACATGAAATTAAGACCGTTTTGTATTACGAGATGTTAATAACAATGCAAATGATGCATTGTCTACTTAAATATGCACTGATTTGCATAAGTTCCAAAACAGAAATCTGAACATTTGATAAAGCCAGGTTCAAAATGATTGTTTCATTTTAGGCATACAGTTTTTTTACAGAGGGGATTTTGGTTATCTCTCCATAAATTAGAAAATACTGTCAACAGTCATGAAACAAATATATTATAGGAATATAATATATCAAAATATATGCCCTCTAAAAAATCCCTCTAAAAACCTTCAGATTTAAACTGTATAGTGTGATGGAAATGTTACTAAAGTGGAGGATTCTGGCTTAGTGCTTGGGGGGGGGGGGGAGTTGCCTTTAATAATATGTATTATAATTTAAAGCTACTGATGCAAATAGATGAAGTTTAATCAAATAAATACTTAAATTTGTAATTTGGATATTTTCATTCCACTAGTCTGAAAGAAGATAAGTAATAAATAGTGAAATACCTCAAAATGTATCAGTGTATGAAAAAACAACGGTTTTCCCTGAAGTGTCTTGCCTTAAAAAGTCTCCTTTCACCTCATTGTAACCTCCAATTTTGCTTTTCTTTAGAGAAAACGAGGGACAAGACAAAAATGATTATAGTGGATTGAGGTTAAATTGTAGTGAACCTGGAACATTTTAAGCACACACTCTTTAATAATCCTCACAAACTTCAGAATCCATGTAAACTAAAGCCCAGGTCCTCAACACACACACACACACACAAGAGGAGTTTACTCACACTGGCGGGTGTGATCCTCTCAGGGGAGGCAGCGCGGGTACACATAATTGGCCATGAACCAGATACATCATCATCATCCCAAGCTGCAGATCCAACGCTTTAAAAATACCTTTTTCTACACAAACACCAGATCCGTTTGCTAGCAGAACTAGGTCACAATCAAGAATCGCTTTTCTGTTGCTAGAGTGCTGTCCTTGATTCTGACATATACAGCTCAAAAGCGTTAAAAAGTAAACAAAACCTCACTACAAACTGTTAAAATACATATTATGAAGTGCTTCTTTCGTTGAGGAACCTGCAAGTCACAAGGTTCTGTCTAGATCCTAGGAGTGTGATTTTTACAGTTGTAAATGACAAAGTAGAACATTCTTAATTGCATACTTATGATTTACTGTATCACTTCGATAACAGCTTTTGCAATAACATTAACGGTTTCTTTCAAATGCTGCTACACAGTGAGTGAAAGATCATGAATATTTAATAAGTACTGAGGCGGTGTGTGATTGGTTGTCTGTTGCTAAGCAGCCAGCATTCTATTGTTTGCTATCATTTTATAATATGACAGTCACAATACAATATTCAGGTTTAAATTCTGGTTAAGAAACATTTTACACTGGGAAAAAGAACGTTTTCTTGTTTTGGATTTTCATCTTGTTTTTCAGTACAAAAATCAAATCATTAAATCATTGGTAATTTGTTTTTTATATATGTGGTTGTGCTGATTGGCCCCGCCTACAGTTAAATCTGATTGGTCAAATATACAGTCCATATAGCTGTTTTGTCTTCAGATATGTTCTGATTGGCTGAGATTTGGTTGGTTTGTGCAGTATTTTTGCTTTCAGTGCACACAGAATGAAAAACGTACTTGTATTTTTGTAATTTTCCAGTTCAAATATCAAGACATTCTTAAATCAATGTAGCATACATTTACTTGAGAAGCAAAATTCATAAATCAAATGTTATTTTCTGAAGAAAAAATTATTAAATTAATGTTTATACTTAAAAACTAACTATTAAAAAATATTTGCCAATAAATTAAATCTCCTCTCCACCTGTAGCTGGTGTGTGGTGAGCGCATACACTTGATTGTCTCTATGACTCTCTCTCCTCTCCACCTGTAGCTGGTGTGTGGTGAGCGCATACACTTGATTGTCTCTATGACTCTCTCTCCTCTCCACCTGCAGCTGGTGTGTGGTGAGAGCATACACTTGATTGTCTCTATGACTCTCTCTCCTCTCCACCTGTAGCTGGTGTGTGGTGAGCGCATACACTTGATTGTCTCTATGACTCTCTCTCCTCTCCACCTGTAGCTGGTGTGTGGTGAGAGCATACACTTGATTGTCTCTATGACTCTCTCTCCTCTCCACCTGTAGCTGGTGTGTGGTGAGCGCATACACTTGATTGTCTCTATGACTCTCTCTCCTCTCCACCTGTAGCTGGTGTGTGGTGAGAGCATACACTTGATTGTCTCTATGACTCTCTCTCCTCTCCACCTGTAGCTGGTGTGTGGTGAGCGCATACACTTGAATTGGTTTTATTACTCTCTCTCTCCTCTCCACCTGTAGCTGGTGTGTGGTGAGCGCATACACTTGATTGTCTCTATGACTCTCTCTCCTCTCCACCTGTAGCTGGTGTGTGGTGAGCGCATACACTTAATTGGTTTTATTACTCTCTCTCTCCTCTCCACCTGTAGCTGGTGTGTGGTGAGCGCATACACTTGATTGTCTCTATGACTCTCTCTCCTCTCCACCTGTAGCTGGTGTGTGGTGAGCGCATACACTTAATTGGTTTTATTACTCTCTCTCTCCTCTCCACCTGTAGCTGGTGTGTGGTGAGCGCATACACTTGATTGGCTTATGACTCTCTCTCCTCTCCACCTGTAGCTGGTGTGTGGTGAGCGCATACACTTGATTGTCTCTATGACTCTCTCTCCTCTCCACCTGTAGCTGGTGTGTGGTGAGCGCACTGGTGCCGTTGTCCTGTGGCAGCCGTCGCATCATCCAAGTGGATGCTGCACACTGCTGGTGGTTCAGGAGAGACCCCCCCCCAACGAGATTGTAAAGCACTTTGGGTGTACAGCAATACACAATAAAGCGCTATATAAATGCATCATTCATTCATTCGTTCATTCAATATTTAGATAGTTGTACTGGAAAACAAGACAAAAGTACTGAGAAGGACCATAATGTTTTGTAGTGTAGGGACATAAGGGGTCTATTGACATTTTTCAGAAAACCATGATTTCTGCCCCCACAGAAATTCATAAAATTTGAAATGAGTAAATGATGTCAGAATTACATTTTTGGGCCAACTATCGCTTTATAAATAGTTTGACAGGTCTTTAGTGTCTCAAACACAACTCTTGAACATCTTTCAAATATTTGATCGCATGAACCTCACTAACTCTGATCTCCAGCGACTGTCTGAGGAGGAACGCTTACAGACACACACTATTATCTTACAGTGCACAAGTGTGTCAGCAAGATGCTGTAGCCGCGTTAGTCTGAGTGAATACCCATCTAATTAAGCCTGTCGTTTGTGCTGAACCCTCTCATTAACAATCACAGGAGTCTCTGGAAGCTTCAGCCTCCGAGCGGAGACTTTGAAACGGCTGTGAAACAGATAAACGAGATGAGTATGACACTGTGTTAGCTTCCACGCAGACATGACTCCAAAAAGCTTTGAGCGATTAATCACATCTTCATGTAAATCTGAGTTTAACCAATCATGACATCTGACACGTTACATGACATTTTGTTGGTCGCTTGTTTTCTATTATATGGTTGTGATGGGTGTCCCCGCCCACTGTGAAATCTCACTGGTCAAAAACTATCCATATTGCTTTGTCGTCATCAAGTATGTTCTGTTTGGCTGAGATTTGACTGGTTTGTGCAGCATTTTTTCTTTCATTAGGGATATAATTAAATTATTGATGCTGTAAAATTTTATTAAAAATATAAATATACTATAGGTATGATTTTACTATATCATATATAGAATACAATTAATAATAATGTATATTCATCATATATAAACTTTTATAAAAACAGATATTAAAATACTTATTACTACATATTGTTTTCAATCTACGTATCTATTTATAAAAAACTGGTATTTATTTATATAATTATTACTAAAACAAATATAAATCATCTCTAGGATAATACAATTATTACCCATCTATAAAGTTATTATTATATTTTGTATTATTATGTGTGTATGTAAATATTACATACATATATTAGTAATAATAATAATAATAATAGATACCAAAAGCAACAACAACTAAATAAATGTTCTAATTATTATATTACCACTACTACTACTACTGCTACTAAACAAAGAAAAATACAATTATTATTATAAAGTTATTATATATACAGTGTGTGTGTATATATATATATATATATATATATATATATATATAAAACAACAATACATTTTCTTATTTATGTGTGAGCATTAATATTATTATTATAACTAAATCACATACAATAATAAATCATTGTAAGAATAATACAATTATTTTTCATTTACAATGACCAAAATTGGAAACGCAACACTTTTGTTTTTTCCCCCATTCTTCATGAGCTGAACTCAAAGATCTAAGATTTTTTTTTATGTACACAAAAGGCCTTTTTCTTTCAAATATTGTTCACAAGTCTGTCTAAATCTGTGTTAGTGAGCACTCCTTTGTCGAGATAATCCATCCTCCTCACAGGTGTGGCATATCAAGATACTGATTAGGCATGATTATTGCACAGGTGTTCCTTAGGCTGGCCACAATAAAAGGCCACTCTAAAATGTGCAGTTTTATCACACAGCACAATGCCACAAATGTTGCAAGTTTTGAGAGAGCTTGTAATTGGCATGCCGACTGCAGGAATGTCTACCAGAGCTGTTGCCCATGAATTGAAATTTCATTTCTCTACCATAAGCCGTCTCCAAAGACATCTCGGAGAATTTGGCAGTACATTCAACCGGCCTCACAACCGCAGACCACGTGTAACCACACCAGCCCAGGACCTCCACATCCAGCATCTTCATCTCCAAGATCATCTGAGAACAGCCATCCGGACAGCTGCAGCAACAATCGGTTTGCATAATCAAAGAATTTCTGCACAAACTGTCAGAAACCGTCTCAGGGAAGCTCATCTGCATGCTCGTCGTCCAGGTCTCAACCTGACTGCAGTTTGTCATTGTAATCGACTTTAGTGGGCAAATGCTCACATTCGATGGCGTCTGGCTCTTAGGAGAGGTGTTCTCCTCACGGATGGCAGACAGCATGTATGGCGTTGTGTGGGTGAGCGGTTTGCTAATGTCAACGTTGTGGATCGAGTGGCCCATGGTGGCGGTGGGGTTATGGTATGGGCAGGCGTATGTTATGGACAACGAACACAGGTGCATTTTATTGATGGCATTTTGAATGCACAGAGATACCGTGACGAGATCCTGAGGCCCATTTGTGCCATTCATCCACGACATCACCTCATGTTGCAACATGACAATGCACGGCCCCATGTTGCAAGGATCTGTACACAATTCCAGAAGCTGAAAACATCCCAGTTCTTGCATGGCCAGCATATTCACCAGACATGTCACGCATTGAGCATGTTTGGGATGCTCTGGATCAGCGCATATGACAGCGTGTTCCAGTTCCTGCCAATATCCAGCAACTTCTCACAGCCATTGAAGAGGAGTGGACCAACATTCCACAGACCGCAATCAACAACCTGATCAACTCTATGTGAAGGAGATGTGTTACACTGCGTGAGGCAAATGGTGGTCCCCCCCCCCCCCCCCCCCAATACAGTAAAAATGCACATTTTAGAGTGGCCTTTTATTGTGGCCAGCCTAAGGCACACCTGTGCAATAATGCTGTCTAATCAGTATCTTGATATAACACACCTGTGAGGTGGATGGATTATCTCACTAACACAGATTTAGACAGATTTGTGAACAATATTTGAGAGAAATAAGCCTTTTGTGTAAATAGAAAAAGTCTTAGATCTTTGAGTTCAGCTCATGAAAAATGGGGGCAAAAACAAAAGTGTTTTTGTATAATTTTGTTCAGTGTATGTGTCTATAAAGTTAATTATTAATTAACTATTCATTATTAATTATTATTATTGTTACGTGTATATTTAAACATACATAAATATAATGATGATGATAATAATAACAACAATATTGATAAATTGTCTTATTATTCTATTATTTTATTTTATATATTTTATTTTATGGTACAAAGTCAGTTACAGTTTTGTTTTCTCTGCAGTCTATAGTAAATGAGTTCTTTAGTTTATAGTGCCACTGAAAAGCACAGCATGTTATTGTACAAGCTGAAGACATGAAATGCTTTTCATAAGAGGGCTCAGGGTTGGATGGTCGAGATCTTTAAAGCCCCTTCCCCAAGAGCATTGTAGGAATTTATTGAATTGAGTCCAGCTCAGAGGGGAACATCTGTTAGAGAGAAAAAAAGAAAGAAAAAGACGACCACAAAGGGAGGTCCCTGACCAAAATAGAGCTGAGTGAATTCAATTACTGCTTAGGGTCTATTCATAAAGCCGTTTATATGGGTCGGATCGCTCTCTGCCCGTTTACTGTGCTTTTATTTGAGGGCTACGTGCTGTTTCCCTCCTGCTGGCCTGAGAACACACTGCCAGGGTCTTTAAATGGCATCCGATTCTTATATTGTGTGATCTAGAGAAGGGCAGAGACCCATAGGAATGATGGGGGAATATCTTGTGTGTTCGCTCTGCAACATCTGGTTTGACTGACGTGTCATGCATGGGAATCAGCTTTAAAAGCCTATAAACAGGACACATTTTATTAAGAACCATATTTCAGTGCCCCCTTAAGACACATTGAGCTTCTCTGATGGTTTATGCGATTAGATGCTGGTTGCTCAGCATGTCAGATTGGTGGTTTTTTGGACGTTGTCAAACACAAGAGAAAATGTTTATTGGTTGTTCATTATTGCTTTTAGGACATTGCTGAAATCTCTTCTGAATCTTTAGATGGCACTCGTGGGATTACAGGGGTCTTTGTCTTTGCTTCTCAGACGTTCCTCCAGACAAAAATGTCTCAATTTCCTCATTTTAAGTGTGTTGCTGTCAGTGAGAAACAGAAGAAATTTAGAATAGTTATTCAAAGTAGGGTTGGGGCGGGGGTACAGAACCAATTTCGATGGGGTTTGTTTCTGTTACTGGTTCTCTCTCACACACACACACACATTCTTTTGCATTCTTAAAATAATATGCATGTGTTCTTTGCTTCATTTTGTATGCACTAAACACACAACGCAATCTCTGAAATCCAATTTCCGACTTAATGATTGACTCTGTCCATTTCAGCGAATCACAAACATGCAGTATTACCAGTGAAGTCAGATTCCCGAGAGAATGACTCGTATGAGCTGGATATTTTTAGCAAATCCACAAACATACTGCACGGCCAGTGAAGTCAAATTCCCAAGAGAATGACTCTTAGGAGTCATAATGCTTTGATAAAGATACTGTATATACTATATCAGTGGTAACGTAAAATGCATTTTCAATTGTTAAGGAACTGGGATTGTTGAATGCATTACAATTTCCAAACATATTTTAAAGAGAGACTGTGTGTCTGACTGTATGTAGATGGTAGTAATGGGTTAATGTTGTGCTAATGTTAGCACTGACTAACCTCTCAGTCTCCTGCTGCTCTGGGACTGATCTCCCAGCATGCACTCTGCCCCGGTCTGGTCAGGGGTGCATATGTCTGCTTCACACCAGAGACATGGCCTGGATTCAGAGAAAGATCTCGGAGGCAGCACATGGTGTATTATTAGAGAAGGTCTGCCAACTCACTGTCTCTCCCTCTCTTGTACGGTGGGCAGATTTCTGTAAGAGCACACAGTGAAATCTGCACTTGTCATGTCCACTCTTGAGTGTGTGTGCTCCAAGAGCCGCACCAAACACAGGCCACAGAGTGTGACATTTCTGCTGTCCACCTCTTCAGACACACACATGGTTGCTATGTTTTTGCCAGTTACATAAATAGACAACTCATCTGCACATATTACACTGTACTATCTGATGCATGTTGCACTCAAAAATGCATTTATAAGCTGCATTCACTTTTTTTTCCATTTAGCAGATGTCTTGCAGCTGTCCTTGAGCATACTCATATATCGTATCTCTACATCACCTCTAAACATCAAATAAAGCAATCAAAACACTTTACATGTCAAGCAGAGGCGTCTTTTTTTCTAAATAGGCCGTTCTTGGTCTGTTCAAGGTGTGTGCAGCATCTTTGTGTTTGTAATTAGATGGTATATATAGCAATGAAATCAAGTCAACTTCCAATCTGGTGTCTTGGTCTTGCCCAATTAATCCAGCAACAGAGTGATAGTGAGCTTATCAGTGTTAGTGGACAGACGCATTTTCTCACTATTATCTGTCACAGATTAATCCAAGAACAAAAAAATATATACTACCGGTCAAGTTTGGAATTATTCAAAATGTTTGAATGTTTTTGAAAATAGTCTTTTACACTAACTGCATTTATTTGAACAAAAAAAAGTAATATAGGGACATTTTATTACAATTAAAAATTGTTGCTTTCTATTTGAGTATTTTTTTACTGTAATTTATTTGTGATCAAAGCTGAATTTTCAGCATCATTACTCCAGTCTTCAGCATCACATGATCTTTCAGAAATCATTTTAATTCTTATATTATTCTGTTTTGATTCAATTTTACACTAAGCAATTTCTTATACTGCCTTTTTCTTAAACAGAGACTGACCAAATGCAAGGACCATCTGTCGGAGTCCCCCAGTGAGGAAATGCATTGTGGGAAGTGTAGTACATGCCCCTGCCACATGGTCCTACATGTCACGGGGGCCCGTTTGCCCCAAGCCTCTCTATGTGGTCCAAATCTCACAGAGCACAACTTTCAACCCCTCGACAAACTCATAACCTCAACTCAGAGCCAACTGGAAATGGTCCAGTGGTGGAACGAGAGATTCTGAAGAGTGGCTGTACTGAGATTTGTGCAACTCCAAAACCAGACTTTGCACCAAACTGGACTTCGATGGACACAGAACTCACCCAGGACATCTTTGGAGGACATATGTAGCCATTTCTGCACCGTTTTGTGAGCTATTCTGGATTAAACTCTCTGTAACTGTGCAGTGTCGGTTTATTTATTCGTAGTCAGGAGAAACGTTGAGTGATGAATGAAGACGTCAAACCTCATTTAAAAGATCCAAGCATTCTCATGACTCAATACTAGAAGTGTAATGACCTTTTGTGGTAAATTTCAAAACTCACATGTCGTGGGTGGTGTGAAATGAAATAGTATGGTGTTTTTGAATGTCTGTTTTTGACTACTGTTGTGATTTGACATTTTCTCATCTGTAAGAATCAGTGAGGTAGCAAATTGTGTTAAATTGAATTTTTTTCATCATCCCCCACATTTTGTTCCATGCCCTGTAGAGTTCATTGTGTATGTTTGTCAGGTTGTTTTGAGACCTGAAGAGGTTTTGTTCAGCGGTACGCACTCTATTATTGATCGGTGAGTTCATTTAGACTTTAGTTTCTGAGTGAAATGCCAAAATAAAAACCATTGCATTGAACATGACACAGCAGACAGTCACACACTTACGGAAAGGTCAGCAAAGAGGAAACTTGTTTTAAATGGACTTTGTTTACCTTGGTTTTGTATGGAAGGCGTTACCCAGCTAACAATGTTTTGCTAATGTTCCCAATAACATGTTGTTTCTGCATATTATCTGAACATTCAAAATATAAAGTTTTTTAAATATAAAAAAAAAAAATGTATGTGAACATTAAGGGAATATTCCATTTTATAATGTTTCACACGTTATGTAAAAGTTACTTTTAAATGTCCTCTGAACATTCAAGTAGTAATATAAACAAATAAATAAAATAAAAAGCTGATGAAAGTTCAACTTCAACATTTTAGAAATAAAACATTCCAAGAACATTGTATAAATAATGTTTTTGTGCTAACGTTTTGGGGAAATTATTAAAGACTAAATAACTCTGAACAAATATTCTATTATTATTACTGGAAGAACATTTGTTCATAAGTTTTAAGGAACCATGCCAGAACATTAGCCAAAGTTATGAAAACATTCATTGTTAGCTGAGTATCAGATTCTCATGCCTGTTGAAATTTAGCTAAACTTGATATATACACACACACACACACAAAACTTCAACTTAAAAAGTTTAAGGCACCAGCTTCAGCTGATTTTTTTGTTTTCTCAGCTTATTTTTGTAGGAGATTTTTTAGTTCTCTCAACTTTTAAGTTTTACAAACGTAAAACAACAAGTTGAGAAAACGCACAAATCTGTTGAAGCTGGTTGCCTTAAATGTTTAAGTTCTCTCAACTTTTTTATATATTTTATTTTATTTTTTTAACAGTGTACCCAAGTAGAACATGTTCCTTCATCAACATGTTCGCTTGTTCTGGAAGAACATTTCTGTCAGCCAATCAGATTTCGCATTCTAAGCTTATGGCTTTTTCATCAACCAAATATTTCTCCATGATTTTTGGATTTGGTCAATGATTGTTTAATGCAAAAGTTCCAAGAACAACAAAAGACCAATGAAAATCTTCTTGGCTAGTTTCCATGTTTCATCAAAAACAGAACAAGAGCGTTCAACTGTAAAGCCCGAGACACACCATGATTTTCGGCTGTCCCAGATGAAACACTGGCATCGTGAAACAATCACAGGGATTTCTGTATCGCCACGATTGTTTCACAAAGCCAATCTTCCGTCTGGGACAGCCGAAAATCGTGTAGTGTGTCTCTGGTTTAACATAAACTTACTTCACGTGCACTGATAGCACCAAAGCTGAAGTCTATAAAACAAGCTCTTCAGGCTTGGATTCTGCACCAAACTGGTTACAGTGTGTTTTGAGCAATACGTTTAGAATACGTCTGTTGGTTGGAGTCCACAATGCCGTTTTTGGCAGACTGCAGCCCAATTACACTCATACAGCAGAACAGTGCCATGGTGGCTGTGGCTTCACCATCTTTGGACTGAAGTAATTGGTGGTTCAGAAACGAGCTCAAGGTGGAGGTGATTAGATGACATTACGAGAAGGAGACATGATCTCTGGTTTCAGCAGATGTGAGTTTAATGATGGTGTCAGTTGGCAGGAGGGTTGACTGTGATTCATCATCTATTCTAGAGAATATGGAAACTCTGCTGAAGGTGTTTGGGCATTGCTAGGCCTGCATGAAATCACTGCCCACAGATTTCAGCAAAATGCACTCGTTATTTACAAAGCTTGCACCCTGGTGTGTTTGTTTACTAAAAATGTTTGTTAATCTGAGAATGTTTTCAGCTCAGTTTGACATATTTTCAAAAATTAAAACCATTTCACAAAATGCAACTTTTTTTTCTTTGGCCACAATTTGGAAAAATGCACAAACAACAATTTGAATATGCAGATTCTGTGTGGGCTTAGTCATAACATGTCCAGGTCATGTTTGACCTCTAAAATAAAAAGTAATAAATAAGAAACCATATTTTACATGAAGAAAATGAAGCATATTGCTAAGAAAAAAACAGTTTTTGCTCTGTGTTTGCACTGCATGTCATTTTCATAACAGTTAAACACATTTTACCTTCAAATTGCCTTTAACTTGCGTTTCATTCATTCGTTCATAAGCACTCGACCTGTTCTAGGAAACAAGGAAAGTCATTATTCCTATAAGGATTCTCACTATTATGGAAGCTTGAATTGTAAGCAGAGATTTGCTGTAAGTGATAGCAACTCTCAAGTCACCGCTGGAAAACCGTTTCACAATCAACAAATTACAGTGTTTACCTAAAAAGTCCAATGTCGTGCTCCAATCTCTACATCAACAGTTGCCTTACTGTCAATCTTCACCTGTCCGTACGGCTTTGTAGCTTTTACCTCACAACAAGTGGTCTGATAAACACACACAAACACAACTCTCATCATTGTTTCACAAGTGGGTACTATGTACAATGTAGCATCATGTAATACTTTGTACAACACAGGAAAAATAAACTTTTAGAAAGTTTTTGTTTGTGTTGTTCTTACCCACAGTTTGGGTTTCTGAGTGAAGCATTATCTCCAGCCGTGACTCAGACGCCTTTCTTGCTCTAGGCATGAGATGATGAGACATCAGCAGGGGGTTTCAGTCATATGTTTCTGGTGTTTGCATTCATTTAAACCATACGCCGCCTTCAGTAACCCCCTCATCAACCCCATAAATCGTCCCACCGCTGCAGGTCATTAGATGGTTCGGAGTGGATGCAGAGGGCGAACTGGACAGGGATGGATATGTTGTGTCTCACAGGCCCATAATCAGAGCGCTGTAGAGTTCTAGACGGGGTGTCGTCTGGTCACTCGGGGTCATTACGTAAGCTGCTTTTGAAGTTACTAATGTGAGAATTTCCAGACATTCTGTCCGACTGTCTGTCCAAGCCACCTACGCGTCTCTATTGCAATCTGCTTTCTTACCGCTCACCGTCCTAGAGATTTCATTCATTTTTTATGACACTAACACCCACGGCAAGTCATGGGAAAGGCTGAAAAATTGCCCTTATGAATATAAACGAATAACAAACGGGCGTTCGGATGAAAAATGTCATCCTCTTATATATTTTCTGCTCAGTAACAGCTATGGTAAAAAATTACCCGAGGGCAATTCACCATTAAAACGCCATCAGAGCATCCACCCGCACCTCGAATCCTGGGCCATTCGCTGAGAGAAGACTCTCTTAAACCGCCCATAATGCTTTTGCCATTTAGATTAAATGGAAGTCATTCACCGTATCCAATTTGAGAGAACACACATTAAGGAAATTAAATTACGGGGGTGGATGGAGAGTCTCGGTGAGAGATGCCCTTTACTTTTGACATCAAGAATATGAGCTCGAGTTTCTCCAAAGTTTAGAAATAATGTGTTTGTATTGGTTCACATTCTGACCAATATTTAAAAATATGTGACCCCGGACCACAAAACTTAAGTAGCTTGGGTATATTTGTAGAAATAGACAACAATACATTGTATGGGTCAAAATTATAGATTTTTCTTTTATGCCAAAATTCATTAGGATATTACGTAAAGAGCATGATCCATGAATATATTTTGTAAATTTACTACCGTAAATATATCAAAACTTAATTTTTGATTAGTAATATGCATTGCTAAGGACTTAATGTTGACCACTTTAAATGCTAATTTTTCAATATTTGGATTTATGCACCCTCAGATTCCAGATTTTCAAATATTAGTATCTCAGCCAAATTTGGCCCTATCCTAACAAACCATACATCAATGGAAATCGTATTTATTCAGCCTTCGTATGAGGTGTAAATCTCAATTTAAAATAAATTGACCCTTATGATTGGTTTTGTGTCCATGGGTCAGATATATTTCCGATTTTAGCAAAGGTGTATAACAAGGAGCTATGGAAAAGAAAATTTTTAGCTCAGGATTTCAAATGAAAAACTGACTTCCCTGAGGTAAAATGAAGCCTATCGTCATCATGTCACATTTTGTTCTCAAGCAGTTTAATTGACGTCTTTTCGCGGTAGAAACACTGATTAGGCGACTACATGAGAGTTCACACGTTTCAGTAAATTGTACTGCATCTTTTAACATACCATGATGTTCAATCATGTTTTTCATAACTAGTAGAGTAAGAGATTCACGGTTCACGTGCATTCACTGCTGCTTCCACTTGAACTGAAACATTACATTGTATAGGTCAAAGTTATCGATTTTTCTCTTAATTCCAAAATTTATTAGGATATTACTAAATTATTAACCTTAATTATCCTAAATTAATTAGGATATTATATCATCACTAAAGGTCAAAATGAGTTTGAATTTATCAATAATTCTATAGCTTAGAATAAGGTTCATTTAAAATAAATAAAATTTTTGTTTTTTGCACATTATTTTCTCCACAAACGGTACTTCAGACTCAAAATAATAAAGCGCGTCACACACACACACACACACACATAGAGTTGAGAAGTCTATTAAAGAAAAACAGTGAAATCGAGCTGCTATATATCCGCTATATATGCCACTTTTATTTGAAAGCAAGCTGCAAGTCAGCAGAAAACTGTTGAGCGATACATTAAGACTAATGCACATCTGTCCAAAAGAGAAAAAAATAAAAATACTTGGAAAGTAGAAGAGTGTAAAGGTGACATTAAATTGAAGTTATCATCCAAAAGCAATTTCCATGATGAGATGAGTGGCCATGTTCTCTCATTTTCTCTCTGAAGCCTCTTCAGTGGTTCAGAGACACTCTGTACAATTGCTTCTAAAGTGTTCTAACACTCCGAGTGCCAAAGTCATCTGACTGTCAACTCCGTGCCCTGATTTTAGTCAAAAGAAAGACGCATATTTACAGTGAATTTGATTATTTAAAGCATTCTGAAAGGTTTTATTGAATAAGTAGTCGCTACATTATTTGTTTTTGTGCCTCTTGAATAAGTAATACAGCGCTTTCACTGTGGCTGGAACATCTTGAGAAACAATATCTGTGAGAAACATGAGAAATGAGATTATTATTGAATGAACAACCAGACAGATCAGCAATCAATGCTAACAACGAGTGTTTGGATTGTCCCGAAATAATTACCTTGAGGGTCAACTGACTGGACAGGAAGTCCTCGGTCTATGAGAAGATCCAATGCAAGCGTCACATTATGAAGCTGCAAAGATGAATAAACAACAATGACAAAAAGATCAAAGATGTTTTTAGACAAACAACTAAATGTAATGTAAACCCGCAACGCTGCATATTCTCTGGTAACGGTGAGATCATTAATTTTGATTTATCTTTTACATAACCCTCGGTTTCTTAACATGCCTTGTGCTGCTGTGCTGTCATATCCACGGTCACCCTGAGTGACGTTAATTATATAACGACGAGACATTTCCTGGAGGTGCATGTGAAGTTACGTTGATGTAAAATCCTATAAACCTGGATTAAATTGTGCTTATTGTTGTAAAGCGAAATGGGGCTCACTAACAACATGCTTCTCTTGTTTTGATGCGAAGACAAAACTCTAAATATTGTCTCAGGTTCTCACCATTTCTGAGCTCCCGACAGGAGAAAGGAAGAACTCACAGAGTGGAATGAAGAAGCCCTCCACCTGACCGATCAACAAGAGCAGAATCACTCCATCTGCAAACTAACAAAATCCCATTATAAAATCATAAACATAAAACATGAATGTGAGACATCAAAAACAAGCCCATAAAGGGCTTATATCAGTGGTCTCAAACTCAATTCCTGGAGGACCACTGCTCTGCAGAGTTTAGCTCCAACCAGCTCATACTCACACCTGGGGTCCGTTCTTCTTACGTCGATAACTCGGTTAGCTGGATTTGATGGTTGACGATTTCGCTTGATCTTGGATCATTTGGTTCTTCAAAGCTCATCCTAGACTTGCTGTCAGAGCAACAGGTCCATAAACTTAAACCTGCTCGGGAGCAGGCTTAGTTCATGTAAACAGGATTAGATCGCATCTTTTTAAGCAGAATTGATACTTAACATCTGTCACAGCCACCACTACTTTATTATAAGAGTACCCTGCTGATCCAGGGACAATCATTTAAAATAATAATAACTTACAAATTAATTGGAGAATAAGATAACAATACTACTATTATACTACTACTACTATAGACACAGCCAGTTTTACTAATTGAAAGATTTATTAGTGATGAAATAATTACTTTATAATTGTATTGGAGTCTTACACACATGCTATACAGTTAATCTGAGCCGTGCATTAATTTGAGTGGTGACAGATATTATGGGAGGGGCTTGATGGAGCGCAGGAGCTCAAGATAACATGATCTCTAAGAAACTGTGATTAATGCTGTCACATAACAAAACTTTTTCAAACATAAAATAAAAATAATTGCTAATAACAACATTGAAATAAAAATGTAAAGCCTGTACACATACTAGAAGTCATGAATATAAATAGTTGGGAATCATGTAAAAAAACAAAACACTTAATCCAGATATTTTAATCTAATACGCAAATTCGTTTGAAGAACCAAATTAGCCAGAGATCAGTAATCACGATTAGAAGATCTGTAATCTTTCAAATCATCTCAGATGTGTTAAGCGAGGTACGAAGAACAGACACCTGCTTGGAAGTTTCTAGTAATCCTGAAGACCTTGATTAGTTGTGTTTGATTAGGGTTGGAGCTAAACTGTGCAGAGCTGTGGCCCTTTCACTTGTAAACCGTGCTTGATCTATGCATATTTCATCTGAATCAGGAGAGAATCACATCTTAATGTGTTTGTTTATTAGAAACACACAGCTTTTGGCTTCACAAGACATTAATTGATGGACTGGAGATTATTGTGATGTTTTTATCAGCTGTTTGGACTTCCATTCTGACGGCACCCATTCACTGCAGAGGATCCATTGGTAAGTGATGTAACTCTACATTTCTCCAAATCTAATGAAGCAAACTAATCTACATTTAAATTTTGGATGGCCTAAGGCTAAGTATATTTTCAGCAAATTTTTTGTACTTCCAAGTTGACCTCCAGAAAAAAAGAATTGCAACATGAGACCTTTAAATTAGGGTTTGCACACCTGTTTGTCAAGGTCGGTCACGTTCAGTCCCAGAGATGACATGTTCTTATTCACAAAGTGCAAAATGGCCTGAAGGAAAGAAAACTTAATGAAGATGTGTGTCGAAGGCTACATTTAGAGACGTGTCGAGCTGGATTCCAACCTTTTTCACGGTCTCAATTTTGTGAGCCTCCAGCTTGAAGAGCTCCTCAATGGGACATTCCTCTGCAAAGACAGTGCAAGAGAGAGATTAAGAAGCAAACGCTTTCTTCTTTATACGCCTCCACTATCTGAAAGTTACTGATGCTTATAAATGTGGAAATGAAAAGGCTCTGAGTTTGACTCACTGTTAGATTCTCTCTCTAACGCTTCACTGGAATTACTGCGGAGACACACAGCAGACCATGAAAACACTGGCCTGGACGGTGTCAGAGATGTAAAGTGCAGTTACATGTTTAATGGAGAAGGAGGATCTTCACAGACCTTGGAAATGTGATGAATTCTGTCTGCTTGTCTGTCTTGATGCCGCTTTTTGTGACCTGTTTAACAAATTAGATTTTAAATGAAGGCTGACAACATGAATATTTAACTTCTGTAATGTAATTGAACTGCTCAGTGAATATTCAAAATGAATAATGTGGGACTTGATTCCATTGGATCTGATCGGATGATGGCTATTAGGCTCCTATAATGTTGGTTTATGTCATTTTTCTCTGGAAGTGCAGCTTTGATTACATGAGGCAGAAAAAAAAATTATTACATAAGCCAATTTTTTTTTTTCCCTTTCAATAATATGCACAATAAACTGAGAAAATTTTATATTTGTGATTATATGAATATTGATTTTTTTTTTTTATATGAATTGAAAAAGAAAATATGAAATCAATGTTTTCATTAAATGCATATCATTTTATGCAATAAATAATGAAAACAACTATTCATTATAATATGTATATTTTTATAAAATACTATTTTATTATTTATTAAAATACTACTTTTATTAATAATAAAATAATATGCAATTATGTAACTTTTATAATACTTTACATATAGTAAAGTTATGTAACTTTTATAATACATTACATACTTTATAATACTTTTATAATTCCATTATAATATGCATGTTCTTTTTTTATAATATGCAGAAAAAACAATGAAAACATGCAGTCATTATTTTCCTTACAATATGTATATCCTCGTATATGTAAACATACCTGGCCATTAAAGCTCATCCTCTCTCTCCTCTCTCTCTCTCTCTCTCTCTCTCTCTCTACTCTCTCTCCTCTTCTCGCATCTCTCTCTCTCTATCTCGCTCTCTTCTCTTCTCTCTCTCTCTCTCTCTCTCTCTCTCTCTCTCTCAGTCTCTTCTCTCTCTCTCTCATAGTTATTTTTCAAATATGCAATGAGGAATTATGAAAATAATTGCTTTTACACTATGCATATTCATTTTTTAAATAATATGCAGTGATATTTTGAAATTATTTTAAAAAAAATATTTCCATTATATGCATATTAATATTTTAAATACCAGAAGATAAGAATATGAGACCAGATATGGATTTCTTTAAACATAAACATGCAGAACATCTTAGCCAACACCCTGGCAACTACCAGAACAGTAGTATTGGTGGGTGTGTAGTGTTTCTTAATATACGGCTGGTGTATTTTTGAAACATTAGTTTACACATTCAAATAATTTCAAGTCTTAATCAATCACCTCACACTGGATGACCTCCACGCTGACATTTAGGGGCAGGACCAGATCGGGTTGGAAACGCCTCACCATAGCAACCAGAAGATGCAATGTAGCCAACAGGTCTCTGCTGTGAATGACTGGCAGATTTGGGTGGGGAAAACAGTGCGCATATGCTTATAAATATGTAAATATGTCAGTGACAATAGCTGATCTGATTGGCTTACGTTTAACGTTCCATTTGGCCGTCTCCTCGTTCATTCTAAGGTCTCATTGAGAGCTGTTAGGATCAGCTCTAGTTTCCGTACCTGTGCATCAGTGCTCAACGCGATCTCATCTGCATGTAACTGAACACCTGCTAACCTGCCTGGATCAAAACATGCACAGGCGTGACAACGTGATTGTATAGAGGGTGACCTTTCACCTCAAAAATATACTACATTTTAATGACAATTCAACAATAGTTTACCCAAGAATTCAAATTTGCTCAGAATTTACTCCACTCCAGGCTTTCCAAGATGTAGATGAGTTTGTTTCTTCATCAGAACCAATTTGGAGAAATATAGCATTACATCACTAGCTCACCAGTGGATCCTCTGCAGTGAATGGGTGCCGTCAGAATGTTAATGTTAGAACAAGATGTTAATTGATGGACTGGAGTTGTGTGGATTACATGTGGATTATTGTGATGTGTATATCAGCTGTTTGGACTCTTATTCTGACGGCACCCATTCACTGCAGAGGATCCATTGGTAAGGCAAGTTCAAGATTCAAGACTTTTATTCGTCACATACACAATTATACAGAATATAACCAGCAGTGAAATTTAAGTCAGGTCCGCTCCATGGACTGTGCAATTATATGTAACACAAACACAAGAGAATATACATAAATATAGGTATGGGAATTTATATGAAATAAAGAATAAATATAAAATAAAATGTGCAATAAAATAGCAAGTGATGTAATGCTAAATTTCTCCAAATCTCCAAAACAAAGTCACCCACATCTTTGATAAACTGAGAGTAAGTACATTTTTAACATGTTTTCATTTTTGGGGTGAAATATTCATTTTAAGTATGTGAGCTTCACCCAACAATGTGCATGTTAACAATGTTGTTGCTTTGACATGATTCTTACGTAACAGGTGATGAAGGACGAGTCCATCATAGAGGTCTTCCTCCAGTGTTCGCACCACAATGTGTTCAACTTTCAGAGTTCTGTTGATCCATTCCAACAAAACCTGCCACACAGCACCAGAGAAAATCCACAGATATTCAGACCCTCCTCAGGAAATTATGTTCTCCCTGAGATCACTTGGTTAGTTAGTGGAGTCAATTAATAAACATTTTTAATAACTCAAACCAGAAATCTCCCAGTTATCAAACCTGAGCATTAGCTACTATACCATACCCCCCTAAAAAGTTCTGAAGTATCTCACCTCTTTAAGTTTGTTGAGTTTGGGGTCTTCTAAAGATGACGGTTGAACGATCATTCTTCTCTCTCCTCCTTAAAACCCACAATAAAACATGTCATTTGCCACATTATTTGGCTCAGGATGCTTATTTGCTTTCTGCTAAACTACTGACTGCATCTTAATTCACATATTATACTTACTATATAGCATAGAAGATTAGGATTAGTGTGTCCTGAATCATGGTATGTTTAAAAAAAAAAAGCAAGCCAAATGTGCACAATCAGCTTTTTCAAAACCCATAACCCTTGAACTATAGAAGAGGGGTTTGTTGCAAGTCTCATTTAAAATTGCCAATTGTTATAAAAAATATATATTAAAAAGCTAAAATGTAAGTAAAATGTATAAAAAGTTAATTTAAAGATGCTGCATGCAGTTTCAGTTGTTTAGCCTTAATTAGACACACCCTCTTCAGAAACCACACCCTCCAAAGACCTATCATCCAATCCAATGTCAGCAACCTCATACTTGTAAAATACATTATTACTATTATTATTAAAATGTTAATATTACATCAAAAGTGACAAAATAATTACAGGGCTGTAATTCTTTCCAGTTCATTCATTATACTAGAAATGAGTGGTCAAGTGGAGTGCATTGCATTGTGGGATATACCATGGGCTGTTTCCCAAAAAGCATTGTAAGCTGTTGCCAGATTGGGCAGGTTCCCGCTCAATTGGGCGGTTTTGAATTTGATTGTGCGGGTAAATATTGACTTGGGCGGGTGGACAAAATTTGGGCTGGTTTTGGGTCAGTTTAGCGGTTTTCAAACGTATAAATTATATAGGCTAATAACAAGCCCAAGTGTGCATATACTGCATCCAATCAGTCATCACAAAGTTACTAAACGCAGCACTGTAAAGAGGACTGGTGCTGATGTTGACGTAGCGGCCGCACTTTTAGCCAATCACGATCAGCAGACAGACGTGTGATAGCGCGATAGCAGATCTGATTTTGAATGAATACTGTATAAGTGATGATCATAATGCCTAAATAATTTACATGGTAAAGAGTGGAGAGTGTTTTTACTCTCAAAACGTGAATTACACCAGTTGAGGGATAGATGACAGGAAGGCTCTATCATTGCAACTCCGAAATCAGAGCACAGTTAAATTATTTAATCAAAATCTATTTCATTTTACCTTTTAAACAGTCCAGATACTTGAAAGCTGCTGGACTTGTTAGTTTTGACTGTGCAAAGTTCTGTATTTCAACATTACTATCCTCTAGTTCTGTGTGAAATTATACAGCGACACGAAGGTAAGCACATCATTGTAGTTATGTTGTAATTGTAGGATTATCATACAGTATGCATCATTAAATGACAAATTTTTGACTGTCATGTTGTGTGCATAAACACGTGTGAAATTACTTTGGCTTATTCCGATCACTTATATTGTGCACTTTTTGCATTTATATTCTGAATGTTGACATTGGAAATGCTGCATGTGTTTTTTTCGAGGGTATCGGTTAATTTCTTGATTGTCGTTTTTACAGTGTCTGCTTGCATATTTTAATCATATTTGGTAACATCTTTATTTGCCCCGATTTGATCCATGGGAAATGTATCTAACATATTATATTATTGTGTCGTCTTTATTGGTTTTAATGAGTTAAAAATGTATCTTATCAACATTGATTTAAATTCCATCACATTATTTTGACAGTTAAAATTTTCGTTTTATTTGTCACCATAGTTGCTTGTGTAAGTACTCATGTCTTTAAATATGGAAACATGGAAGCGTTTGGTGGCTTCTAAATTCATCCCTGTTTGGATCCTAAGGAAGGAATGTGCTAAGCTAAACGCTAGCATAGTGGGCCCGGCGCGCTAGCGTGATTAAGTGCACGCACTGAGACGGGAGAGGTACGTATCAACTCCTCGAAGTTGAGGGAAAAGAACATATTGGAATATGGGGAAACAGTGGTGTTTTCCTTTAAGTAAACCAATGGAGCTAAAATCACTTAGGCTTACGATGCTTTTGGGACACTTAGCCCTATTTAGTGTGCTCTAGTTGTATAGGCACTATGTCATATGGCATAGGTTAGGTTATTTCATGCATATAGCCTGGTGGCACGTTGTGCACAGTTGGCTAAATATTGCATAAAAAGTTAAAGGCAATGTAAAATTAGGATGCAGTCCTGACATTGTCATATGTGATGATCGCTCACCCTGACCACTGCCGAATTCACCCATTTCCCTTCAGCTGGCCAAAGTCTGCCATTCTTTTTGACTGTTTCAAAACACAGTTTTGTCAGAAAAGTGAACTTTATTAATATTTTCACTCAGCAGACTGATTTTTTTCCAGCGCTTCTGTTTGAAAACCCAGTGATGTTCGGGTTCTGTCTGCATGTTTGTATCCTGAGGGGATATAAAGGGTGAGATTCATCTCAGGGTGTTTGTTTTCGAACGGACATTTTTATGGCTATGATGAAGTACAGGGAACTGAAGCTGACTTCAAACGTCAAAACACAAAGGCTGGAGAATCTCCACAACACACAGCAGACGTCCTGCGGGCAATCGGCACCTGATCTGAACGGAGGAGAACAGCACGGAGCTCCGAGATTTCTCTGCCTTCCTGCTAATCACGCATAACAGCCCACATTGACATAACACAGACTGACGTGCAAAACAGAAAGCTCTCTGACAACAAAACATGCTGTGGGAGAGAAAAACAAGATGGAAAGAGAAAGAAACGTCTGAAATATCAACAATCTCTTCCTCTTTATAGCATTAGTTGGCCCAGAAATGACAACTCTGTTATATTTATGGCCATTTCAAAAATATATCTGCAGTAAAGGTAATGGAGACCATGTCCTTCAAGCTCCACAAAGCACATACAGCCATCATAATTCTCATTTTATAGTAAACGCTTGCTTTAAATGTGTAGCAATGAGGTAAAATCGAGAGTAAATAAAAACTTCTCCTCGGGAGAAAAAGTGAGTACTTTTGCCTGTAGAGTTTAAGAAAAGATCTCAATGTCTCAAACTATGCTCAAATATAATAAAATATCTTAACATTATCTTATACACTTCCTCAAAGACCAAATAATCTGAAATATGCTATCCAATTAATGTTCATCAACAATTGTATACATTTTGATTCTCCAAAACAGTTCTAAGAGAAACGTCTGATACAAATGTAATGCCTAAACCTAAAAGAGAAATCCATGAAGTCTACTGAGATGCTATGAAAGAGCAATGCAGTACAGCGATGTTTGCTGTCAAAGCCTTCACCTCAGCTCTCGCCACACGTCTGGAGAAAGCCTTCTTCTTTCAGATGAAATGTCATCCAAACGGTGCTGTCACCTTTCCTACGAGGATCGAGAAACTTCTACAACACAACCGACTATCTTTCTGAATCGACTAAAACAAAAACAAGAACTCGTATACGGGTGAGGCCTGTTTCAAACACCAGCCAGGAAGTGGTAAGGCACCACTTCCTCTTTTGTTCTATTTTGTAGAAGCACAGATCATGTTCTAAACTGTCACAAAGTGCATCAAACACACAGGACCCTCTAACAAGGCTGTGCAGGGGTCTAAACATGATATTTGAGTCAGTAAATGATAATGACGTTTACTAGCAAACAACCAAATGGTGATCTGATGTTTCCTCTTTACAAATAACACGCTCCAGGTTTGAGAGCAACAATTGCATATATTTTCCACTCTCCCTTACAGTGATGGAGAGAACGCCTCCCTTTGACTAGAAAAACCAGAGGTAATTTGGGGGACCATGGTTACCATCCCAATGAATTCCCCCATTAAACGCAAGTTTGAATCCAGAACAAACAACTGAAAAAAGACCCTCAAAGGAGCATCTGAAAACAACAGGATTATTTAGATTCAGACTCACCCATCTGTAGATGTGTTTACATTCTTTGTCATCCTGAGAGAGACACACTGGAAACTACGGTGTGCTTGAGTTCTGTGAGTAGGTTGCCAGGATGTTGCTGTAGGGTCGGTTCTGATTAGACTTTAGAGAGGTTAAAACAACATAGTTGCTATGCAGATGATAACTGTCTAATAACCACTTACACTCAATCAGTGATTGCTTCAGTATTCTGGGTGGTTACTAAGGTATTGTTATTCAGTTGCTGACAGTTAGGTCCAAAAATTAAGTATTGTAATTAGATTATATTGCATTTTAAAGTACTGAGACTCAGACTGCAGTTACCTTTTCATTGATTACATAATTGCATATTATTCTCAAAATAGCAATAAAAGATTCATAATTTATTAATTCTGCCTAATTCATTTTTTCCATCTTTCTAAAATAGCCTATATATAAATATATAATAGATATTCAGAAAGTCTTCCAGTTTTGTGGATATTCACACTAAGACCACTAGTCAGGTGACAAATTGAGGGTCTACTCAGCATTTGACCAGTTGATTTACAAAAATAATTTTAGTTTTAAGTGTTTTCTCAACATTTCATCATGCAACATTGGTGTTCCTGTGGTTCAATGGTAGAGCATTGCATTAGCAGCGCAATAGGTCGTGGGTTCAATTCCCAGGGAACACACATACTGACTATATATATATATATGTGTGTGTGTATTACCTGAATGCACTTTAAGTAGCTTTGGATAAAAGTGTCTGCTAAATGCAGAAATGTAAATGCATCAACTACCGATGAACGCATTCATTTTTATTTGAATTATTATTCAGTGGGTTATTATGACATATCCATGTCTTTGGAAGGCTTTTGTCTTTTGAAAAAACATTAAAATGCGCATTCAAGTTATTTCTTATTTACATGTAATGCTTGGATTCCCAAACTTTTTTTTGCAGCTGAACACCTCTCACCGAATATATTTACTTGAAGTACCCCGGAGGTTTTATGGTAATGTTATTAAAAACATTTTTTACATGATCATGGTTCTCTGATGTTGGATAATGGTCACATGGCATGCAGGTAAACATATAAAATCATTTTTGTGTTTTATTTGGATTGTTATTTAAAAATTTTAAGATTTAATTATTATTAGCTTTTCATTAAATTCACAAGCCCCCTGCAGTTCCTTCATGAACTCCAGTTTAGGAAACCTTGATGTAATGTTATGCTTAATGCACTTCATGTTAATAACAACAAAAAATAAATATATTTTCCTTCTCTTTTATTTTTACATCAATATGGTACAAGATTATCTTATTTAAAACATTGTGGTAAACAAGTTTAGGTCATATGTAATCTAAAAGTAATCATTAAGTAGTCTGATTATATTACCGTTAATGTTAAATGTAATGGATTACATGAACTACATGTTTTGTTGTGTAATTTGAAATCAGTAACGGATTACAATTTGTAATCAGTTTGCATCCCAAAGAAATCTACCCAGCACTGGTTGTTGAGGTGTTCTGGGTGGTTTCTGCTGTGATTTCTTGGGTTTTGTGGGTTGTTGGCAGGACATTGCATGGGTGTTTAGACTGATTGAGAATGTGTTGCTTATTGGCCCAAGTCAAATGAACCCTACCCCCAATATTCTATAGTAAGACATCATTGAAGCCCATAATTTGAATCATTAATGTCTCCATCACAAACACAAAAAGTTATGTGTCAATCTTTAATGTATATCATCTAGCAGCTATACATTTGTAACACTAAGTGTGAGCAATACTAATAGTGATGCTTCATGTAGCAAACAGCACTAAATAAATTAAAGGTACAGTGTAGGTCTGTCATAATGAATTCATTTTTAAACCCGCGTGACACACATGAAGGTGAAACATTTATACGGACCAAGGTTTTTAACCATGAATAATTCGGTGTATGAACGTGATACTCAACTGTTTATTTTAATAAAATAAAACTCTATAAATTAATTTTTGAGACCATCAAGAGTCAAAATATCAAAATGAATTTATTCCAGCATGTAGAAAGTACTAGTTTATTTGAAGTAATTGCAGCATTTCTATTAGAATAAAATACACAGTGCATTCCAGGACTAAAAGTCATTCCGGTGTAGTGCTTAAAGCAGTGGCAGGCCTCGTTTGCGTAAGTCAAATACAAGAAAAATACTATATTTTAATAAGCTGCTACACTGACGCATCATTAAGGCTGAATACATTCGATTCTGGGCATAAATAAGCCAAATAATATAAACGATTTAATTCTTACAAACAAAAGTAACACCAGCAATGTGCGAGCACAGAAGTGTGTGAGGCATGTAGCGACTATTTCCTCGGATCGCTTTCAGTGTTACTCGGAGTTCTTGTAGTTGGTGAAAAGGTTGTAAAGCACCCTGAGTGTTGACTTCAGATTCAAGTTCACCACGTCTGCAGGACACAAACAACAGAATCGCTGTTAAACAGACAGGGGCTTGAATGTGTTAACTGTCATTGTGAAGGAACACAGTATGTTTAGTGAGAGTCATGAGAGGAAGAACAGTGTGCTGCATCAACTGAGGAACATCTCCATCTACTGGATAATACTATGAAACAGGTGCAGACAATGAGCTGGTCTGTTATGATGTCTAAAGGTTGTGTATAAAAAGCTGATTTTTCTAGTACCTTCTGGTCTCGCTTTGGGTTTCTGTAATCCACCATCTTGCATGAGCTCAAAAGCAAATGAGACATTATGCACCTACAAGACAGAAAAACACTAGCAATCCTTTTCATAGTAATTAGTGCAAAACCCGTTTTAAATGTTATAATATAGAAAAGCTCAAGAAATTGTGAATTTAATGCCATAAGAATTCCATAACCACCACATAATCAGACTTAAGAAGTCTGCATCAGACCACATCAAACCGCATTAGATCAGACCACAGACTTGTTGAGCAGTATTCATAATGTAATCAGACTGTTTCTGGTAAGGTTTGATGTAGACTTTAATCTAATGTGGTATTATGTGGTTTGATGTAGTCTGATGTGGATTCATAATGGCTGGCAGGATATGATGCATTTAAATAAGGCATTTGAAAACAAACCTGACCTAAAAACCACATCAGACCCTGTCAGACATAATGACGGCACATTAGACTCAAGTTCACATCAGACCATATCAGCAAGTCTATAACAGACTTCATAAATACTAGTGGACTTGTTAAGATGGATGTGGTCTGATATGGTCTGAACAGTATTTATGAAGCCTGATTGGTTCTGACAAAGTCTGGTGTGGTCTTGATATAGTCTGATGTGGATTCATGAAGTCTAACAGGGTCTGATGCAATTTAATGAGATATCTGAAAACAAATCAAACCACATCAGATACTGTTAGAATGAATGAGTCCATCTTAGACTTAACAAGTCCACAACAAACTATATCAGACCCAATCAAACTTTATAAATACTATTCATCTAATGTGGACTCATTTGAGACTGATGTGGTGTGATGTTACCTGAAGAGATTCATAAGGAAATCTGATAAGGTCTGATAATGGTTTGATGTGGATTTGAGTTTGACATGTGTATTTTAGTCTGATGTGAACTCATGAAATCTAGATAGGGTCTGATGTGGTTTGATGAGGTATTCAATAAATACAAATCAGATCTCATCAAACCACATCAAATCCTGAGTCTAATCAAGCTCCATTAGACAACATTACTTATTCATGCATTCACTTTATTTATAGAGCACCTTACAACTGCACCTGCAGACTAAAGAACTGTTCAAGCAGCATAAAACATAAAAACAAAAACAATATACAACCAAGTAAAACATTGAATATTAGCCCAACCTCTCAAAGGCTAAATACAGACAATAACTTTTAACAGGCTCTTTAAAAACATTTAACGAAGTGATCTCCCTAAGTTCACGAGGCAGACTGTTCCAAAGCCTTGGACCCGCCACAGCAAAGGCCTGATCCCCCTTTCATTTGAAATGAGTTCAAGGAACAACAAGTAATGACTTATTATTTGATCTTAAAAACCTAGATGCTTGGTGAAGGGGAATAAGCTCTGACACATAAGCAGGAGCCGTCCCATGCACTGTTTTAAAAACATATAGCAGAATTTTATATTCTATCCTGAAGTCCACCGTTAA
>QVTF01021079.1:0-5000 GCA_003573665.1 Oxygymnocypris stewartii
GTGTGTGTGTGTGTGTGTGTGTGTGAGAGAGAGAGAGAATGCGTGAGTGTGTGTGCGTGTGCGTGTGTGTGTTTGTGTTTGTGTGTGTGTGTGAGAGAGAGAGAGAGAGAGAGAGAGAGAGAGGATGCATGTGTGTGTGTGTGTGTGTGTGTGTGTGTGTGTGAGAGAGAGAGAGAGAGAGAATGCGTGAGTGTGTGTGCGTGTGCGTGTGTGTGTTTGTGTGTGTGTGTGAGAGAGAGAGAGAGAGAGAGAGAGAGAGAGAGAGAGAGAGGATGCATGTGTGTGTGTGTGTGTGAGAGAGAGAGAGAATGCGTGAGTGTGTGTGTCAGCTCAATTTTTTTCAGACTCAAAGTGAGGAAAAATTTGCAATTTGGTGCAGATAAGTATATTTATGGTCAGAAAGTAAGATTAAAAGCTGATGCTTCAATGAGATGTTTATAACATTAGAGCGGATACTGACATAAAATGATCTAATATCAGTCGTCGCTCTATAAATCCAGTAACATGTCTCAGGGAGATGAGATGTAAATGATCCACACATATAATGCAGTGCTGATCGAGAGATGAAGAAAAGAACGCTCCTCAGAAGATGTGAGATGAAGATCCGCTGAGGAACAGTGAAAGTAACAAACGCTCCTGATGATCAGATTTAAGACGCACTGATTGTTCTGCTTCAGTCCAGTGTGCTCATCAACTGCAGTTATTCTGATAAAAATCAGTCAAGATTTGAGAGCAAAGAAGCTGGACGTTTGTACAATTACACTAAACGAGCTCTGCCTGGATAAAAGCCTCTAAACTCTCAATGCAACACAAGACACGAGCAGATTGAGTTTGATCTTAGACGTGTGTATGTGTAGGGTTACTGATGTTTGTGGCTAGGTGGGCTGTTGTGCAGCACTTGAGCCGCTGTCATGAGAAATGATGAAGTACACCTGTGAGCCTGACACACATACAGTGCTGCTCGTGTCTCTCTGATTTACTCTCAGAAGAAACCTCTGAAGAAGATCTGTAGTGTCTTGAGACGATCTGTCCTTCGGTGCTTTACCATGGTAACTGCTGCAGTTACTACGGTTATTGTGATCTTGGTGGAGTGAAATTATTTTTAATAACAGTTGTGAATCTTAACATGATGTATAGCTTGTTCTGTTGTGTTTCTGGATTATTGATTATGTTCGTGTTTAAATGTTATATTTCATCCCAAATCAAAATAAAAAAATGATAATGAAGCCTATTTTAGGAACTAAAATTGACTTTTTCCTGATATTTCTACCCATTTCTACTCATTATTTTTATATTCTCATCTTTGTAGTACTTTAGTGAAAATATTCTCTCAGATAGCATTTTTTCCTCAAATCAACAGAAATGTAGTTCAGTACAACAAATGCTACCACATGCATATAACTGTTCTTTGGCTTTATTATTTTAATAAAGTATGAATTAAATGTAAACTTTATTGCTTTAATTTTTCACCTTATAGTAAAGAGATTTGGAGGTGAGACTGAGTCTTAATGGTCCTGAAATAGGCTTGATTGTACACACAAGATATAGATCAATTCTATTTTTACTATATTGTATTTATTAGTGTAATTAGATTATTTTTATTTGACAGAACAATTTTTCCTAAACGTACTAAAACCGTGATTCAAACCGAACCATGAAAAAGTTGAACCGTTCCACCCGTAATATACATAAACAAAGAAAATCTCTCTCAGCATCTGTTGCCTCTCATCTTTCTCCTTTATATTCTTTATTCTCTGTGACACACACAACACCCGCTCAACCCCCCACATCACACACTCCTAACAACCAGTTCTGCTTCCTCCCCTTCACACACACACACACACACCATCCGCTCAACCCCCACATCACACCTCCTAACAACCAGTTCTGCTTCCTCCCCTTCACACACACCACACACACACACACACACACACACACACACACACACACACACACACACAACACCCGCTCAACCCCCCACATCACACACTCCTAACAACCAGTTCTGCTTCCTTCACACACACACACACACACACACACACACACACACACACACACACGACACACACACACAAACACACACACACACCCACACCACACCCCACACACGCACACACACACACACCTCACACACCCACCCCCACACCCTCACTCACTCACCACACACACCCCGCCCACGCACTCACTCCGTCCCACCCACCACACCCACCCCTCACCATTCACACACAACCCACCCCCCCCACCCTCCCCCACCCCTCCACCACCCATACCCCACCCCCAAACCCCCCCCCCCCACCACCCACCCCACTGAACAGCTCTCCGGCGGCCGCTCAATGCACTTGTGATTGAAATGAACATCATAAACACTCACATTCTCTCTCTGCAGGTTATTAAAAACATTGATAGTGTGACAGATTTCATAGCGAATGAAACAGCGTTTTTATAAATGACATCATTGCTCCTTTATGACATCATGTTCGCCTTTATTAAATCATTACGATATCATTAATCACATTATTACTGCATCTAGAGCCCAACACACTGATGATGATGATGATGATGATGATGATGATGATGATCTTCGTCCCCAGCTCGGTGTGTGTTGTGGGATGTGGGCGGGGCTGTGAGAGGGGGCGGAGTCAGTGTTCAGCCGCTTTAACTCGTCAGTGCTCGAGGCGTTCGTTCCAGGCATACATCATGCGCTGATTAAGCAGTGTTATTTAATTAAGACTGCAGTGTGCATGCAGATCGCATTACTCACGGCCAATTAGGAGCCAGCGCGGCACCCGTCTGCTTTATTATTTTATTTTCACTATAGATTATTTATGCATCTATTGTGCTTTATATATTAAGCATAAGATATTTATGCATAAATGTATCATATTTTCATCATATATTACTTAAGTATATATATCTTGTGCTTTATATATGTGTAATATTTATTTATAAATAAAATTATATGTATCTATTATTTTGTTATATTATTAATGCATATATATATGTGTGTGTGTGTGTGTGTGTGTGTGTGTGTGTGTGTGTGTGTGTGTGTGTGTGTGTGTGTGTATATGTGTATATATATATATATATATATATCATCTACAGAATTACAGTATATACACATACATATAATATGTGCATAAATCAAATAATTTATATAATTTCTTTATTTATATATAATATATATATATATTTGAGCTTGTACCTGTAAAAATACAGCCTTTTATGTTGTTTTATTTTCCAAATTGGTATTTTTTATTTATTATCGTATTATTTTAATATATAAATTTTGTAGCGCAAAGATTTGTATCCTTTACTTCACTTTGTTATTCCTCCAGTTTCACCTCCAGCGGCTAATGATCCAAAAATCGTACTTCCTCGGCGCATTATAAGATAAGGTGGACGTGTTCAGCGGTGTATAAAAGTGAATGTCTATTTTATCTGTCTATATTTATGTGTTTCTGTCTCAATCCACCACTGGGCTGTAACGGAGCTGCGGCCGCGTGTGATTGAAAACGGTGCGCACACACATCCAGTTTGGCTCCCTTGATAAACGTTGAGGTCCTGAAGGTGATGTTTGTGAGCCGGCGGCGCTGACACCTCACCACATAATCAATATCTGCCCAGCAGACCCACCGCGCACAGAATATCTCATTTTGAGGCAGATATTTGAAGGTCATGTATCCCGGATCCAATGACCGCGACCTTTGACCTTCACAAAATGAGGAGCAGGTTAGAGGACAGGATAAAGCTCATCTGTTTTATTTCATCAGCAGAAGAACATTAAATTTCATTTTAATCAATATCCGGTGTTTCAGACCAAACCTAATAAATCAGTCGCACTCCCAGATAATTGTTACGATAAATCACAAATGAGTGTCTAGGTAACGGCTTTTCATATGCAATTATTAGACTATGTAGATTTGCGTTATATTCATATGTCAGAATGACACATGACACGTTATGTAATATTGATAAATGTGTGTGATTTGAGCTAAAGGAGTAGTTCACAGGTTTCGTCGTTTCTGGAGCTTCACTGGTCGTTTTGTTCCACAACCAAAATTATGACAGATTTTAAACGCAAACAGACTACACAAAGCATAATTATTATATGTAACATTATCATGAATGAGTTATATATACATGTGCCATGGTACATGTCTAAAAAAAACATGGTGATACTATGGGACATAGTACAGCTTAATACTTTGGTACATGTCCAAAAACATAGTATTACCATGGTACATGTCCAAAAACATAGTATTACCATGGGACATGTCCAAAAACATAGTATTACCATGGGACATGTCCAAAAATATGGTATTACCATGGGACATGTCAAAAAATATGGTATTACCATGAGACATGTCCAAAATAAACATGGTATTACCATGGGACATGTCCAAAAAACATGGTATTACCATGGGACATGTCCAAAAACATAGTATTACCATGGGACATGTCCCAAAAAAACATGGTATTACCATGGTATGTGTCCAATAAAACATGGTATTACCATGGGAAATGTCCAAAAACATAGTATTACCATGGAACATGTCCAGAAAAAACATGGTATTACCATGGGACATGTCCAAAAAAAACATGGTATTACCATGGTATATGTCCAATAAAACATGGTATTACCATGGGACATGTCCAAAAACATAGTATTACCATGGGACATGTCCAAAAATATGGTATTACCATGGGACATGTCCAAAATAAACATGGTATTACCATGGGACATGTCCAAAAAACATGGTATTACCATGGGACATGTCCAAAAAAAAAACATGGTATTACCATGGTATGTGTCCAATAAAACATGGTATTACCATGGGACATGTCCAAAAACATAGTATTACCATGGGACATGTCCCAAAATATGGTATTACCATGGGACATGTCCAAAAAACATGGTATTACCATGGGACATGTCCCAAAAAAAAACATGGTATTACCATGGTATGTGTCCAATAAAACATGGTATTACTATGGGACAT
>QVTF01021079.1:10000-37500 GCA_003573665.1 Oxygymnocypris stewartii
ACACGAGGTTTTAATCACTGAAAATGATCCCGCTTCGTTAACGCGTTCACATCTCATTAAAAAAGATACTACCGTCCCGTAGCATGACGCTCGATCACGAGACACGCAAGAGCCAATAGCCTGTCACAACATTGAAATATATTGACATTAATATATATTATTACTAAGTAGTATTAATTAATATGAATCATTTTTAAATAAACGATGAGGGTAGTTGTATCTGCCTGCTATATCTTGAGTTTTATTGACAGATGGTAGGTTTATGGGCAGGGGTTATGTGCTCATAAACGTGTAAATAATGTAATATAAATAAAACAGTTTTGACTGTTTATGTTGAAAATCACACCCCTACATATATGCAATAACAGCAATGTTATTACCCAACATATCATTTAATTATGACACTGAAATTCCCAGTATCATGTCGGCATATTGATGCTAAGGGTTTCCTATTGAAAACAACAGAGGACCCTTCATGACGAAAGTTGACACTACCTTGAGCGTCAAAAAGCGACGCCAATACGGTCCTGACCAAGCTTCAATATGTGACGTGTTTGTAGTGAGAATGGGTTGCACCATGTGACATGATCAGATAATGGTACCTGTCCATGGGAAACGTTCAAGCGTGGTATCTCAGTGGCACTGGAGCTGATCCGCTGATCCGTGTCTCTGCAGGCCTCACATGGTGACGGAGTACATGGGCATCAGGAACGAGAGCTTCATGAAGATGGCCGCTGTAGGAACGTGGATGGGAGATTTCGTGACGGCGTGGATGGTGAGACTCAGAACCTGTTTAAAGTCAGCGTGACATTCAGAACCGGGTTAACTATCATCACTCGTATCCGTCGGGATTGGACTGTAGAGCGAAAAGTGGATCGGTGAAAGATTTACGAACACTTCAGAGCAGTGTTTTCTGAGTTTGTGAAAAGCTCATTCATTAAATAAATAAAACAATTCACTTATTTTAAGAGATGACATTTATACATTAAAATAAATAAACTGGTATTGTATGTTTGCCTGGTATAATTAGTTCTTTTATGCATTTGAAAGCTGATATAAAGGTAATCAGGCATCTAGAATCACTGATAAATGTTTCTCAAGAGCGTGTATTAAAGTAAATGTGGTGGGTTTTGATTTATGTTGACTTTGGCAACTTGAAAGCAGCATGAACTAGTTTTATGAGAAATCTTGCCCTTGACGAACCTTCCCCGCGTCTGACGAGCCACTCAAACGTTTCTGTAATTATTTGTTGGTAATTGACTCTGGTTCCCAGAAGCGGCGGCCGCTCGCAGAGAAAATGTGACATTACAAAGCCCCCAGAAATAATAATACTGTATCCCTTACAGGAGCAGCTGTGGTACACCTAGTGAAATTAATCCTGTTTGAAAATATGATTAAAATGATGTTCAATCACACTGGAAGCGATTAATGTCGCATTGCGTCACGATGCAGCAGCTTCAGCCTGTTTGTGCTTTATTTTAAAATACACAAATCATTTTACATACAGTGTAATAGTTTTGTATACATATGCATAATCTAAAATTATCATATTTTGAAAATTATTTATTTATATGGTGCCCTTATATATAAATATATGATATTCTTTTTTTAGTAAATTTTTTTGGAATTTATGAAGACAGACATTTCGACCAGGGTTTACTGAGATCGTGAAAAGCTAATAACTGATTAAATCATTAAAAAAAAAAAAATTTTTTTTTCAATAAAAACGATCAAAATAATAATTTACTAAAAAATGTAAAATAAAAAAAGAGTTCATATAAATGTTTTTTTATAAAAATCTAAAATTCCACAAAAATTCTTATTAGTGTAGAATATTTAAAATAAAAAGTCAAAATAAAACACTTCAATATAACTTAAACAATTAACACTTAATTAAAAATATTTGCATTACAATGACTTTACCATGTTTTTTAATTGTAGTAAAATCCAATCTTATTTTCTAAAATATCACGATCACAAGTTATTTTGTGTTTACATAATATAATATAATATAATATTAATTATTAGCCTATTTTATACATTTTTCAAATGTGTTTGTGTGTGTATGTATATCATTTTAATGTATTTATATATTAATTATAGTACATTTATAATTAAATGTATAATGTTTGAAAATATTTTTTTAGTTGTAATATACATTTGATAAATATATCTAAATATGTACTGTATAAATACTTTTTATAAATATTCATATATAAATATAAATTGTATATGTATATACATAGCTTCTTTTGATCCCACGTTGACTCAAGCTTCATTAACAGTGTAATTATTTAAAGATCTGGTCACAAGAGAGACGCTCAAACTCATGTTCACTTCAGCGTATACTGTCTGTTTCTAAACGCCGTTGTAGACGTTGACTGTCGTGTGGATAAAGCGCTCATCGACAGTTCACTGAAGGACACACAGCAAACAAACATCCGATATCAAAGCGTGTTTCTCGCTGACACGCTAGCACAAGGTACTTCAGATCAGTGTGTGTGTGTGTGTGTGTGTGTGTGTGTGTGTGTGTGTGAGAGTGTGTGTGTGTGTGTGTGTGGTGTGTGTGTGTGTGTGGTGTGTGTGTGTGTGAGAATGAGAGAGAGAGTGTTTGTGTGTGTGTGGTGGTGTGTGGTGTGTGTGTGTGTGTGTGTGTGTGTGTGTGTGTGTGTGTGTGTGTGTGTGTGTGGTGTGTGTGTGTGTGTGTGTGTGTGTGTGAGAGATGTGTGTGTGTGTGTGTGTATGTGTGTGTGTGTGTGTTGTGTGTGTGTGTGTGTGTTGTTGTGTGTGTGTGTGTGTGAGAGTGAGAGTGTGTGTGTGTGTGTGTGTGTGGTGTGTGTGTGTGTGTGTGTGTGTGTGTGCTAGGTTAGGTTAGGTGCATTAGTATTCCTGTGTTCAGACTGCAGGGATGAACAAAAGAGAGGAGAGGAGGAGAAAAGCGATGGATGGTGAAGGAGACGGCTCTGAATCGAGACGGCTTCTGCATGCCATTAATTCAGTCCTTCATCTGCACAGATTTATTTCATTTTCTCCTTCCCTCCTCACGGCTTTCAGTCTTTCTCCTGTGAAGGATCAGATCGTCAGCAGGTGACCTTAGACGTGTCCCTGCGCAGTGTGCACACTCCATAGGGCACAACTCTAGTGCACTTGAGACCTGCACACATTAGAGGTTTGAATCATCATAAATACATATATGCACTGGTGCTTTTGTCGAAAATAAGTTTTGCCATATGAAGAACATTTCTGTTTCACAAAAGCTTCTTTGTGACGAAAGATAACAAAAAGATAAGAAAGAGATGTTCTTTGAATGAATGCTTCTTTGTGGAACAAAAAATGTTATTCTATGGCATCGCTTGAAGAAACTTTTAAGCACCTTTATTTTTAAGAGTGTACATTGATGTCATCCATATTTTACATTTTATAATCTTTATGAATGTATTTCTTTATAAATGTATATTCATGTAAATGAACGTAATATGTTTTATTTTATATTAATAAAATGTTTAATTTGTAATAAGATTAACTCAGTTTGGTGGTACATGACTATTGCCATTTTTAATAATGATATATATATTTTAATATTTTACAGGAAATTATTAACTTGACATAAACGTGAAATGTAAAAAAACTGATTCTTATATTACTTTAGCAAGATTAAATAAAACTGCAATAAAAACTATAACACACAAAGCAAAACCAAAATGTAGAAAATATAAAAACACTGTTCAAATATGAATACAAATATAAAATTACACTGATTTTATTTCATATAAATTAGACAGACAGTCAGACAGACAGACGATGATAGACAGACAGACGAGAGACAGACAGACAGACAGACGATGATAGACAGACAGACAGAGAGACAGACGATGATTAGACAGACAGAGAGACAGACAGACAGACAGACAGACAGACAGACGATGATAGAAAGACAGACAGACAGACAGACACAGACAGACAGACAGACAGACAGACAGACAGACAGACAGACGATGATAGAAAGACAGACAGACAGACAGACGATGATTAGACAGACAGACAGAGAGACAGACAGACAGAGAGAAGACAGACAGACAGACAGACAGACGACAGACGATGATAGAAAGACAGACAGACAGACAGACAGACAGAGAGACAGACAGACAGACAGAAAGACAGACAGACAGACGATGATAGAAAGACAGACAGACAGACAGACAGACTGATTAGACAGACAGACAGACAGAGAGACACAGACAGAGAGACAGACAGACAGACAGACAGACGATGATAGAAAGACAGACAGACAGACACAGACAGACAGACAGACAGACAGAGAGACAGACAGACAGACAGACAGACAGACAGACGATGATAGACAGACAGACAGAGAGACAGACAGACAGAGAGACAGACAGACAGACAGACAGACGATGACTAGACAGACAGACAGACAGACAGACAGACGATGATAGACAGACGATGATAGAAAGACAGACAGACAGAGAGACAGACAGACAGACAGACAATGATAGATAGACAGACAGACGATGATAGACAGACGATGATAGACAGATAGACAAACAGACGATGATAGACAGACGATGATAGACAGATAGACAAACAGACGATGATAGACAGAGAGAGACAGACAGACGATGATTAGACAGACAGACAGACAGACAGACGATGATAGACAGACGATGATAGAAAGATAGACAGACAGACAGACAGACGATGATAGAAAGATAGACAGACAGACAGACGATGATAGACAGACGATGATAGAAAGACAGACAGACAGACGATGATAGACAGAGAGACAGACAGACAGATAGACAGACAGACGATGATGATAGACAGAGAGACAGACAGACTGATAGACAGACAACAGACAGACTGACAGACAATGATAGAGAGACAGACAGACGATGATGATAAACAGAGAGACAGACAGACGATGATAGACAGAGACAGACAGACAGACAGACAGACAGACAGACAGACAATGATAGACAGAGAGACAGACAGACGATGATAGAAAGATAGACAGACAGACAGACGATGATAGACAGACGATGATAGAAAGACACAGACAGACGATGAGACAGAGAGACAGACAGACAGATAGACAGACGATGATATAGACAGAGAGACAGACAGAGACGATGATAGACAGAGACGACAGACAGACTGACAGACAATGATAGAGAGACAGACAGACGAGATGATAAACAGAGAGACAGACAGACGATGATAGACAAGACAGACAGACAGACAGACAGAGACAGACAGACAGATAGACAGAGAGACAGACAGACGATGATAGACAGAGACAGACAGACAGACAGACAGACAGACAGACAGACATGATAGATAGACAACAGACAGACAGACAATGATAGATAGACAGACTGTCAGTCAGACGAATGATAGACAGACGATGATACTGTATTACATTGAAAACATGGTGGATCTTGAATAGCTTTTCTTTATTCAGATTTGACTGTTTTATGACTCTGTGCTCCGTCGCTGTGAAAGTCAATACGGACTGTTTGTTTGTTTGTTTGTTTGTTTGTTTGTTTCCAAGGTAACAGACATGATGCTGCAGGACACTCATTATCCGGACTGGGGCCGGAGCGCCAGATACTTTTGGAGACAGGGGCACAACCGCATCGTGCTGTTCTGGTGAGATGATCATAGATTTCATTTGTCACAATCAATGATTTACTAACAGCTTGCACCAGCGCAAAATATCTTTTAGTGTTAAAATTGTACTGTCAGGATTTAGAAGAATGTGCATTTGTGCTTATTGAATATGCATTTGTAGGAGTTTCCCTTTCAGATGCCAAATTTATGAGAGGAGCGTATTAAAATTAATGATTATTCATTTACATAGTAATACAGTTATGTTTACAGTTATGTTTATTAATGTGCATTGCCCCTTTAAATAAAATTAACTAAAAATAAAAACACGCTGAAGTCAGCCCTTGTTATCATTTTTAAGGATCGGTATGTCTTTTTCCAACTGTGAGTCCCCAAAATACCAAACTGGCTAACAGGTTAAAAATAAAGAAATATACTAGCAGATTTTGAATCATAAATAAGTTTAATGCAAAAAAAAACTAATTTCCCAAACACATTACAATGCCATTTTTGTAGTTTTAGTAGTCACATTAATTATTATTATTATAATTATAATTATAATTATATTATAATTGTTTAATTTTTATTCTAATAATTATTCATATGTAGTAATTATTATTATAATAATAATAATTAATAATAATAATTTGTTACATTTATATAGCGCTTTTCTAGACACTCAAAGCACTTTACATAGTAAGGGGGCTATCTCCTCATCATAATAGTACTATATTATGTATTTATTAATATATTGATTATGTTTTATAATTATAAATGTGTTTGATAATTATTAATAAATGTGAATTTGTCATAAGCGAAACTAAATGTAAATTACTTGCTGTTTTTTAATATTAAAAAAATATATTTGAATATCGAATCATTTTAGTTTTTAATTATTTGTTAATTTACAGTATTTAACATGAATACAATTATAATTAATAATATATTTGTAATGTATTATTTATTAATATTTTATCATTACAATTTTATAATTAGAATTTTAATCATTCTAATTACTTATAATATTAATATGCTATTTTTAATGATTGTATTATTTACAGTGTTTAATTTGAACTGTAAACAAAAACACAACAATGCCACTGATGAATCATTCACAATAAGGACGTGATATTCGATAAATAAAATAATCTTATTACACGCAAGTTAAAGGGTAACTAAACCCTTTAGTGATCTGTAAGACTGTCTGTATTAGTGCTGTGCATTGATTCAAGTAAATGTTTTGACATTTGGTTTTAAGTGTTTTAATTCTACGATATATGGTGTAAAGACGTCTGAGTGCTGCCCTCTTCAGGTTGACGCGGTGGCTACTGCAGTTTGCAGTTCAATTTTCCTATTGGACGTTGCATACACCCTGTGACGTATGATGGCACTTAGGCCCTGTCCAAATGGCGGTCTTACAGACTTACAATGGCCGCCGCGTGCCGTGGCCGTGTCCGTTAGTCCACGAGACCGTAGGGTGTCCCATTCCTCATTTTAGCGTTCAGAAGTGTGCTCACGAGCGCTGTTATGCGCCCTCGATCCGCACTTCTGCGTCCCGCACTGGGGCGAGCTCCCAGCAGATTTCTCCCGACAGTCAAAGCGGCATTACGTCACGAAAGTGCGGAATCAGAGGAAGACCGCGAGGGTTTAGGGTGCCATTTGGGACAGGGCCGTATCCTCTCTGTCTCCGCTGGGCTCCGCCCACTTTTCCAGCATTTTTCAAATATTGCCAGTGGGTGGAGTTAGTCTCTGACCGGGGGTGTAGTTACCCTTTAAATCCACCCAAGGTCTGCTGATAAAGGAGGATTTGGAGATGCTCCAGCTTAAAAACAGACGAGGTTTTTGATGAATAATTTGGTCGATTAATTACGAGTCGAGGTCATTTTGTGCGGTAATTGACCACGTGTCACAGATACTCTCGGCTTAAAGCACGAATATTGCTTCTTATGAGGCTGTGTGTGTGAAATAATATGGATACATCGTGTTTTCATCCATATCTAAGTATGCTAAAGTGTGTTAGTCAATTGTAATAATAGTTATCTCACATTAGGAATGAGATTTGAGTGTGTGTTTGCTGTTATTATGGGTTGAATCGTATGAAAATGTCAAAAGCATTAATGTCATTTTAATGCTTGTTTTCATTATCAGCATGTTTAATTCAAGACTCACGCTGCAGAAAATCAATCAGCGCCGCATGCTTAACGTGACCGAACACACGCTTTGACCCTGAAAACACACTCGACACGCGACCCTCTGACCCTGATGCACATCACAGCCGTTTACTTCATTCTCACTATATCTGCGTTTCTTCAGTAAAAATATCTGAAAATGCACAAAACATGTTCTTTAGAAGCAAGAGTGTGTGAGATATTAAAAGATAAAACATGGAGAAATGTGTCAGAGACAAAAATACTAATTAAAAACTCCAGCATTTTGCATTCATATTATGTTAATATCAATTATTAATATAGGATGTTTGGTTTATTATTAATATAATGTTTTAATTTGCCATACAGTTTGTGGTAACTGAATATCGCAATTTTAATATGCATTATTTGAACATCCACTGATGAATCATGATTACAAAATGATTGTATTTATTTAATAAAAAGCCATACATGCAGTACTTTGAACTTTTGCACTGGCAGGTGTGTATTATAAACACATTAACAACGGTGCAGTAAGACAAGAACACTAATTATAAACTCGTTCAATCAGTACTCGCTGTTTTCCGTACCTGGTCACTTTATGCACTGATCTGATGTTTTTAGCAGAAAAGCAGCAGATGGACGTCAGATCCAGCTGTTTATCCAGCGTCTCGCTCCTGTAGCTTTGCAGTCTTAAAGGAACACTACACTTTTTGTGTCATTTTACATCTTATTGGATATTACTTATTGGACCTAAAAACAGTACACAGAATCTCTTGGATTACAATTTGCAACTAGACGGATGTAATGTTACTTCCTCTACAGTTAAAAATCTGGGTGTTATATAGACAGCAACCTATCTTTTGAAAATCATATTTCCAATGTTACACAAACAGCATTCTTCCATCTTAGAAACATTTCCAAGCTACGGAACATGTTAAGTGTTTCTGATGCAGAAAAGTTAGTTCATGCATTCATGACCTCTAGACTGGACTATTGTAATGCACTGCATCTTCAATAAACAAGCTACAGATAGTACAAAATGCTGCGGCTAGAGTCAAGAAAATATGACCATATTACTCCAATTTTACAGTCTCTGCACTGGCTACCTATTAAGTTCGTATCAGTTACAAAATATTATTACTTGCCTATAAGGCCCTAAATGATTTAGCTCCTGCGTACCTAACTAATCTTCTATCACGCTAGAAAATCACAACGTGCCATTTTCCGTCAGTCTTAGTACACGACGTAGCTACAGAAGAATCACGCTTTAAATAGGAAACATATCGAAACTCTTTGGATTATTTTTTAGCACGATGCTAAAGTCTAATCCGATTCAATGATCTATGCTAAGCTACGCTAAAAGTGCTCCCGCCAGATCAAAAACGGATTCAAACGCGGTAAAACTCAACTCTTGGGGAGATGTAAAAAGTGTAGTGTTCCTTTAAGACTGGATGTCAAGAGTAAAGCTGCATCTGAAGAAGCACTGACTCCGGATCAGTTCTGGCTCTTCGGTATCTGATGATGAATGATCTCGCAGATGATCTGGTGTCTGTATGATTCAGTGAATCCATCAGAAGTGCATTACACGATATGTTTCATACGCGCTCGTGCTTTATTTAATGCTCTCGGCCAGCGGCTCCATGCATTAGTAAACAGCAGCGAGGAGATCTGCAGACGACTGATGCTCTTCCGCTCAGAACTCTGGAATTATTTACATATAGTTCATAAAATTGTTCATAATTAACATGTTCATGCTTTTGAAAGAAGTCTCCTCTGCTCTGCAAGACTGCGTTTATGAGATCACAAATACAGCTTTGATCACAGAAATAAAAGACTGTTTAACACATATTCACAATGGAAACAGTTACTTTAAATTGTAATAATATTTCACATTTTTTACTGTATTTTTGATCAAATAAATGCGGCCCCTGGTGAGCAGAAGAGACGTCTCTGTGTGTTTGTCAGGACGGTGCTGATCTCTCTGACGTCGGTGGTGGTTCTGGTCATCAGTACGGACTGGATCAGGTGGGATAACCTGAACCGCGGCTTCTTGCCGAGCGACGAGGTCTCCAGAGCGTTCCTGGTCTCCTTCATCCTGGTCTTTGACCTCCTCATCGTCATGCAGGTACAACCTCGAGCTCGTCTGATGCTCCTTCATTGACTGTGTGTGTGTGTGTGTGTGTGTGTGTGTCCGCTCTTGACTGAATCTTGTTTAATGTCCTCCACATCGCCACAGGCAGCAAATCGCAATGGAGTGGTGTCACTGTCGCATGAATATGCTAATACTAGGCTAAACAGCTCCTCTCGCTGAGCGTCATGTAATAACCTTTCACAACACACACCACACACACACACACACTCACACTTACACACACTCACACTCTCACACACACACACACACACACACACACACACACAAACACCCACACACACACACACACTCACGGCACACACATGCACACCCACGCACACACACTCACTCACACGCACACAGACGCACAAACACACACACACATACACATACACACACACACACACACACACACACACACACACACATACGCACACACACACCACACACACACACATACACATACACAACACACACACACACTCACACACACACATACGCACAAACACACACACACACACATACACACACACACACACACACATACACATACACATACACACACAACACACACTCCACACACACACACACACACACACACCACACACACACACACACACACACACACACACACACACATACACATACACACACACACTCACACACACACATACGCACAAACACACACACACACACATACACATACGCACAACACACACACACATACACATACACATACACACACACACACACACACACACACACACATACACATACACCACACACACCACACTCACACCACACACATACGCACAAACACACACACACACACACACACATACACACACACACACACACACACACACACACTCACACACACACACACACACACTCACACACACACACACACACACACACACACACACACACACACACTCACACTCACACTCACACACACATACACACTCACACACACACACACATACACACTCGCAGGTTCATCTGATGTCTGGAGATTCTGCCAGAGCTTCTTAAATCGGGTCATTCTGATGTGAACCCGTCTTCATTTCCCTTTAAATACAACTTTAATGCATTAGGAGATACAAAATTAAGGCTATTGCTTTCATTTTAAAATGTTCACGTTTCTTCCATTAAGATGGATGTTTGTATGAGGATTTCACCTTTACTTTTTCAGCGTCATTTCTAGTCACTTTGTTTGTTTATTTACTTCAAAGTTTCATTACAATCATTTTCATTAACCACCGCGTCTCACATTGTTTTATTTATTCGTTTGTTTTAACATAAATGTATTTTCCCCAGAGGTCTTGACTTTTCAACTGTTATATATCACATTCATTATTTTAGTTTTAAATCATTTTAATTAATGCATTTTCTTTTGTACTGTATTTTGAGTTCATTTCCTTTATTTAATTTTCATCTGTCACATCTCACATCAATATGTTTATTATTTTAGCTTCTTTTAAAATCATTTTTTCAGATGTATAAACCTTGCCTTTTTCAAAGCTGTCACTTGTATTTTATTGACTCTTCGGCTGTCATCTAACATTATTTATTTTTTTGTTTTTAATTATTTTAATTAATGCATTTTCTTTTCTAACATATTTTTATTCAATTTTTGCTTAATTTAATTTTCACCTGTCCCATCTCAAATCAATGTATTTATTAATTTGAGATTTTTCTATGTATTGTTTGGTATTGACCTTGTCTTTTTCAAGCCTTCATATTATTTTTAGATACTTGACTTTTTAAATGTCACATTCTGCATTGTTTATTTTTACGTTAAATTAATGTTTTGGTATTTTTCTATTACATTGATGTATTTTAATCTACTTTTGAACAATCTCACCTTGTATCATATTATTTATCAGTTTATTTGACCTTGCCTTTGTCATCCATCCATCATGTCTGCCATTATATAATTTCCCTCCAGCTTCTCTCAACCAATCAGAAGCCGTGCTGAAATCACAGTCTGTCTGTGTCTGATTACAGTGTCTCAGTCACTTACCTGTGTTGTCTCATATGTTGACATTCCCAGTCTGATTGTAATTATGCCCTCAGTCTCAGTCTGTGGTCGTTACGTGTCTGTATCTGCGTCTCTCTCCTCGTCTCCACACGCTAGATATTTCACCTCACTTTTGTCCGCGTTCACTCCATGTGACGGTTAATCTCTGTGACGTGTCTGATATTTTATTCAGTGCCTAATTAACTCAGAGACCCAGAACGGCCGCGAGCCGGCGGGATTTACAAGCTCTTTCATTCCACACCTCTTCCATTGGTTACATGCCTCGTGATTTAAGCTTCATTTAAGTCATCATGGACGTCAATGAGGCGAAACGATGAGCTGCGCTGTAATTACGCGGATCCTCGTTAACTCTCCACCAAGTCACATAGAAACCAAAGACTCTCTGTTTTGTAAACATGAAGCTTAATTGCCAAGAAACAACATCATTCTGTATTTTGGTTGTTTCTGCATTTGTTCTGGAGCTGTGGGCCCGCGGAATCTGTCCCAGATTCTCTTATACATTATCAAAGTTGTATTGATTTTGCTCTGACTGTTGTCGAGAGGAGAACGGACGGATCAGACGCCGCTTCGGCTGATGTTCGGTGACGCTGGGGTCTCAGCGCAAATATTAGATGCCTCACAATTCAGTTCTAATCTCAGAGAGATGTCAGAGAGAACAGAACAACAGAGACCATCAGAAATGAGCCAGACTTCTAACACACACACACACACACTCACGCACACACTCACAAACGTACAAACACACTCACAAACACACACACACGCATGCACACACACACACACACAACACGCGCACACACACACACACAAACACACTCACGAACACACGCACACACACACACACACACACACACACACACACACACACACACACACACACACACACACTTAAACAGTTGTTAAGGTGTTTTGGCTAGTTATCAGGATGCTGCTATACAGAGCGGATGAAGTATTTTGATACAGGTTGCTAGGGTGTTTTGTATAGATTCCTGGACATAGTTATTTGCTAAATATAGTTATTTAATGTGTTACTATGCAGTTGCTACGGCATGTACTCGACATTTCAAATGCAGTAAAAGCAATGCTTGCTCTTGTTAACACAAAAGAGTTTCTGAAATATCTGTAGTATTTACTGTACAGTAGTTTCTGTATTCTTCATCCCCCCCTCTGAAGGGTGCATGCAGTAGCTCTGTGAGGTTTGATGTCGTACTGTAACACAGTGGTGGCTGGTCAATAGGGGGCGCTGGGGCGCCGCCCCACCTTCAAGTTAGCCCCCTTTAACGTGTTAAAAATAAGTTCATATATCGCAAATATTAACTAAATAAAATAATTTAGTCATAGTATTCTACTGTTAGTTATATTACAATTTATTGAAAATCAAAAAAATCTAAACTATATTTCTTTCATATTTGTGTGCGGAGCGCTGGACTAATGAGTGTGTATGTAGGTACACAAACTTTTCAAAAGCATGTGATTTGAGGCTAAGCTCTAAATTGGCTTGTTTCAAATTGTCCTTGGGGCACAGGCTCCTCCCACTTTTGTTGTTAGAGCGAATCAATATTGTTTTTATATGTTTGGCCTCATGTGATTGGACCGTTCTCAACGACTCTCATTCCACTCAGCAGCAGCTCGTCAGCTGACAGACAGGTACTAATTAATGTGGAAGCAAGCGCAATATCTCGAGATGAAAGAAAATTCAGTTTTATCTTTACAAAAATTGTTTGCGCCCCCCCCCCCAAAATTGTTTAGCACCAGCCGCCACTGCTGTAACCCCTGAAGGGTTTATTCATTCATCGTGTGTTCACGTACACGTTTATTGGATCTTCCTCTTCCAGGACTGGGAGTTTCCTCACTTTATGGGCGACCTGGACGTGAACCTCCCGGGTCTTTCCACCACGCAGCTGAAGATCAAACTGCCCGTCTGCAAGAGCATCTTTAAGGATGAGTACCACATCCACATCACGGGTAAATCCACACACTTGTGCTCTAAGTAGGGCACGACAGCACATTCAAGCTCTCTAAACTGTCGTTTGGGACAGGACGGATTCATTAATTCCTTACCCAAAGGGACACGCTGTCAGAATATTATCTCGTTAGGTACATCTCTTTATAATGATGTGTTTGAAGACAGCGTTGGTAATGCATACTAATTAGTGTTTGCTCATCTGTAAACGTGGGTTAATATAATGGAGTCAGTAAATCTGAGGGAAGTGTGCACGTTTCTCTTTTTCCATCTCGCGGTGTTTGGCTCACTGTAGCGAGGCTCCTGATGACCGTCTTGGGAAGAGACGATGGCTCTCCGGAGGTCTTCCTGCTCAACCGTTCATTAAAGTCGTTAACCTTATTGTTTGGCACGGTGATTTAGCGTTCGAGAGTAACCCCCGCATGAGTGCGTTAACAACGAAAGCCATTAGAAAGTGACTCCCAACTCAATTATTTCACTTTCTCAAGCAGCCGTCTGACTCGCAGATACTCTGGGATCAATTCCCAACAAGCTGAGCTTCTGTTTTCCTTTTTTCTACGTCAGGGAATTATTTTAATGGTTGCTGTGCAGTTGCTAGGGTGTTTGCCAGGATGTTACTATATAGAGTTGCTAAACTGTTTTTGAGTATGTTGCTATGCAGTTGTTAAGGTGTTTTGGGTATTGGCCAGGTCATTGCTTTGCTGTTGTTTAGGTTTTTGATTAAGTGCCAGGATGTTGCCGTGCAGTTTCTAGGGAGTTTTGGGAAGTTGCCAGGATGTTGCTATGCAGTTGCCAGGATGTTGCTATGCAGTTGCTAGGGTGTTTTGGGTAGTTGCCAGGGTGTTTCTATGCAGTTGCTTTGGTGTTTTGAGTAGTTGCCAGGGTGTTGCCATGCAGTTGCTAGGGTGTTTTGGGTATTGGCCAGGTCGTTGCTTTGCAGTTGTTTAGGTTTTTGATAAAATGCCAGGATGTTGCTATGCAGTTGCTAGGGTGTTTTGGGTAGTTGCCAGGGTGTTGCTATGCAGTTGCTGTGGTGTTTTGAGTAGTTGCCAGGGTGTTGCCATGAGGTTGCTATGGTGTTTTGGGTATTGGCCAAGTTGATGCTATACAGTTGGTTAGGTATTTGGTTAAATGCCAGGATGTTGCTATGCAGTTGCCAGGGTGTTGCTATACAGTTGCTTTGGTGTTTTGAGTATTTGCCAGGGAGTTTCCATGCAGTTGCTAAGGTGTTTGGGGTAGTTGCCAGGATGTTGCTATGCAGTTGCCAGGGTGATGCTATGCAGTTGCTTTGGTGCTTTGAGTAGTTGCCAGAGTATTGCCACCATTCAGTTGCTATGGTGTTTTGTGTATTGGCCAGGTTATTGCTAAACAGTTGGTTAGGTCTTTTGATTAAATGCCAGGATGTTGCTATGCAGTTGCTGTGGTGTTTTGAGTAGTTGCCAGGGTGTTGCCATGGGGTTGCTATGCTGTTTTGGGTATTGGCCAGGTTGATGTTATACAGTTGGTTAGGTCTTTGGATAAATGCCAGGATGTTGCTATGCAGTTGCCAGGGTGTTGCTATACAATTGCTGTGGTCTTTTGAGTAGTTGCCAGGTTGTTGCCATGCAGTTGCTAGGGTGTTTGGGTAGTTGTCAGGATGTTGCTATGCAGTTGCCAGGTTGTTGCCATGCAGTTGCTAGGTTGCTTTGGGTAGTTGTCAGGATGTTGCTATACAGAGTTGCTAAAGTGTTTTGAGTATGTCTGAAATACACTGGGATAAATTCCAAACAGACTAATCCCCCCCCCCCTCCTTTCCCTCAGGGAAATGGTTTAATTATGGAATCATCTTCCTGGTCCTTATCCTGGACCTCAACATGTGGAAGAACCAGATCTTCTACAAGCCCTATGAATATGGTCAATACTTGGGTCCAGGAGAGAAGATCTACACCGTGGAGGATCCAGAGACGCTGCGCGACTTCAACCGCAGCACGCTGACTTGGGAGTGGCGCTCCACTAACATCGACCCGCTCACCAACCAGACGTACGTCCAGAAAGACATGTTCCTTCACAGCCGCTATGTGGGCACCAGTCTGGACGTCAAATGCCTGGTGTTCATCCCGAGTCTGGCAGCCTTCGTGCTCTTTGGGTTCTTCATCTGGCTGTTCGGACGCTTCCAAGACAGCGAGACGTTCTCTGAGAATCAAGACAAGAGCTACGAGCCCATCAAGCGCAAGTCACCATCTGATCTGGGAGTCACGCCGGATGAAGTGCACATCACCATGAGCGAGGCTTTCAAGAGGAGCGGGACACCCATGCTGCTTCTGGTGGACACTCATCATTTCGGGTCATCAAACAACTCCATGTCGCCGTGTTCGAACGAAACCCAGGAGACCCAACCCAGTGTAACCGTTGACAGCGGCGCCCATGAGGACACAGCTGATGTCAAAACACTGACCCCATGACCGTAGCCAACGGTCAAATCGACTTTCTGAGCTCCTCTGCGTTGTTTAATGTCCAACAGACTTTCAAAGTCGATTGACACTCAAAGTCCTCGGAAAACTATCACAGACTCTACCTTGAATTTTTTTTTTATTATATCAAGCGATCTTGCACTGCGCACCAACTCTCTGAACGTTTTCCACTTTCCTCAAGGACATTGGTCTATGGCGCTGGATGTTGACTTTATATGTCTTTTTTTATGTAGATATATCTTGTGCCTACATGGATGAAATGCTGCCCTCACCGTGAACGTATGGCATGATGATCATGAAAATACTCGCAATGAACACCTAAATCTGTGCCTTCATTAAAAACAACAACCTTGAAGGCAGTCCTGGGTAAATTATTTACAAATTGTAGTCTGTTATTGATTCCAAATTACATGACATAAATTGTATTTAGTAACGTAATCCATAACACTTTTAGGTAATATAATCAGACTACTTTTAGATTACTTTTGATATAACTTGTTAAATAGGATATTCTTGTACCATATTGATATGCAAGCAAATATATTCCATTTGTTGTTATTAACAGGGGGGGGGGGGGGGGGGGGGTTGAGTTTATTGAAAAGCTAAATAACAACACTTACTAAAAACGTATACCTGGATGTCATGTGTGTCATGAGTCCAGGCCTGGCGATGATCCCTCTCACCACCAGAGGGCGCCACCTCCTGTCTTCCTGGACTCAATTACTCTAACTCCACCCATCACACTCCCAGCTGTTCCCCATCACCATGGACTATTTATACACCACACTCCTGCTGCTCTTTCTGGTTGTATTGTATATGTATGTGTATGTTAGTCACTGTTTTTTTTCACGCTGGGGATACTTGCACTGTGTGCCGTTTTCCGTGTTCCAGTCGTTTACCTGTTTTGTTTTTGGCCTTGTTGGCCTTTTGGTTTATTAAAAGACGCTTACCTGCACTTGGACCCAAACCCCTGTCCTTACACGGTGATATCTCTCACCGCACCGTAACAATGTGACCATTAACTGACTTCAAAGGACAGTGAACAAGCAAAAGTTAATTAATACTTAAGTGCAATGCCGTCTTGTGTGAATGTCTGAACTGGAAGACTTTCTGAATGTACTGTATAGAAGCGGTAGGCTATTTTAGAAAATAAAATGTAAAAGGCTAAAGAGAAGAATCAATCAATTCTGATCAAATTATTGCTATTGTGACATTAGTAGTCAATAAAAAAGTAACTGTTTGAAGTATTTTAAAATGTAATCTAATTCCAAGTACTTAATTGTTGGTATCGTAATCCAGAATACATGTAATCCGTTACTACCCAGCACTGATTGTATCAAATCATTATCTGTTGAGCTATTTATCAGTTATTTAGACACCAAACTGCCGTGCAACCAAATACGTTCACATTCATGTATTGGAAAATCTGATTGATCTTGATAATTAGAATTAGAATATTTGCGCTTGTTACTACTTTATGCTTCATTTCAGTATTTTCAGGTTCAGCCAAAGCAAAAACTGATTCCTTTGTCTTTTATACGTGTGTGGTTTTGAAATCTTCACCACAGTGTTTTGTTTTCCCATCATCTGTCCGTGATGGTCCTGTGTGATTTTCTGATGAGCAGGTGAGCCCCTCTTAAAATGTTTGGACGGTAAATATCAGATATATTTGTCAAACCCTGTTATCAATAAAGACCTTTTTCTGACATGCAGGTACCGTGTTATTTCAGTGGTCACATGTTATCGTTGTAATTGGTTCTTCTTGTATCGAAACGCTTCCAAAGTGGTGCTAGTCACCGGTAGTCGTGGTCCAGTGTGACCTTGTTGCCAAGCAACCCCGAAGGCCGTCTTGCATCCAGATGTCGATCCGGTTCTGCAGAAACTGCCAATCAAACCCATTTATGGGAACATTGGGTAAACAGCCATTAGGCACCATTACAGGTCAAAACACAAGGGTTATAAAAGCATTTTTCACTGAAGGTGGTATATTAAAGCTTTCAGAAATCTGCATGTGGCACGTTACCGCTTCACATGTGGCCACTTTCGGTGTTTGGTCCTGCGGAGAGAAGTGTAGAAGTTTCTTTAAAGACATTTCGGTTCATAATAGATCCTCTTTATTGCTTTTGTCGACTGCCTTTTCAAAGCGCTGTGCTTTGACATGATTATTCTCAATCTGTTCTGTACAATAGTTGTAAACCTAACATTTTCTTGCTGTATTTGCACAGCTTTCAATCTCCACACAACACAGTTCATTGGTGAGGGAATCTGGACCACGCTTGGCTGTTGGTGCGGATGTGGCCAAACGTCCGTGTGTCATGTGGCATTTGATGCTGGTAAATCTGTTCCTCACTATTTGAGTCTGTCCTTAACGTTCAATATCTGTGATCAACGAGAGACATTAGATATTGATCGCTTTGCAGTGCACAGACAGGCATGTAGTGCTGTATTAGTATTAATATTAACAATAACAAAGCAAAAATTAACCCCATATAACCTACAGCTGAATGATGTAAGTAACCATCTCTGTCATCTAAAGTCAAACTATATCAAGTTATATTAATGCTAAAGCAGTGAAAAATTTATATTCGTCTTATGTGTCAGTCATAAGGTGTAAATTAATTAATTTTTCTTATTAACCTGGCCAAACGCTGTGTATACTTTATTTCTTTTTTCAGTGTTTTGTTTTTAGAACTCTACTGCCTTAATGGTTTATGTGTTTTAATGTTTAATATAAAAAAACGAAATTGAATGAAAGATATGAAGTCCCTATCTGAATCAAGTGATTCGCAGACAGGCTTCGAAGTGCCTATCAAAGTCCCGATCTGAATCAAAGGATTCACGAAACCGTTCTAAAGTCCCAATCTAAGTAAAAAAAAAAATTACGATACACGCTCCAATGTCCTGATCTGAATCAAATGATTCATGAACCCGCTCCGAAGTCCTGATCTGAATCAAATGATTCATGAACCCGCTCCAAAGTCCTGATCTGAATCAAATGATTCATGAACCCGTTCCAAAGTCCTGATCTGAATCAAATGATTCGTGAACCCGCTCCGAAGTCCTGATCTGAATCAAATGATTCATGAACCCGCTCCGAAGTCCTGATCTGAATCAAATGATTCATGAACCCGCTCCGAAGTCCTGATCTGAATCAAATGATTCGTGAACCCGCTCCGAAGTCCTGATCTGAATCAATTGATTCATGAACCCGCTCCAAAGTCCTGATCTGAATCAAATGATTCATGAACCCGTTCCAAAGTCCTGATCTGAATCAAATGATTCGTGAACCCGCTCCGAAGTCCTGATCTGAATCAAATGATTCGTGAACCCGCTCCGAAGTCCTGATCTGAATCAAATGATTCGTGAACCCGCTCCGAAGTCCTGATCTAAATCAAATGATTCATGAACCCGCTCCGAAGTCCTGATCTAAATCAAATTATTTGTGAACCCGCTCCAAAGTCCTGATCTGAATCAAATGATTCGTGAACCCGCTCCGAAGTCCTGATCTAAATCAAATGATTCGTGAACCCGCTCCGAAGTCCTGATCTGAATCAAATGATTTGTGAACCCGCTCCAAAGTCCTGATCTGAATCAAATGATTCATGAACCCGCTCCAAAGTCCTGATCTGAATCAAATGATTCGTGAACCCGCTCCGAAGTCCTGATCTGAATAAAATGATTTGTGAACCCGCTCCAAAGTCCTGATCTGAATCAAATGATTCGTGAACCCGCTCCGAAGTCCTGATCTGAATAAAATGATTTGTGAACCCGCTCCAAAGTCCTGATCTGAATCAAATGATTCGTGAACCCGCTCCGAAGTCCTGATCTAAATCAAATGATTCATGAACCCGCTCCAAAGTCCTGATCTGAATCAAATGATTCGTGAACCCGCTCCGAAGTCCTGATCTGAATCAAATGATTCGTGAACTCCGTTGAAATGATTCGTGAACCCGCTCCGATGTCCTGATCTGAATCAAATGATTCATGAACCCGTTCCAAAGTCCTGATCTGAATCAAATGATTTGTGAACCCGCTCCGAAGTCCTGATCTAAATCAAAGGATTCATGAACCCGCTCCAAAGTCCTGATCTGAATCAAATGATTCGTGAACCCGCTCCGAAGTCCTGATCTAAATCAAATGATTCATGAACCCGCTCCGAAGTCCTGATCTGAATCAAATGATTCGTGAACTCCGTTGAAATGATTCGTGAACCCGCTCCGATGTCCTGATCTGAATCAAATGATTCATGAACCCGTTCCAAAGTCCTGATCTGAATCAAATGATTTGTGAACCCGCTCCGAAGTCCTGATCTGAATCAAATGATTCATGAACCCGCTCCGAAGTCCTGATCTGAATCAAATGATTCATGAACCCGCTCCGAAGTCCTGATCTGAATCAAATGATTCATGAACCCGCTCCGAAGTCCTGATCTGAATCAAATGATTCATGAACCCGCTCCGAAGTCCTGATCTGAATCAAATGATTCGTGAACTCCGTTCAAATGATTTGTGAACCCGCTCCGATGTCCTGATCTGAATCAAATGATTCGTGAACCTGCTCCGAAGTCCTGATCTGAATCAAATGATTCGTGAACCTGCTCCGAAGTCCTGATCTGAATCAAATGATTAATTAAAATGATAATTTTTTGCTTGAGCTTCTTTTTTAATTCAGAATATAGACCTTAATTGGACTATGAATGAATGAATAATCTGGCTTTGAATTTTATAAAAAAATTGTAATAATGTTTTTTCTCTTCTTTCTTTTATTATTATTATTATTTTTTTATAGACCTTAATCGGATTGTGATGTGCATGTAAACATGGCCAATATTTTCGTCACTCTAAGATGTATATATTCAGCTACACATTTAGCATCTCATCCCAGATTTTCCTACTTCACCAGACGGTTGAGCTTCAGCTTCAGCTGGTGAATTGAGTCTTTCCAGCAGATCGCCGTCATGTCGGCCCTCTGGCTGGCGTCTGGAGATCACAGTCCGGAGAGACTCAAACAGACCCGGAGGCGCTCCTCTGAACCTGTTATTCCATCGCCGTCCGGGTCTCGACAGCAGCGACACGGCAAATCCTCGTGCGGAGAAAACCCAGGAGCCTTAATAGTCTCCCCTATGTTCGATTGCTTTTCCAAAGATATAAAAATGTGCATTTTTATCAAGCGTGCTGCAGGGAAAGTCAGGAGAATATCACACCGTCCTTGAGACGCGTGCTAATGAGTGGTTACGCAGCTAAACCCGTTAACAGGCCGTGAAATAAATAAATAAATGACCACCGCACTGTTTTTCCTCAACAGCAGCTGCAGACGGAAGATAACTTCAGATACGATATCACACACTTACTGTTTATTATGAGAAACATTGAGAAAAAAACATCGATATTTTGGCCCCATCTCTTGGAAAAAAAGCTGAGGCCTGTTGCTTAAACTGCTCAGACTAGTACTACAGGTTAGTAATGTTTTCTTTAATATATAACTTTAACCCGTGTGCATCAATTTAACAAAGGTGATCAGAGGACAAAAATGTCCATGACAATAAAAATATTATATATCAAAGTTTTATTTTATTTAGTTATTTATCTTGTTTGTTTATGTATTTTTTGTTTTCTCTGACAGATCTTTTCACAACATCAGTCCTGACCATAACTACCAAAATAATACATTTTTATGCAAATTTCATTCAAATTCATGCATTTTATATTAAAAAAATATTTATATTTAAAAAATGTATAAAAAGGTTTATATAAAAAAACACAAAAATGTAATGATTTTCCATATACTGTACTAAATGCTGAGCTTATTCATTCATCTATTCATTCTGCAGTGTCCAAACAAGTGGTGTGTGGGAAATGCATTAAACAAATTGGCTATTTGTATATTTTATTAATTGTATTGTTTCAAACTATCTTTATGTATTTGTTTGTTTGTTTAAAAATATATGTATTTATTTATTTGTGTATTTTATCATTTGTATTTATGTATTTATTTTCTCATTTGCATATTTCTAATTTATATTTGTACATTAATCCCAGCATTTGCCGGTATGCGATTATCAAACAGTATCTTTGATCATTACCAAGTCGGGAGTCCGCTTCGAGTGCCTTTCTGCTGCGCTTTTAGAGTAAGAACTTTGAGATGAAAGGGGCGGGGCTTAGCGCTGTCAGTCAATCCTGCAGCCAATCGGATTCCTCTGAAACGTAGCTCCCTGAGCTCTAAGCGTATGCTGACATCATCACTGAACACAATGGGAATGTGCAGTAATATCATCTCCTGCAGGTCGTAGCATCTGTCGCCGAGGGGTTTTCTCTCTGATAGTAAATTGGTCATTTAAGAGCCAGCTGGAATCAGACCGCTGCATGCTGGGACTCCTCTGGCCGAGAGCCACGTCCAGCGAGAGGCCGCTGAAGTACGCTGGGCACATATGGCCCCTGTGCCAAATCCGTCCCCGACCCCGTGCTCGCTGAGAAACTACAGTCACCACAGAACGGTTCACGAGGCTGAAGAGTCTTTTAGATGGGTTCAATGTTCAGATGACACCAAGTGAGACTCCTATACCAATATCTATATATATATATAATGTGTTTAAAACTTTATATATTTTATTTCTATCAAGCTACATTATTATGTTGTTTTTACTCTTTATTTGCTGTTTTAATATTTTGTCAAAGTTATTTACTATTTATTTCATTCTAGATTTTTTTATTTTATATTTGTATTTATTTATGGATTTATTTGCTTGTTTATTTTAATTTTAATAACATTTGTATTCCTGTTATTATTTACTTACCCATTTATTTGTTTATTTTATTAACATTTTTATTCATTTTATCCTTTTATATGTATGTATTCACTTATTTATGTGCCTATTTTATTCTATTAATTTTTTTTAATGCAGCTTATTTGTATGTAGGCCTATGTATTTGTCTGATCATTTTTTTCTTTATTTTAATCTATGAATGTATTTATTTATTTGAATCTGTTTTTAATGTATTATATATGTATTTCTTTACTAATTTATTTGATCAAACTCTTATTTATGTGTTTAATTATTTGCTCATCAGAATTGTTTTATTCTAGTGTTGTATTTATTTAATCAAATGTTTATTTTAATTTTTAAACCCCGGGTTCAACCGCTGATCTAGCTCAGAGAAAAGGGTTGTTTTGGTGTCTCTGGGCAGCTCTGTAGAAATGAAATCATTTGTTCACCCAAAACTATGCTTTTTGGCATTTAAAAGCTCCTCTGACTTTCATTTCATGGAAAAGAGCAGCCATAATGTTCTTTAATTGTGTTTCACAGAAGTAAAAATAAGTCAAATGGATGTGGAACAACCCCAGGGTGATTAAATGTTGAATAAATCTGTATTTTGGTCTTTAAACTGCACCTGATTCTTCATCCGACCCCATGCATGAATTCTTGATCAGACGCCGCGGACGCAGGGAGGGTTTTTCTGGACTCCGTCCCAAACGCTGAGTGCATAATCCACAGAATCGACCCCATCAGCAGATCTGGGCCGAAAGGGAAACACTGCGGCCAAGAAATGAGATGTTTCAGAGAGAAACAAGCAGTGCATGAATGTAATCCACTGTGGAAGAATCTCCAGATGGAGGAATCGAGTTCTCGTGACTGAAATTTGAAAGCTTTTTATCAGCATCATCGGGGATTAAACTGCATTAGCCGACTTGTTTCTTGGCAGATTGTTAATAAACCATAATCGAATAAGCATATTCAAACCCTCAGTTTCATAAGGAAGGAAGAAGCTACAAACACACTCAATATTGATGTTCATCGGGTAAGTGATATTTAATCTCTATTTCTGCACAATCTGAAGCTATATTTCTCTGTGTTTTTCTGCTGGAGGACAGAATATACCCCAGCCCTCCTCTCGGATGACCTTTGACCTCCTGAAGATGGAGTCCAGGACTGATTTAAGCAGGACAGAGGTGAAAGATCAGGTCCTGCTGATCAGTTCTTCTTATATAACACGTATAAGATTTAATGACTTCAGTTTAAGTGCATAAAGACGATCCTGTAGCTTAATGAACTTCTTTATTCACTAGTTAGTGGTCAAGGAATCTGAACTTGCTCTAATGATGAACATTGTGGAGCTCCAGGATTCACAGATAATGACTTTTCCTTCAGGTTGTGCCCCGAAATATCCATAAACACATGATTTTTAATGAAGACAATGTCAAGAACAGGTAACATCACACACAAATACTATATTATTACACCGTGAACTCTATATACTTGAATACATGTATACAGCTTTATCTGCATACTTCCCATCATGTTCTGAAAACCTTATTTCTGAACGTTCTGTAAACGTCCAGTTTTTAGATGTTTATAACGTTCCGTTTCATCGTTATGGAAACATTCTGAACATTCCGAAAGAAGTCACAAATAAAAACGTTCTGTTTCTGTTTTTGCACCATTTTTATCTTCGTTGCAGAGGATCTTTATACTCTTTATATATAACAATGAATAATCATATTTAGTGCAGCCTTATGAGAATCTTTTGATTTGATACTATTGTATGTATTTATCTTTATCTGGTAGATGCACTAATAGTAGTGTGCTAGTGTTCAGAATAGCACTACTCTCAACAACTTTAGATTGTTTATCGCTGCAAAATGTCAAATATATTATTGCACACGTCATCCACAATATCCAGCTAACAAAAATACATACGAAGATCATTTTGCCAATGCTAAGATCCATGTTAAGTTATGGAACCATTCAAAGGGTTAATGATATATTTCTGGTTTTATGCTGAACCATCCCTTCATTATACGAACGTGATTTGAACATTCCGATTTATCATTTTAAAAACATTATGGAACGTTTCTGAACATTCTGAAAAAGTCGTAACATCAGACAAACATTTGTTCTATGAATGTTGTATGAATAACATTTTTGTCCTAACATTCCGAGAACATTATTAAAGGCCAGATAACTTTGAATGAACATATTATTACCGTTTCTTCATAACTCTGAGAGAACCGTGCCAGAATGTTCTGTGAGCTGAATATATACGGTACACTCGCGTAAAGATATATATTATATAACCTCAAATCTCACGTGATTGTTTATATTGTCATAACATCTAAACAACTATATTATGGCATGCCTCTATATATTAAATATGCAGATTTATTTTGCATACTAACAAAAGTATTTTCTATTGTTAACGTTCCCATTAAGTTATTAAACGTTATTTCTAAACATCCAGATTTTTTAAAATGTTTAAAACATTCCATTTGATCATTGTGCAAAAATTATACAAATAATAATATAATGATAATGTTATAATATTAATAATATATTAAAACTACTGTATCGTATGTGAACCACGAACACAAAACCAGTCATAAGGGGCAATTTTTTAAAATTGAAATTAATGCATCATATGATAGCTTAATAAATAATATTTCCATTGATGTATGGTTTGTTATGATCGGATAATATTTTGAAAATCTGGAATCTGAGGGTGCAAAAAAATCTAAATATTGAGAAAATCATCTTTAAAGTTGTTCAAATGAAGTTCTTAGCCATGCATATTAATAATAAAAAATTACGTTTTGATATATTTACGATAGGAAATGTACTAAATATCTTCATGGAACATGATCTTAATATCCTAATGATTTTTGGCATAAAAGAAAAATCTATAATTTTGACCCATATAATGTATTTTTGGCTATTGCTGCAAATATACCCAGCGACTTATGACCGCTTTTGTGCTCCAGGGACACATATAAAAAAGAAGCAGTAATAAATCAAATTCATGAGACACATCAGCTTGTTGTCTCTTCACAGTCACCACTGAAGGTATATGGCCTGAGCTGAGCTATACAAATTAAGTATTTAAGAAGGTTTTCAAAAAAAGAAAGGTAAACAACATTATATAACTTGTTCAATATTTATTTTTTAGTTTTGGAAACATATGCTCAGTATGTTCAGTAATAATTTTTTGCCCTCAAAGAAACAGCTACACTGAGTCTAAAACACAAACACACACACACACACCCACACACACACACACACACACACACACAATACAACGGCGATTGGTACAAATATACCCGTGCTGCTTATGACTGCTTTTGTGCTCCAGGGACACACATGAATTCAATTTTAAAATAACACTGGCATGAACACAAATCAAAGCGTCTCTTTTTGTTTCACAAATGAAATTCAGCTTTGGTTTCGGAGTTTCCCACACACTTATCTTTTAATATTTATGAAACATTCATGACCGAATACAATGCAGCGTTTAGCCGTCAGCGATTGGAGTTTGGGAAACTGGAGGTGTTTTTCACAGAGGTGTCTCTGAAACACTTTCGGCAGTGGACACGCGTCTGATGAATATTCATGAGCTGCTGAATATTCACGAGCTGCTGAATATTCATGAGATCTACAGGAACAGGAAGTGTTGGTATGGAGCGCAGGATGAGGACGGTGTTTAAGCTGCTGGAGGATGGGAGATAATGATGGTGTTTCAGGTGGAGGAGAAGGTCATAGAAACACGTTTAATTAGCGCGCTCGCTGATCACCTCGTAACGCCAGCAAACGCAACCGCTGGGGAAATGAAAGGTCAACGTGTCCAGAAGTCAAAATGGAGATATATTATTCACAAGCCATATAATAATCATTTAAAATCACGACACAGACAGCAAATCCAAAAACTGTGGTGGGAACACTTTATTAATATTTAAGTGTATTACTAAATAATATTATTATTAGCTAGAAATCGTCTCGAAGAGATTCTGGTTCATTTCTTTATACTTACCTTTCATCATCTTTAATGCTTGTTTATCTGTTTGTGTATTTGATCATATATCTGAGTGGCTACATTCAAAAAAATATTAAAATAATAATAAGTAATATTACCGTTAGTTTATTGCAATCCATTGCATTGCATTTGATTTTCGTTTAAAACGAATCAGACTGAATACATTATAATAAAACTGAATAAATTATATATATTTAAATAAATAACCTATTATTAAGTTATGTTATGGCATTTTCATTTTTGACATATTTATTGTATTTCCTTTGATTTTATTGCATTGCATTACATTTGAACACCAGATTGAATCAGACTGAATACATTATAATTAAACTGAA
>QVTF01021079.1:45000-67053 GCA_003573665.1 Oxygymnocypris stewartii
AGTGCGGCCGCGACGTCAACATCAGCACCAGTCATGTTTGGCAATGTGTGTGTGTGTGTGTGTGTGTGTTTAGTAACGTCGTGATGACTGACTGGATGCAGTATATGCACACTTGGGCTTGTATGTTTACCAATTAGCCTCTATAATTTATGTGTTTGAAACCCTCCCAAATTTTGTCCACCCATCCAAGCCAGTATTCACCCGCACAATCAAATTGAAATCCGCCCAATCTGGCAACACTGCTCCCCCGATGCATCCCTCTCACTGACCTGACAGGAGCACACGGAGCACCTGTCACTGTCCAGCACCCAGATCTGTCCGTTGTGCTTGAGCTTGGCGAGGTGGACGCAGTCTCCGGAGCAGTTGTGTCCGTGAGGGCAGCGGCAGTCGTAGCCTCCGTCCAGGTTGAAGCAGACGGTGTCGTTAGCGCAGGTGCTGCGGCCGGTTCTGCACTCGTCCATGTCTGCAGGAGAAACTAACTCATACCATTCATACTTTCTGTTTTCATTTTGGATAAAGCTTTAGTCCGTTTGATTAGTTTTGTGTGAGTGCGTGAGTGTGTGTGTGTGTGTGTGTGTGTGTGTGTGTGTGTGTGTGTGTGTGTGTGTGTGTGTGTGTGTGTGTGTGTGTGTGTGTGTGTGAGTTAGTGTGTGTGTGTTTATGAGTTAGTGTGTGTGTGTGTGTGTGTGTGTGTGTGTGTGTGTGTGTGTGTGTGTGTGTGTGTGTGTGTGTGTGTGGGCATGTTTATGTGGTTTATGAGGACACAAATTTGTATAATGACATGGGTATGACAGGTATTACAAGGAGAAGGTGATTTATGGGGACATTTTCAGTGTCCCCATAATTTAAAATGCTTATAAATCATACAGAGTGAGTTTTTTGGGGGAAAATAGAAATGCACCGTCTCCTGTGAGGGCTAAGTTTAGGTGTAGGGTAGGTGTAGGGCAATAGCACATACAGTTTGTACAGTATAAAAAACATTACGCTTATGGAGAGTCCCCGTAAACCATAAAAACCAACATGTGTGTGTGTGTGTGTGTGTGTGTGTGTGTGTGTGTGTGTGTGTGTGTGTGTGTGTGTGTGTGTGTGTGTGTGTGTGTGTGTGTGTGTGTGTGTGTGTGTGTGTGAGAGCAAGCGAACGTGCGTGTGTGCGTGCGTGCGTGTGTGTGTGCGTGCGTGCGTGCGTGCGTGCGTGCGTGCGTGGTGTGTGTGTGTGTGTGTGTGTGTGTGTGTGTGTGTGTGTGTGTGTGTTTGGACAGCTGTACCTTTACAGGACTCTCCGTTGGTGGTGAACACCTCGTTGTCATGGTAACCGTCACGACACTGGCAGTGATACCATCCAGGTAAGTTCACACAGGTGGCATGTGTGTCACACTGAACCAAACCGTCCGAGCACTCGTCGATATCTGAACACACACACACACACACACACACACACACACGGTTCATTATCTCTGCTCCAAACACTCGGCTGTCTTCATGAACAGCATTTTAATGCGGCGTAAGGCGTGATGAAGGCAGCAGCAGCATTACACAGAGAATCAGACAAACAGCTGATAAAAACAATACAATAATCCACCCCACTCCAGTCCGTCAATTAACACGGTTTAAAAAAATATGTTTAACTAAACTAAAAGTTCATAATCCATAATAACGCTTCGTCCAGTGAAAAAGTGCATCTGCTGTTGTCTCTCGCATCAAAATCCAGCCACAGATTTGTTTAGAGCTGTTTTGATCTGTGCAGATTTCTCTCCTGATTCAGAACAGACCAGTTATTATGAATTATGAATTCATATTTGAGTTAAAAACATCTTAATGCTGGATTTGTTCCAGGTTCTGTCTTCTCCAGATGATAACTGATGGACTGGAGTGCTGTGGATTATTATGATGTCTTTATCAGACTCTCATTCTGACGGCACCCATTCACTTGAATTAAGTCCCAATATGATCTCAAACATTCCTCATTAGGTCTTGCAGCTTTATACTCTTATTGGATGAGAACTAGTGACTTATGTGGGTCTGTTTGTGTTTCTCAGGAGTCTTCTCCATCAGTTACAGCACTGAATTCAGTATAATCTCAGTTTATATCTGGATGTTTAGATTACATCATAAGCGCTTCATATTTCACGTTCATTCCCTGCGATCTCAATATCTCAGATTCTGTAGATGTTTCTGTGTGTTATGATGACGGACATGATGATGTTCAGTGATAAACACACATCAACAAATCACATAACAGACCCCATCAGAGAAAGATGAAATATCTGGGTCATATTTCACCCCATAAATGAGATATACACATTTTTTAACATTTGTTTTAATAATGTAATGTTACATGAATAATATTTGAATAACTATTTTATAATAATATAACATGTTTTTATTTTATATTATAGATAATATTATATATTCATGAAATATTATTTTGAATATAGTTATAAATTTGCATATATCAAGTGAACATTTTGAGGTAATAAAAAACACATTTTATTTAAATTATTAATAAAAAAATATATTTCATATACTTTCTTAACAGGTTTTTATTTTTTATTTGATACTTCAAATATTCTATTTTTAATATTTTAAAATAATTATATAATTTATTATAATTATATAAATTCATCATAATTAGATAAATTATATTTTATGTATATTTTTTAAATTAAAGAATGCATGCATCACGGTATAATTTGTTGTATTGCTTTCATGCTTGTTTTAATGAAAAAATATTATGAACATACATATATATATATATATATATATATATTATGAAATTATTGTATTACAGTAATGAGAATTATTAATAAAAATAATGAAAATGACAAAATAATTGAGTAGCAAAGCATCCTCCCAGAGTTTTGGTGGAGAATGCAGGAAAAAACAATAATGCTCCTAAAAATAGACTTTATTTCTTTTATGCAGAATCATTCTTGTTTTGATTCTTATGATTGTGAGGTGAAATATGATCTGGACGTGTTTTCATTCACACACAGTCTGTGTTTGGTCCCGTCTTCAGACTTTTGTAATTCAGACATAACGAGTGGAATGAAATGAAATTAGACGGCGGGCGACATTAAAGCCGTTATTACTGCGCCGCTGGTGGAGAGAGATGTTCTCACTGCTCTGATTAAAGCTGATCTCAGATCACTCTTCACCGACAGCCAATCACACGCCACCTCGCCGGGTCAGGTGACCGTCAGGAGCGTAACGGGTTTCTTTCGGAGATCAAACGGATGTTGTTTCTTGTGTTTGGTGACTTTGATTAATATCAGAGATGAACACAATGAATGAGAGAAGTTCACTGAATTGGGAAGATAGTTTAAATTATTATTAATTCATGCATTTAATAAAATCAGATCAATGACAGTCATGGACTAATGACAGATGCAGGTGATAACAGTTTCTTAAATGCATGCATATATCATTTTATTATATGCAATATAAATATATGCATTATGACAAATAAATTACATTTTAATAAACATTTTTTTAAATACAAATGATTTATGTGTCATATTTTTATATATTAACATAGTATTAAAAATGAATATACATTTGCACATATCAAGTGAACATTAAGAGGTTATAAAACATTTAAAAATATATATATATATTTATATATAATAAAAAAACTATGAAGAATAAAGTATATACTTAATGTGAATAAAATACTTTAACAATGGTTTTAATAAAGAATAGTTATATAAATAATATTTTAATAAATTATTTTATAACGTAATACTATTTATTATTAATATTATATTATATATAATGATATTATATAAAAATCTATGAAGAAAAAATTTATTATATTAAATACAATTTTCTTCATAAAGAATAGCTATATAAATAATATTGAAAAAAGTATTTTATAATATAATAGGCCTACTATTTATTAATAATATTATATTGTGTATAATGATGTTATATATTAAAATGCTATTTAAATATAAATGTATTTGCATGTCAAGTGAAAATTGAGGTAATGAAAATGAATGATATAGTAATCACTTGATTAATCTATTTTTGTACATGATGTATTAATGTAATATTATGTATAATATAATGCATTTTTCATGTTTTCAGATCAGAAGTATATAGTGAAGTATATTAATTCCTGCTGTATTCATTAATGATTTGTTAAAGGTTTGATTGCTTGTGTTCTCTCTCTCTAACCGGACAGTTTAGTCCTCGTTGTGAAGCCACGCCACACTCCTCTGTTCTGCTGCGCTCACACCGCCGGAGACGAGCAGAGAATAGATGAGCGGCTCTTTTTATTACAGAAATCACTCTTGTTCTGCTAAAGAAGAGTTTGGCAGAACAGACGGGCTTTGAAACTGAAATCCCGTCTGGCCGCTCGCTGCTGGAGAGAAGAGAAGAAAGATAGAGCTGAAGCGCTGAATCAGGGATGCTTCTGTTTTTGTGCTATTTATGTCAGGATGCTAAATATATTCGCTGTTTGTAATGATTTCATTTAAAGCAGTTACTGTTAACGACCTCGTGGAAAATTCACATTTGTGCGTATGGAGGCTTGTTTCCACCACGGGATAAAAAAAGTTAATTGCAGAAGTTTTTAAACCCCTAATTCCGATTTTTTTTCAGAATTGTGCCATATAAACTATGAATTGTGAGATAAAAAGTCAGAATGGCGAGAAAATGGAATTCCAAAATATGAATTCAGAATTGCAAGATATAAACAGAATTGTAAGGAAAAGGTCAGAATTGAGAGTTGCATGAAAATAGAATTTAGAAATATCAATTTAGAATTACAAGATTGAAACTGTTGCAAGAAAATAGTCAAAATAGCGAGATATAAACGGAGATTTGCAAGTTATAAACAGATTTGCAAGATAAAAGGTCAGAAGACATACATTGAGAATTGAGAAAATAGAATTGTGAAATGCATTCTGACATTTATCTGTGAATTGAAACTCCTGAGAATTGTGAGAAAATAGATTTGCAATATAGAAACAGAATTGTGAGAAAAATTGTCAGAATTGCGAGATATGAAAAGTGTCAGAATTGTGAGATATAAAAAGTGTCAGAATTGCGAGATATAAAAAGTGTCAGAATTGCGAGATATGAAAAGTGTCAGAATTGTGAGATATAAAAAGTGTCAGAATTGCGAGATATAAAAAGTGTCAGAATTGCGAGATATGAAAAGTGTCAGAATTGTGAGATATAAAAAGTGTCAGAATTGCGAGATATGAAAAGTGTCAGAATTGTGAGATATAAAAAGTGTCAGAATTGCGAGATATAAAAAGTGTCAGAATTGCGAGATATAAAAAGTGTCAGAATTGCGAGATATAAAAAGTGTCAGAATTGCGAGATATAAAAAGTGTCAGAATTGTGAGATATAAAAAGTGTCAGAATTGCGAGATATAAAAAGTGTCAGAATTGCGAGATATAAAAAGTGTCAGAATTGTGAGATATAAAAAGTGTCAGAATTGTGAGATATAAAAAGTGTCAGAATTGCGAGATATAAAAAGTGTCAGAATTGCGAGATATAAAAAGTGTCAGAATTGCGAGATATAAAAAGTGTCAGAATTGTGAGATATAAAAAGTGTCAGAATTGTGAGATATAAAAAGTGTCAGAATTGCGAGATATAAAAAGTGTCAGAATTGCGAGATATAAAAAGTGTCAGAATTGCGAGATATAAAAAGTGTCAGAATTGTGAGATATAAAAAGTGTCAGAATTGCGAGATATAAAAAGTGTCAGAATTGCGAGATATAAAAAGTGTCAGAATTGTGAGATATAAAAAGTGTCAGAATTGTGAGATATAAAAAGTGTCAGAATTGCGAGATATAAAAAGTGTTAGAATTGTGAGATATAAAAAGTGTCAGAATTGCGAGATATAAAAAGTGTCAGAATTGCGAGATATAAAAAGTGTCAGAATTGCAAGATATAAAAAGTGTCAGAATTGCGAGATATAAAAAGTGTCAGAATTGCGAGACATAAAAAGTGTCAGAATTGTGAGATATAAAAAGTGTCAGAATTGTGAGATATAAAAAGTGTCAGAATTGCGAGATATAAAAAGTGTCAGAATTGCGAGACATAAAAAGTGTCAGAATTGTGAGATATAAAAAGTGTCAGAATTGCGAGACATAAAAAGTGTCAGAATTGTGAGATATAAAAAGTGTCAGAATTGTGAGATATAAAAAGTGTCAGAATTGCGAGATATAAAAAGTGTCAGAATTGTGAGACATAAAAAGTGTCAGAATTGTGAGATATAAAAAGTGTCAGAATTGCGAGATATAAAAGTGTCAGAATTGTGAGATATAAAAAGTGTCAGAATTGCGAGATATAAAAAGTGTCAGAATTGCGAGATATAAAAAGTGTCAGAATTGTGAGATATAAAAAGTGTCAGAATTGCGAGATATAAAAAGTGTCAGAATTGCGAGACATAAAAAGTGTCAGAATTGTGAGATATAAAAAGTGTCAGAATTGCGAGATATAAAAAGTGTCAGAATTGCGAGATATAAAAAGTGTCAGAATTGTGAGATATGAAAAGAGTCAGAATTGCGAGATATAAAAAGTGTCAGAATTGCAAGATATAAAAAGTGTCAGAATTGCGAGATATAAAAAGTGTCAGAATTGTGAGATATGAAAAGAGTCAGAATTGCGAGATATAAAAAGTGTCAGAATTGCGAGATATAAAAAGTGTCAGAATTGTGAGATATGAAAAGAGTCAGAATTGAGAGTCTAACTCAGTTTGCGAGTTTATATCTCTCAATGTTTAAATTCTGAGTTTGTCTTGTTTGGGTCAGAATTGCAGTCTTACAGATCGCATGTCTTTAAACTTTCAAGCTTTTGAATCTACTTCACATTCTGGCTTGTCTTTCTCAAGCCAACGTCAAAGTGTGTCGACAAGCTTCATCGACAAGTTTCATATTACGCCATGTTTCTTTATCATTCTCAAGTGTGAATAATTCAGAAAGATCTACAGCATTGCAAACGATAGGCTACATCAGGATCCTCCGTCGCAGCAGCTGGAAATGTTACGAACTGATCGCACAGCTCAGATGAGCAGTTACATAACAGCGGCAGGAGTTTGTATTTACAGAGAAAACACAGCAAGATTAATCAAGAGCTGCAAACAAAGATCAGAGACGCACAAACGTGTGACGGCGTCCTCCGAGACGCGCCATTTACATGTAACGAGCCACTCGTGAGAAACAACAGGCCTTAATTAAGCTCCACTAATTAACTGTGTGTGTGTGTGTGTGTGTGTGTGTGTGTGTGTGTGTGTGTGTGTGTACAGCTGAAAGCAGCCCAAGCCAGCAGTGCATTGTGGGAAAGCCCTCATGAGAGCGTACCATGGCAACTGTAGTTTACACTAAAATACTACAGTTAGTGTTGGTATTAATTATCAGTCATCAAGAAGACAATTACTATAGTTTAACAGGAAAGTTCATGGTATTCGGCCTGAAGTTTTCAATTTGTTGTGATATTTTTGAAAGAAGTCTCTTCTGCTCACCAGGACTGTGCTTTTATTTAAAAAAAATAAAAATACTGTAAAAATTGTGAAATATTATTCGAATGTAAAACAGCTGTTTTCTGTGTGATTAAATAGTTAAAGTGTAATTTATGTCTGTGATGCAGCGCTGTATTTTCAGCATCATTACTCCCAGTGCCGATCCTAGACTTCGGAGGGCCCTACGCTGAATGGAGGGGGGGGGGGGGTGTAGATGAAAGAATGGATGCAGCGGATTCGTCTGTGTTTCACTCCATCTCGAATCGCGCTCGCGGACAGCGCTCATCTCCTCTGCGGCTCCATGCTTTCAACTCATTAGTTTTTTCTCGAGCAAGAGACTGTACGATATTCTCGTTACATAGCTTGACTGATTTTGACGTAGAGAGACATTAAAAGATATCAGGGCCGGCTCCAGGCATGGGCAGGGGTGGGTTAAGCCCACACAAACGACTGCCTTGCCCACCCAATCAAAATTAGACAAAGATTGCGTTATTTTTTTTATGCAGGGATTAAAACAATCTGAAGTAAACTGTTTTTTGAGAAATTTAAAATATAGCTGGAGACTGCCCCAACAATAATAAAATAACACCAGAAAATTGCAGAATTTTTGCTTTTATCGGCTGAAATCAAGGCGCGCTGAATTCACGCGGAGCTTCAGTCTGTCACAGAAAAGCTGAGACAACGAGCGAAAACAGGCAGAAATATTTGCGCACTTTCACGGGAAGTTTGTGAGTTATGTGGAATTTTATAGGCTACATGAATATGCATCATAGCCTGCCACTGAAATTACCAGGGCTGGGTTTCCCAAAAGCATAGCAAGCTTAAATACACCGTAAGCCCATTGAAACCAATGGAGCTACGATCAACTTAGGCTTACGACGCTTTTGGGAAACGCAGCCCTGATCAGTTCTAATGTTCTAAAACACCCGCTCATAACTTTTATTCATTCATTGCATGGCTGGCTGCGGCAAGAATATAATATACGCATCTAAAATGCATGTAGGCTATACAGTTCAGTTGAAAGCTTACCGCTTTTGGCTTGCTGTTTATGCTGAATGTAAGAAGGGAAATTGAAAGTAAAGAGCCTGTGCGATTAAAATGTGTTTGTTACTATAGCAACAGTCTGCTCGATGTAGCGTTCCCCTTATATGACGTAAAGCAGTGATTCTCAAAGTGTGGTACGAGTAGCACTATAGTGGTACGCAGAGGAATCACTAAATAATAGTTTTTTTTTAAAACAACACATTTTAATTGAATCGTTATTTGAGTAAAGTTTTTTTTAGTTTTTTACAATTAAGTACAGTACAGTTTTTATTTAACTTTTAGGTACAACACATTGTAATTTAATAACTGTATTTACCTGTTTGTAAGCACCGTGCAGTGTTAATGTTCAAACTGTGTATTTACAATGTTAAAGCGGCTGACAACAATAAATACTGTTATTAGGAATAAAACTGTCTGGTTTTTGAGCTGTGCAGAGCTGTGTCTGAATAGTTAGGGCTACTACTCTACTGTATTTTAATGTTGGTCATGATGGTGGTACTTGGAGAGACACATGTTTTCTGAGGTGGTACTTGGCACAGATGGTAAACGACCAACAATATCCAGTGATGTAATATCCTGCAATATCCTATTTTTCAAATTCCACAGTTTTGAATGGAAAGTAGGTCTGTCATTTAGGTGATTCATGCAATTCATAATCGATTATGATGACAATAGCATTTTCCAGTTTTGCATTTTCAACTATACAACTGAAATTGAATGGATGCATATTTTACAATCAAAAAAATCTTATTTGCAGTTCAGATTACTTAAAACAAATCTTAAATTAGAAAGTGCTCTTTCCTTTTAATGTATTCCCCTACATCAATTTAAATCCTTTAGTTATTTAGTTTCTTTAATACCATTACCGTAGTGGTCTGGTCTATATTTTCCTCAAAGCGACTGGTCCTCCCGATGTTCTAGACATGATTACGGCCTTGTTTGGTATTAATAATTAAGTTAGTTGAAAAGAATCACCAGCGTAGAAACAATGATCAGAGAAACAGATCAAAAAGGGCGTTTTTTAATAAAGATAAAAGTGTATTTTGCTGTGAAAGTGCATGATATTCTAATCTAGGCTGTCCATGAAAGCTTTTTTCAGTGTACATATAATATAGTTAATATAGTAATATCTACAGTATACACATCTTCTAGACTATGTGATGACATGATGACTAAATAAATGCCCACCCATGATATCTGCCAGCCCACCCTTCCATAGCCGCCAAGAACCGGGCCTGAAAGATATGATCATTCATGTTTTCATAAACTCTGGCCAAACTCCAAAACACAACTGAAATGAAAGCATCTTAGAGAGCAAGGGTGTTTCGGGCCCTACGCAGCCTGCATATTCTGTGTGTAGGGAGGATCGGCTCTGCTTACTGCAGTCTCCAGTGTCACGTGATCTTCAGAAATCATAACAATATGCTGATTTATGATCAAGAAACATTTCTCATTATTATCAATGTTGAAAACAGTCGTGCTGCACAATATTTTAGTGGAAACTGATACATTTTATTTTTCAGGTTTTACAGATGAATAGAAATTGTTCAAAAGAACAGCATTTATTAGAAATATAAATATTTTGACATATTATAAATGTCTTTATGGCACTCATTCCAGGTTATGTTTTCTACTTTTTAGATTATGTTTAGATTAATTAAATGTAATCTGACTATAAGCATTTACATATTAAAATATAGACATGTAATTAGTACTGAATATTATTATTATTATATAAATAAAACTCCTTCTAAAGTCAGAATGGTGAGAAAATACTCAGAACTGTGAAATGTAAACTTTATCTGTGAAATTGAAAAATTATGAGAATTATGAGAAAATAGAATTGCAAGAAAAGTGTCAGAATTGCGAGATATTAAAATCAATGTCGTGCTGCACAATATTTTAGTGGAAACTGATACATTTAATTTTCCAGGATTCACAGATTAATAGAAATTGTTCAAAAGAACAGCATTTATTAGAAATATAAATATTTTGACATATTATAAATGACTTTACTGTCACTTTTGATCAATTTAATGCATCCTTGATTCATAAAATGTATTTCTCGTTGTAGATTATTACATAATGAAAACTAGTTAATAACGTAATCTAGATGACTAATATTAGGGCATGTATTATACTTTATAATAGTTCTGTCAAACGATTAATCGCATTCAACATTAAAGTTTTGTTTACATAATATATGTGTGTGTGTAATGTGTATATTTATTATGTATATATAAATACACACACGTGCATGTATATATTTAAGATAAATGTTACGTTTATATATTAAATATATTTAAATATAATATAAATATTTTCTAAATATATACTGTGTTTGTGTATTTATATATTCACAAGTAATATATACATTACACACTCATATATTATGTAAATATATGTATATATTATGCTTGACAGCAGTACTTTTTAGATTATACTATAAAACATGTCATTACTGAATATTATTAGTGCTATAAAAATCAAAATCAGAATGAGTCAATAATCAGGGTTACTCATTTACGGTAATGTATTCCAAATACTGTTTATATTACCTAAATATGACTCTGGAGCACAGCTATATTTGTAGCAATGGACAACAATATATTGTATGGGTCAAAATTATACATTTTTATTTTATGCCAAAAAATAATTAGAATATTAAAATCATGTTCCATGAATATATTTTGTAAATTTCTTACCGTAAATATATCAATTTTTTTTGATTATTAATATGCATTGCTAAGAACTTCATTTGAACAACTTTAAAGATGATTTTTTTCAATATTTAGATTTTTTTTCACCCTTAGATTCCAGATTTTTAAATATTGCCCGATCATAACAAACCATACATCAACGGAAATACTATTTATCCAGCTTTCAGATGATGTATAAATCTCAATTTCGAAAAATTAACCCTTATGACTGGTTTTGTGCTCCAGGGTCACAAAAGTAATCATTTTAAATATAGATATTAATATTAAAATATTGACATAATTAGTGCAGAATGTTCAGAATGGGATTACATGATCCAGAATTCTGTATATTGTGTACTGTAGCAGTATATATGAGACGTGTGTGTCTCAGCGCCGGATCCGCTCAGGCGCTCACACAATCACTCCCAACACAATGACTTCACGCAACATTACAATCCAATCTCCACAAACACCACATCAAAGAGAAAACCTAACAAGATGAGAAACTCAAACCGGCAGACGACGGCTTCATTCCTCGCTTGGGGCGTTAAAGAAAGAAAGACCTCGGTGAAGAACGAGCCGAAGCAAACGCAGCGCTGCAGCGGGGATGAACTGAGAGTTTGTGAGGCTGGCCGACCCTTGACCCTGTGCTAAAGAAACCCAGATTCATTTCCACGGACACATCCACATCATCTCCATCGTCCAGCAGGAGCGTCCTACGTGTCATTAGTGCCGTAATTAGTGCTCTTCCTCATGTGAAAGATGTTTTGATTGGGTCCAGTAAGCAGCATCAGGACGGCTTTACACGGGTGCGAAAAGTCATATTCATAGAAACTCATATTTTCATCAAATGTAAAAATCGAACTAAACACAACAGTTTTTGAAAGTTTTCATTATTGATTGATATAAAATCACATATTACATTTATATATATATATATATGTGTGTATTTTTTTCCCCTTCTTGGTCTTGTTTCATGGATTTTTAGATGTTATTTATTTGCTGGAAATATGGTATGTAAATGGTGTGTGTGTGTGTGTGTGTGTGTGTGTGTGTGTGTGTGTGTGTGTGTGGTGTGAGTGTGTGTGTGTGTGTGTGCGTGCGTGCGTTATGTGCGTGCGTGCGTTATGTGTGTGTGTGTGTGTGTGTTTTGTGTGTGTGTGTGCGTCCGTGTGTCTGTGTGTGTGTCTGTGTGTGTGTGTGTGCGTCTGTCTTGTGTGTGTGTGTGTGTGTGTGGTGTGTGTGTGTGTTTTGTGTGTGTGTGTGCGTCCGTGTGTCTGTGTGTGTGTCTGTGTGTGTGTGTGTGTGCGTCTGTCTTGTGTGTGTGTGTGTGTGGTGTGTGTGTGTGTGTGTGTGGTGTGGTGTGTGTGTGTGTGTGGTGTGTGCTGTGTGTCTGTGCGTGTGTGCGTGTGTGTGTGCGTGCGTGTGCGTGTGTGTCTGTGTGCGTGTGTGAATTTTTCTAGAATTCTAGAAATTAATTTATATATATATTAGTGGTGGGCCGTTATCGGCGTTAACGTGCTGCGTTAACGTGAGACTCTTATCGGCGATAAAAAAATATCGCCGTTAATCTATTCTCAAAGTTGGGTTGGGAGCTGGGTCTATACTACGCAAGCTATGATGACTTTCACCCTGATATTTTAGTGCGGATGTATACCTAGCCGAATTGCACTGTAGGGGGCGAGAACGAGTCTTCGAACTAGAGGCTCGCAGTCCGTGATGGACAGATTGTTAACGGCTGGTCTATGTGGTAATACAATCGGGCAGGACATCCAAACGCTCACCAATCATTCATCAACCTCAAATATGGCTTTTCATCTGAAAGATGTATGTAGTAGCAACTTTACATGGCCGCTCAATATGATGTTAACCTAGAGAAATGTGCGCTATTGAAGTGTTTGTGTGGAAGCGCGTTTGCTGCAGGACAGGCTCCGGTGCGTTCACTTGCTCTTACATCTCCGTCATTCTTGGTCATACTGATAAAAGTAGCCTAATACATCTTTCGAATCTGTAAAGGACTCTACGTTTATTTGTGTGCACTCAGAATAACAACGAAACGTTGCGCTTTAAGCAAACAGGGTGCGCTTAGGTCTCATGTGAACTTGAGCGAGAAACTCTTTGAAAAATATATCTATAGAGAGTGAAATGTCTAAAAAATAAAAATAGAAGACGTGTGTGTTAGCATGGATGATTTACATGAAATTTAATCTGTGCAACACTGTACATAAGATGGCTTTCAGTTCAATATAATAACAAAAAACGACATTTTGGGTTTTTATTCAACTAATAAGGTGGCACGCTGTGATCTGTACTATATTTTTACTGTAATTGACAGTTATCAAAAAACCAAAAAAAAACAACAACACGGGAGTGGGAGGGAATGGGAGTCATTCTTCCGGGAGTGGAACGGGATTTTCCTCCAGTTTTTTCGTGGGATTGGGACGGGAAGAGATTAAGTTTGTGATGCATTTTGGAAACAGGAGATGAGCCCCTGGTCTAATGCGCCACCTGGCTTGAGAAACCCGTTCTCAAAGACTTACTTTTAGTCATTATTTGGGTAGCACACATATTCTGAATGCCTTCGGCAGAATTCAAATGAGCCATTTTAATCTAGATTAATCTAGATTAATTCCAAAATTAATCTAGATTAATCTAGATTAAAAAAATTAATCTATCCCACCTCTAATATATATATATTTATCTAGTTTCATGGATTTTGGAAAAAAATAATTGGAAAATTACACAAAAATAATAATCATTGAGAGTAAATATTTTGGGGGGTACCACCGTAGGAAAAAACTTAAAATAATAAAATAAAGATATAAAATCTATCAATCAGTTAAACTAAGAAGATCATTTATTTCCAAATCCTTTTTTTTCTGAAAACTTCTACTGCTTTCTTTAATATATTGGATATCACTATATATTCAAATTATGTTATTTTAACTTTTTACAAATCTTAAAAAGCATGTATTTAAAAAAAAGATATATTAATTCAAATATTTTTTTTTATTTAACACACAAACAAATGGGTTATTCATTATAAAAGTCAGCAGGAGAGGAACCATTTGCATAAACATGTATAATACATTTTAATATATTAAATGTTCTATACACCATAATTAAAAATGACATAAGATGTTATATTGTATGTAATATAGATATATTTGTATATATTAAATACATTGAATGAGCTGTTAATGAAAACGAATGTCACACGTCACTCTAACACCGGGAGGTTCTGACTCAGAATAATCTGTGATGTAACCAGACTTCATGCAGCTAAGACAAAGTTCGTCTGTGTTTCTTTGCATGCATTTGATGCTCTTTTAATTGCAGATCATTAAAATGCATCCGGTTCCTCCGGAGTCTGTTCAGCCATCGATGACCCGCAGATGGTCCTGAACTCGGAGTATGTTTCTATACATGTATGACTGCAATGGGCTGTGTTTGTGTAGTGCAGATATGTGTGAATAATGCACTTATATCTACATGCAAGTTATATGCTCTGCATAATGCATGTTTGTGCACATGTACTTGTTGTTGAGTGCATTGTGAAATATGCATAAAGTGTGTTTTCTAATGTGATTTGTTTTTCGCTGAGTGCATAATATGCATGTGTGCATTGTGAAAAATGCATATTGCACGTTTTTAATCATCTGCACTCGTGATTTATTTTTGTTTGCATATTTGTGCAATTGTGCATTTTGAATAATGCATCTAGCATGAGAGAGATTGTGTGAATAATGCATCTTCTGCGTCTCCACAGCATCTGTAAGGACTGACATCATTTAAGTGCAGCGACACTTAGCATGCATGCTAATTGCGTGCGCCTTTCTTTCCGTGCATCATTTTGCACATCCTCCTTTAATTCTGTGGGCTTTCTGTAAGTTCTCCCTCGAATCATCATCCGTATCCTTCCTGACTGTGTCGGTCTCTGCTTTGCTAGTTTGTCAGATGGTCTTGAGAGAATTCGTAAAAAGCCAGAGACGAGGACAAGAGAGCAGCCGAGTGAAAGCATTTTCATGTTCATTCGTATCCCAGAAGACCCAAACACACGCACACGCACACACACAGACACACACACACACACAGACACACACACACACACACACACACGCACACACCACACCACACACACACACACAGACACACACCACACACCACGCACACACACCACCACACACACACACACACCACACACACACAGCGTTCGGCTTGTGTCTCTCTGGGCTTGTGAAGACTCAAGCGTCCCGGTTATCTGAGGAAACCCTGAGCGTTCGTGTCGTGTGATATGAAACTGATTATCATGTTTATTGATCGGCGATTATATAACGGAGGATTCTAGTTCATTTGAGGTTCAGAAGAACTATAGCATAGCAGTTTCTGTACAAAACACTACAAAAGAAGAGCACATAAAACTGACCAATCAACGTGTAACTTAGTATTTTGACTATTTAGAGACACGTGTATTATTTAATTGACTAAATCACACTATGCAATTATGATTTTTCCACCATTGACAACATAGTAATTTAGTTTTGGTTGCTTTTTATTAAAGGAATAGTTGATCCAAAAATGAATATGTGCTCACTCTCAGGCCATTCAAGATTATGATGAGTGTGTTTCTTCATCAGATCTGGAGAAATGTAGCATTCAATCACTGTCTCAGCAAAGGAAGTGAATGGGTGCCGTCAGAATGAGAGTCCAAACAGCTGATAAAAGCATCTGTGCAGATTTCTCTCCTGATTCAGTCCAGACTGCTTTTTCACTGGAGGAAGCGTTATTATGGATTATGGACTGGTTAAAAAAAACATCTTAATGAGCACGTTTACATGCACATCAGTACCCACAAATATCAGCTTATTAAAATAACCAGTTTTTTGCCGTTTACATGCACATCAGTTACCTGACAACGCAAGTAAGCTGCGTTTGCATGACTGCATTAATAAATCAGGTTATTTCCCTGAAGTGATGTCAAAATATAATAATTTGCATATCTGAGTATTCCATACACTTGTCAGTTGTGATGTTAAATTAAGCGTGGAACATGTCAGCGGGATATTCACGGCTCATATATTATCCTCTCATGCGGTTATAAATGCAGCATTGTGACTCAACCACTTCTACTTCTGCAGCACGAGATGAGAACACGTCTCTATCTTTTGGGATAGATTTCCTTCTTTCTTTTACTGCGAGACGTCTAGATGCGCATAACTCTGCACTAACGATGCGTTGCTGTCGCACATCACACATGCGCACTTCAATAAGCCGACAGAATGCGGGTTATTGCGTTTGTAGGAGTCACAAAACGACCTGTTACGACCGGGTTATGCTAAAGCCATTTATGGCCTTACTCTGATAAAAGAAAATGTGTTACCGCATTTACATGACCATGTGTGTTTTCGGTTTATTAAGCATAATCGGCTTAAGAGCGTCTATGTAAACGCACTCAATGCTGGATTTATTCCAGCTTTTGTCTTCTCCAGATGGTAACTGATGGACTGGAGTGCTGTGGATTATTGAGATGTTTTTATCAGCTGTTATTCTGACGGCACCCATTCACTTCCATTGCTGAGTGACACATATTTCCACAAATCTGATGAAGAAACAAACTCATCCTAATCTTGGATGGCTTGATGATGAGTAAAGTTTCGGTACGTTTTCATTTTTTGGGTGAACTATTGCTTTAACTGTAACTTTTAATTTTATTGTGAGTTTTATTTAGCCCAGGAAAACTAATTAATTTTCTGTCTTGTTCGTTTCTTTTATTCCCTTTAATACCACCTTCAACTTTCATAAAAGAGCTGTTTCTTCATCTTTCCTTCTGTGTTCATAATTCTTCTCGCTCTTGACTCACTTTGATGATTTGTTTATCCGCTTTTGTTTATGCTGTAATATTTTCCTCAAAGCTGAAACTCGGATGCGAGTGAACGTTTGTTTCTCACAAGAGTGACAGAAACCTGCTGACCTAAACTGCATTTCAAATACTTTAATAATAATAATACAAATTATTCTGCAAGGACACATTTAATTGATGAGTCACAGTAAAAAAAAATATATGTCTAATAAATGCTGTTCTTTTGAACTTTATATTCATCTGTGAATCCTGGAAAATAAAATATATCTGTTTCCACAAAAATATTGACTGTTTTCAACATTGATAATAATAATCAGAAATGTGGGTTTCAGCATATTATTATGATTTCTGAAGATCATGTGACACTGAAGACTGCTGAAAATACAGCTTTGATCACATAAATAAATGACAGTTTAACATATATTCACATAGAAAACAGCTGTTTGAAATTGTAATAATATTTCACAATTTCTAGTGTTTTTGATCACTTTATATCTAAAGTAAACACAAAAAGATATTTGTTACCTGGCATCTAATTAAAAAAAGTTAATTAGAGTATCTTTTTCTAAAGTCTGGTGTGTTTTGATCACTGCATCTTCATGGCGTTTGATTCATAACCACACTTATTGAAACTTGAGCAGAATAAAAATAACATCAGGCCTCCAGGTGAACATCAAACCAGCGCGCTCTGATTTGGAAACCTGCTCCAGCATCCAGATTCACACAGCAGCACCTCATTTATTCTGTGCTTCTGCTCCTTTATTAGTTCATTTGACTGCCCAGCAGGCATCAGAAATCATCCTGTTCACTAGACAGACAGCACAGATGTCATGTCGTCAAAATTACAGTCTCCTCAATCCCACAAACCACAGCGCTTCTGTCCAAACCAGCTGCAGGACATTTACAAATCACTCTTTACGTTTGACCTTCGGTGTCATTGTGAATCATAACAGCTTAAACTAAACACTGATAATAGATAGCAGTGTGTGAATTATACAACGACTCACAACTGACCCGCCTCCTTCTTAGTTACGTGGTGAGAAAAACATGGCGGAGCAAAGAGGAAACTGACAAGACTTACATCTGTATGAAACAAGGTCTCCGGTTTCAAATTTTGTGCAACTTTTGAGTAACAAATGTACTGTTTTGTGGCTCTTTAATGCGTTATGGCAGATCACTGTAGTATGGAAGCACTTTTCCGCAACTGAATAAAAAATTAAACTGGTAATTTTTATTTTTATTTCATAATTCTGACTTTTTCTCTTTTAATTGTGAGATATAAACTCGCAATTCTGACTTTTTTTCATCGCAATTCTGACTTTATTTCCTCGCAATTCAGACTTTTGTTTCCTCGCAATTCTGACTTTATTTCCTCGCAATTCTGACTTTATTTCCTCGCAATTCTGACTTTATTTCATCGCAATTCTGACTTTATTTCATCGCAATTCTGACTTTATTTCATCGCAATTCTGACTTTATTTCCTCGCAATTCTGACTTTATTTCATCGCAATTCTGACTTTATTTCATCGCAATTCTGACTTTATTTCCTGGCAATTCTGACTTTATTTCCTGGCAATTCTGACTTTATTTCCTCGCAATTCAGACTTTTGTTTCCTCGCAATTCTGACTTTATTTCCTCGCAATTCTGACTTTATTTCCTCGCAATTCTGACTTTATTTCATCGCAATTCTGACTTTATTTCATCGCAATTCTGACTTTATTTCCTGGCAATTCTGACTTTATTTCCTGGCAATTCTGACTTTATTTCCTCGCAATTCTGACTTTATTTCCTCGCAATTCAGACTTTGTTTCCTCGCAATTCTGACTTTATTTCATCGCAATTCTGACTTTATTTCATCGCAATTCTGACTTTATTTCATCGCAATTCTGACTTTATTTCCTGGCAATTCTGACTTTATTTCATCGCAATTCTGACTTTATTTCATCGCAATTCTGACTTTATTTCCTGGCAATTCTGACTTTATTTCCTGGCAATTCTGACTTTATTTCCTGGCAATTCTGACTTTATTTCCTCGCAATTCTGACTTTATTTCCTCGCAATTCTGACTTTATTTCCTCGCAATTCTGACTTTATTTCATCGCAACTCTGACTTTATTTCCTCGCAACTCTGACTTTATTTCATCGCAATTCTGACTTTATTTCATCGCAATTCTGACTTTATTTCCTCGCAATTCTGACTTTATTTCCTCGCAATTCTGACTTTATTTCCTCGCAATTCTGACTTTATTTCCTCGCAATTCTGACTTTATTTCCTCGCAATTCTGACTTTTTTTCATCGCAATTCTGACTTTTTTTCATCGCAATTCTGACTTTTTTTCATCGCAATTCTGACTTTTTTTCATCGCAATTCTGATTTTATTTCATCGCAATTCTGACTTTTTTTCATCGCAATTCTGATTTTATTTCATCGCAATTCTGACTTTTTTTCTCACAATTCTGACTTTTTTGTAAAAAGTCGCAATAACCTTTTTTATTTTTTATTCAGTGGCGTAAACGGGTTTCCATACTGTAGCACCTCACATCAATACACATTATTTGTCAAGTCCACCGATAAATCTACTCTCACGCCTGGTTGGTTTTTCGGACAAAACAACAGATTCGCCGTTATGATTGATGATCTATTTATCCCATCCATCCATCTACAGTTGAGGTCAAAAGTTTACATCCTCCTTTCAGAATCTTCAAAATATTAATTATTTTACCAAAATAAGAGGGATCATAAAATGCATGCTATTGTTTATTAAGTACTGATCTGAATAAGATATTTCACATAAAATATGTTTACATATTAACAAATTCATCATACGTGTAAACATACCTGGCCAATAAAGCTCATTCTGATTCTGATATTGCCCACAAGAGAAAATAATAGTAGAATTTATAAAAACGAATTTATTGTTCACTGAATGATCCACAGCTGTGTGTTTTTTGTTCTGTGATGGTTGTTCATGAGTCCCTTGTTTGTCCTGAACAGTTAAATGTCTGCTGTTCTTCAGATAAATCCTCAAGCTCCTGCACATTCTTTGGTTTTTCAGCATTTTTGTGTATTTGAACCCTTTCCAACAATGACTGTATGATTTTGAGATCCATCTTTTCACACCGAGCACAACTGAGAGACTCATATACAACTATTACAGAAGATTCAATCACTCACTGATGCGCCAGAAGGACAAACATGCATTAAGAGCCTTTTGAACTTATTTTGTCTTCTGGGAAACATATAACTATCTTCTGTAGCCTCTGAAAAGCAGTATTAAATGAACAAATATTCAACCTTTAAGCATTAAGACTTTTTAAACCTATTTCCAACAAGGCTTTCGAAACATCGAGCTTGTTGACAAACTTTGCTTCTCTAGTTATGCGCAGTAGTTAAACTTTTTAATGATTTTTTTCTTTCAAACTAAAAATGAGAATTGTGTTCTTAATTTTTTATTATCTACTACCGTTTCATAAAAGCACCGGAGGCCGTATGATATAAAAAATATTACACAACCTCCTGTGTTTCATTTTTATGAAACAGTTTAGCGCGTGAACTTTCTAACACCGTTCGCTTCAGGGTCTCGAACACTCTGGTGCTTTGAGAAAAATTGTTAATACGACTCCAACATCTATGTGGAGAAAAAGCCATAAACCCATCCGCTTGAGTCCCTCTGGTACCCTCCAGGAGAAAACGAACAGAAAAGCCATTTTCATTTTAATCAAAGGCCAGAGCGAGGGCAGAGATGCTCTTTCTATGGGATCGATGGGTCGGGACGTGCACTGCGTGTCTCACTGTGAAAGCATCCAGAAACAGCCAGCATCTGCTGGAAATGAGCCACACGTCAGAAACAAGGCTAATCTGTGACACGACGCGAAAGAGAGAGACTTCTCTACCGTGTTTTCATTCAAAGCGTGCATTCACCAGCCGCGCATTATCCATCTCCATCCAGTTTCTACCTATAGATTGTGTTTTATTAACATCTACATCTACCCCATCCCTAAACCTACCCCTTACAATCATGCAAAAACATTGTTGTACAGTATGACATTGATGTGCGCATGCCCAGTAGCCACATCTGTCTCTCTTCAAGCCTTCACCTGTTACCCAGCGGGTCAATAACATCAGAGATGGAAATAAACAGCAGTGTGTGAGGGAACGAGAAACAAAGACGCTGGGATCCACAGAAATGATTAACGCACAGATGGAGGACGTGTTTCTCTTTCGCTGTAGGACGAATTGATGCTCAATTTACTAAATTAAACAAAGCACGGGGCGTAAATTAAGATAAACGAGCGGTGTGTGGGAGATATAATCATATTTTTTTTTTAAACGGAAGAAAAACAAGCACATAAAGGGAAGGTAATGTGAACACATAGAGCAAAACTAGTGTAAGTGAAGAAGATGCTCAGCAACATCACTATCAAGAATATGATCTTTATGCCTGTGTATATATGCTGCTCAGCATATGTGTGAGTTTAATTAGCTATTAAAATATACTTTTGTTAATGCATATTATGCAAATGTTTATGAACAGTCATATTTTTTATGTTTTTCTTTTTTGAGAATTCTCTTCTGCTCTCCAAGCCTGCATTCATTAATCCAAAAATACTGCAAAAGCAGTAATAATGTGACTTTTTTACTATTTAAAAGAACTGTTTTCTATTTGAATATATTGTAAAATATAAATGTATTTATGTGATGCAGTGCTGTATTTTCAGCATCAGCATTACTGCAGTCTTCAGAAATCATAATAATATGCTGATTTATGATTTGCTGCTTCATGTTTTTTTGGTGACCTGTATTATACTTGTGTAATACACTCTTACTCTCACAGTCAAGGCCACAATCAAGCACTCAGGCTTTGCTCTGGATCTTACCCGTCTCACAGTTCTGCCCGCTGAAGCCCTGCGGACACACGCAGATGTTGGGAGACGCGCAGGAGCCGCCGTTCAGACAGCGGTCGTCACAACA
>QVTF01021080.1:0-10000 GCA_003573665.1 Oxygymnocypris stewartii
AACAGGTTTACAAATAATCAAAACACCCAATGAAAAACAGGTTTACAAATAACTCAAAACACCCAATGAAAAACAGGTTTACAAATAATCAAAACACCCAATGAAAAACAGGTTTACAAATAACTCAAAACACCCAATGAAAAACAGGTTTACAAATAACTCAAAACACCCAATGAAAAACAGGTTTACAAATAACTCAAAACACCCAATGAAAACAGGTTTACAAATAACTCAAAACACCCAATGAAAAACAGGTTTACAAATAACTCAAAACACCCAATGAAAAACAGGTTTACAAATAATTCAAAACACCCAATGAAAAACAGGTTTACAAATAACTCAAAACACCCAATGAAAAACAGGTTTACAAATAACTCAAAACACCCAATGAAAAACAGGTTTACAAATAACTCAAAACACCCAATGAAAAACAGGTTTACAAATAACTCAAAACACCCAATGAAAAACAGGTTTACAAATAACTCAAAACACCCAATGAAAAACAGGTTTACAAATGTAACCAACAAGAAACCAATGCTGCTAATAAGAACTTAAACCACTTTTGTGGGACAAATAGAAAAATGTTGAAAATAGTGTAATATTGTGGAGAATAAAGATTGAATAATATACTATAAGTCCAACTTAAATGTATAAAAATAATAAAACTAATAAATAAAACTAAAATGAAACAATAAATGTTCACTAAAATACTAATGGAAACTCAAAATTAGTTAGCAAATTTTACTTATACGTGTTGACTGGTTTGATTAATAAAATAAGTTAATAAAATAAAATATCAAAAATGAGTGAAGGGGAAATATGTAATTACATTAATAAAAATTATACTAACAAATAAAATAACTGTCAAAAAATATGTCGGCATATTACTGTAAACGCATTAAACATCACTTGTATAAAAGAAATCTAAAATCTATCATGAACTAATATTATAAAAACTAAAAATTATTTTACAAATAATTTCCTATTTTTTTATTATTTATCAAAAATATGTTGATAGGAAATATAATAAAAACAAGTTTATACAATAATGTAAATGAAAAATACTAATGAAAAATACAAATTTAGTAATAAAATAATAAATTAACTTCTGCTTTCCATCGGTGTTGAGTAGTTTGATTTAATTAACCTCACAAAGCCAATTATTAAAAGACTAAATCAATAAAATCAAATAAAAATTAAAAAATGGGACATGTTCTCTAAGAACTAGACAAAATGGTTGATGAGATCTCTTTTGGCTTCACTGAAATGTCGCCCTTTTTAACAGATGTGGAATAAACGTGGTGGTATTTAGTCGCTTTGTGAAGCTGATGTCACCCAGCGGTTTACTTCGAGACTATATCATGCTAATGAAGTGCATGACCTGTTGTTGGTTGTGTAATCTGGTTCCAGGCGAATGCCAGCGAGGCACAAACCCTGTCAACGCTCCGCCGGGACGCACCAAATGAGGGATTATACGAGGGCTAATGCCAGCGGGCGATCGCATACGAGACAGACACCACGTGCAATTATGGGCTAAATAATTGGCGCGGGACAATGAGCTACAAAAGGTGTGTTTGATCTGAAAGGTCCTAAAAGGGCACTCTAAGAACTATATGTTCCTCCATTTCACACAGGCAGCAGATGAGGACCTAAAGTTAATAACTATATAAAAAATGCAGCCATAAAAGTGCTGTCAAAAAGCCACTAAATTTGTGTGAAACCACTGCAATTGCAAGGTGCAGTTCACAATGATTGTATGTTTTATAATATCACTATATTTAAGCTCCGATCCCATAGACAGACAGCATCAAATGCACACTCAACTAAAAGCCTGAAGTCAGTATAATGCTTTTTGAAAATATAATTTGTCAAATTTTAAAGCAGCATCACAAATATCATTCGCAAAGACAGCCCAAGAATGCATAGTGACAAGCATACATGCATACATACATAATAATGAATGAATGAATTGAATTCATTCATTCATTAACTTTTGGTGCTTTTGGCAGTGTGGGCAGGTGCCAAATCCTGCTGGAAAATGAAATCAGCATCATTAAAAAGCTGGTCAGCAGAAGGAAGCATGAAGTGCTTCAAAATGTCTTGGTAAACGTGTGCAGTGACGTTGGTTTTAAAAAAAAACACAATGGACCAACACCAGCAGATGACATTGCACCCAAATCATCACAGACTGTGGAAACTTAACACTGGACTTCAAGCAACTTGTGCTATGAGCTTCTCCACTCTTCCTCCAGACTCTAGGACCTTGGTTTCCAAATGAAATACAATACTTGCTCTCATCTGAAAAGAGGACTTTGGACCACTGGGCAACAGTCCAGTTCTTCTTCTCTTAGCCCAGGTAAGACGCCTCTGAAGACAACTGTAGCCAAACTCCTCGACACGTCTGTGTGTGGTGCTCTTGATAACTTGACCCCAGCCTCAGTCCATTCCTTGTGAAGTTCACCCAAATTCTTGAATCGATTTTGCTTGACAATCCTCATAAGGCTGCGGTTCTCTCGGTTGGTTGTGCATCTTTTTCTTCCACACTTTTTCCTTCCACTCAACTTTCTGTTAACATGCTTGGATACAGCACTCTGTGAACAGCTTCTTTGGCAATGAATGTTTGTGTCTTACCCTCCTTGTGAAGGGTGTCAATGATTGTCTTCTGGACAACTGTCAGATCAGCAGTCTTCCCCATGATTGTGTCGCCTAGTGAACCAAACTGAGACCATTTTGAAGGCTCAGGAAACCTTTGCAGGTGTTTTGAGTTGATTAGCTGATTATCATGTCACCATATTATAGATTATTGAGATAGTGAATGGGGGGGGTTTTTTGTTAAATGTGAGCCAAAACCATCACAAATAAAAGAACCAAAGACTTTACACTACTTCAGTCTGTGTGCATTGAATTTATTTAATACACGAGTTTCCACAATTTGAGTTGAATTACTGAAATTAATGAACTTTTGCTCCACGTCATTTCTAATTTATTGAGATGCTCCTGAAAATACATTTATTGCTATGCTTACGATGATAAGCAGAAAATAAAACAAAGGGTAGAATATATTTAACATAAATATTTTATTCATGTATTGTTTTCACAAGAAATAGCTATAATTGAAATGTGTTTCGATCTGATTTCTCATCCTGGACAAACCTTGACCTGTTGTTTTATACAGTTTATAAGGCTGCAATCTGAAAGAAAAATGACTCTTCCAGGCACATTTATATATATTACTCTCAGAAATGGTGTTTTTTTCCAGCCGTTACATTCAGTCATAATGCCAGCATCTACAGCGGCAGTGTTTAAAGTTCTCTTGATGTTTTACTTCAACGGGGTCACATTATGATCTTGATATCACACATAATTTGTTGTCTCCTTTTATTTGTAGAACACATCTTGACACCTCACATATAAAAGCTTTTTCTTCCCATAGCTAAAGAACGGCAGAGACATTGATTTCTGCAGGTTACAGCAGCATAAGACTCATGACTGGAGTCTGTCAGTTTACTAGTCTCTGGCATTCTCACTCCTGTCGTCTTACCCTCGGACTGCAAGCGCTGAAAGCATCTGTTCACTTACTGTCGAACCAAAACATCAGCACACGTCAGAGTCTCTGCTCCTGTGCATCTAAAGCTTAGAGGAACTATAATTCATGACATGCAATACCTCTACAGCCTTATTTACCGTATACAGGTTATAATAATACATTCATATAATCAATATAATTCATTTATTTATGTATTATCGTTAATAATTAGCATTTATTTAGTTTATATATTTCTTTATAAGTTAACATTGATATAACACTTCCAAGCAAGACTTTTTCAAACCAATATCAAAGTTTGTTTACAAAATGTACCATCAAGGTTTCTATCCAGAGCCACAAAATCAGTCTTGAGTCGCTGGAGTATATTCAAAGCCGAAAATACACTGTATGGGTCAATATTATTGATTTTTTTTATGCCGAAAATCATTAGGATATTAAGTAAAGATCATGTTCCATGAAGATATTTGTAAATGTCTTACCGTAAACATATCAAAACTTCATTTTTGATTAATAATATGCATTGCTAAGAACTTCATTTGACAACTTTAAAGGTGATTTTCTCAATATTAGATTTTCTTGCACCCTCAGATTCCAGATATTCAAATAGTTGTATCTCGGCCTAATATTGTCCGATCCTAACGAACCATACATCCATGGAAAGCTTAAGCTCTATTCAGTTTTCAGATGATGGATAAATCTTAATTTCGAATAATTGGCACTTAAGACTGGTTTTGTGGTCCAGGGTCACATATAAAAACTATTCATTCATTCATTCATTCATGCATCCATTGACATTTCCTGAACAGACTCAAGAAAACATATTTGCTATCAAGTTTTAACATAATAATAATAATGCATTAATACTTATTATAACATCATTTATTTATTTACATTTATGCTAGGCTTTCTCAAGCCAAAATCAATGACCGTTTTTACATTACTATCAAACATTCTACATACAATAATACATCTAATTGATTGATTATGGATTAATTTACATATTACGTATTTGTTTAACATTTACCATTAACCTAGATTATTAAATGCTGTGAAACATGTTGATCATTGTTAGTTCATGATACCTTCTGTATTCATGAACTATTTGAACCTTACTATAAAGTGTTACAAGGAGATCTTAATTTTAGTAGACCTTAAAAAATATATTTCTGGGTCAAATAAACCTTCAATATCTACTGGGATATTTGATCTGCATTAACATGTTTGAGTTGGATCTGTTCGTATCAAATTTACTTTGAAATCCACATTGAAGCAAATATATACATGTTGGCTAACCTTGTAAGAAATGTTTAAAGAATGAGACCGAAACGGTTTGACACGACCGACATGCAGCGTCCAGATCCGCGTCCAGTTTCTAAGAGTGGACATCAGTAAGAAGGTCTCATATCATCAAGCAGGAACGCAGGAGCTCCACATCAGCTCCATCTGGATGCATCATCTTCCTTTGAGTTAATTAACATGTACACCTGTGTTCACTGTGTTCCCCTGTGGTTATCACCTTTTTACCATGCTAAAAATACACAGCTAAAATCAGCTTCTGATAGTCACAGTACCAGGTCAAAGTTTATAGATGATGATCAGCTGAAGTCAGACTGTGACACACACTGGGGAATCAGACTAAAGCTGCTAGACCACCTTGGCTAAACCGATGGGGATCTGGACCGTGTTCAACACACAGCTTGAACTAGCTGACAAGCTTGAGCACCTGTTGTTACCTGCATTTCCAGCAGCAAAACCAGTTTGGTTCATGCAGTGGAAAGACTCAGAAAACTCATGCCGATTCTGATTCTGACTGCAACATCCTATGAATTAAATCAATAAATACAAATAAAACATGCATTTTTTTATTTTTTTTTGTATGTACAAAATTATCACTGCTGTAAAATAATCAACATATAAAACTCGGATTTATTATTTTAGTGGTTTTGGAAACCGAGTGAAATGTCAGCTCATCAAATGAAAATGTCAAGAGCAGCTATATAAAGAAACATATGTCAAATAAGCAGAAATAATCAAATAAATGAAGACAATAAGCCAAATAAACAAATATAGGCAAATTAGCAGAAATAAATAACCAAACACAAAAATAAGCAAATAAGAATGAATGAACGAATTTAATAAAGCAAATAAGCAAGCAAACAAACAAGAATAAATAAATGAATAAATAAAATAGGCATTAGCAAATTAATACGAGCAAATAAACATCGCAAATATAATATACAAATATAAATCAGCAGATAATAAAAAAATACAAATGAGATAATGAATAACAACGGCAAATATGCAAAGAAATAAGAAAATAAGCAAAAAAGCAAATATAAACACAAATAAGCCAATAAATAAGCAAATAAACATAAGCAAATAAGAATAAATTAATTAATTAATACATACAAACAAGTAAACAAAACAATAAAGAAAGAAAGAAAAAAAAGAACAGAAAGAAAGAAGAAAGACAGAAAGAAAAGAAGAAAGAAAGAAAGAGAAAGAAAGACAAGACAGACAGACAGACGACAGACAGAAAGAAAGAAGAAAGAAAGAAAGAAAGAAAGAAAGAAAGAAAGAAAGACAAAGACATACAGACAGACAGACAGCACAGACAGACAGAAAGAAAGAAAGAAAGAGAAAGAAAGAAAGAAAGAAAGAAGAAGAAAGAAAGAAAGACAGAGAGAGAGAGAGAGAGAGAGAGAGAGAGAGAGAGAGAGAGAGTGTGAGAGAGAGAGAGAGAGAAGAGATAGAGAGAGATAGATTGAGAGAGAGATAGAGAGATAAAGAAAGAAAGAAAAAGAAAGAAAGAAAAAAGAAAGACACAGAGAGAGAGAGAGATATATAGAGATAGAGAAGAGAAATAAAGAAAAAAAGAAAAAAAAAAAAAAAGAAAGAAAGACAGACACAGAGACAGACAGAGAGAGAGAGAGAGAGAGAGAGAGAGAGAAAGAAAGAAAGAAAGAGCACAGTGCACCTGGATAACCTTGACTTGATGAACTTGTCTCTACAGATCAAGACTTCCAACTGTTCTGAAAAAGTGATCCAAAGCTTCCCTTGAACCCATGACCTTTACATTGCCAGTGAAATGCTGTACGAGAAAAGCTTTTTTAGATCTATTTAAGTGCTTTATCCTCTCTAACACCACGTTTCCTTCCCTCAAGCCTAGCAGGAAGGTCTTTTGCCTTCTTTTCAAGCACAAAGTCTTTAAATCAATCCCAGAGCCACGTCATTCCAGCACGGCTCTGAAACGCCTTACAACATATAACCTGACACTTCTGTGCAACCTGCAACATACATCTGAACAAAGAAGCAGAAGAAAGAACTAGGGGAAAAGGGCATAAATACAAGTCCATGCAGTTGTCAGCTGTCGCTCGTAACACACAAACTCTCTCCAGGCCCACCGGGACCCGTCATCAGCATCGGGTCTCTGGAGAATAGGTCGTATTGGCAGTCAATGTGCCCTCATCAGCAGTCTGATAGCAGGAAAACATCCGTGCCAGCAGTCTGAATCCTGCATACCCAATGAGTTTCAACCAACAATATGCCATAAGTCTCTGCACGCCGTGGCTATTTCTGCTCCATAAGTCCTGACAGTAGTCAGTGATGTGCATTGTACAAGCCCCCCGGGGGAAATATAGCACACCCTTGGGAACATCTTCTCATGGTTTCCAGTTGATATAGCACATATTTCTAATACAGTGAAAAAAGATATAAAGGAATGGTTATGTAAATCACACTTCAGCAGCGGCTGGTGACTCAAATGTAAACGATTAATTTCATCTATTAATATTTAATCCACAAGACAAAAGATAAATAGTGAAAAGTACAGAGATGTGGAATCAGTAATATCAACATTAATGTTGAATTAATGTCCTTTAACGTTTTGGTGAAACTGTGATACTTTATATATATATAATAAAAAGCGAAATATTTTGTAACATTGTCATTAGTGTTAATTGAATGTATGATTGCTCAGAATCATGCATTCTGACTGAATGAAATGTGTTTATTTAAGTACTTGTACATTCATTATATGGACAAAAGTACTGACACCCCCTTCTTTAGAAGAGAAAAGGGCACTTCCAAACTGTGGAGACAAAGAAATACATGAACTTAAAAATTGTATGAAGTCATTGGTGTTTGGTGATGAGTTTGTGGCTCATTTAAAGTCACACCAGAAGTGTTCAGCTGCTTTCTGCAGACCAGTCAAGTTCTTCCACACTGACTGAATCATCATTTCTCTTTGATTCTTGTCTTATACACAGAGACACTGTCATGTTAGAATAGAAAAGGGTCCTGTCCAAACTGTTGATATAAAATTAGAAGCACACAATTCCGTAGAATATCATTATATGCTTAAACATTCAGATTTGTACTCTTGGAAATTACTAAAGTAGTCAAACCTTTCATTAGAAGTGGGTGCCAATACTTTTGGCAATATAGTGTATATATATATATACATATATATATATCATTTTTGTAATTTAATTTTTTACAACATATGTGCATAAAAAATATCATAGTTCTACATATAGAGAAGAAAAATATCACAAAAGATATCAAATTAATATCTGACGTGTTTATGAGAAATAGAGATGTGCTTGTTTTCAGATATGATTATGAGCAACATCTGTGTTCAGATTTACCAAGAGACCAACATCTGTGATCAAAAGTCGAGAGCTAAAAATGAGAGCTAAACGTAACATTACAACACCGTGTCTCCTGATCTCTGACAGAGCAAACGAGATCCGTCTGTGTCATGAAGCACGAGTGTTTTTCAGTTTTTCAAGGTTGTTTCGGATTCAAGATCATTGAATCCTCAGCTTCTTCACAGGAGCAGTGCAGTAATTATGACTCCTCCATCAGCAAAAGTGATTAACCTAATCACCTGTAATACTCCCAGAGAGCTCAGATTGTTCGTAAGTCATGCCTCATTGAATAAAGAAATGATAATTAAATGGATTTTATAACCTAAATAAGATGCATAAAAGCACAGAGGAGAACAGTGTCACTCCTGATAAGACGTCCATTCATTTCTGTTCGCTTGCACTGTAGAGATGAACATATTCCACTGTTTATCTCAACACTTAAACAGGGCTTTCATTAGTGTAATTCAGGAACGCAGTCAGATTTATTCAGTAATATTAAATAATTACAGAAACGAAACACTTTACAGTATGAGATTGGTGGAAAATTATAGACAGAGAAAGTTCAAGTTCAAGTTCACTTTATAGTCTTTCAGCACAGATGTGGGAAAATTGAATTATGTTATATGAATTCTGCCAATAATTCATCATTATTATTACTACTTACCTTTTTAATTATTATTTATATTAGATTTTAATTGAAGTATTTACTTATTTGTCTATTTATTTATTTTAAGCAGTCAAAAGTTTAGGGACTGTAATTTGTTTTTTAATTAATCATTTTATTCATCAAGGCTGCATTAAATTCATCAAAATAGAGAGTAAGGACAATTATATTGCTATACATTATTTATATTTTAAATAAATGCTGCTCTTTTGAACTTTGTTCATTTGTGAATCCTGAAAAATAAAATGTATAACAATTTCCACAAAAATATTATACAAAATACAAAAATACAAGCACAATAATAGATCATAGGAAAAATTTATAAATTTTTAATTAATAAATACAAAGTTTAACATTTTATTCAACAAGGATGTATAAAATTGATATATTAAATGTGACATTTATACATTTTACTGTAACGTTTATAATGTCATAAAATATTTGAAATCCACACAATTCAATTTGATTTTTGTTTTATTTTAGAGGTGGGCATAGATTAATTTTTTTAATCTAGATTAATCTAGATTAATTTTGGAATTAATCTAGATTAATCTAGATTAAAATGGCTCATTTGAATTCTGCCGAAGGCATTCAGAATATGTGTGCTACCCAAATAATGACTAAAAGTAAGTCTTTGAGAACGGGTTTCTCAAGCCAGGTGGCGCATTAGACCAGGGGCTCATCTCCTGTTTCCAAAATGCATCACAAACTTTAATCTCTTCCCGTCCCAATCCCACGAAAAAACTGGAGGAAAATCCCGTTCCACTCCCGGAAGAATGACTCCCATTCCCTCCCACTCCCGTGTTGTTGTTTTTTTTTTTTTTTTTTTGCCGATAACTGTCAATTACAGTAAAAATATAATACAGATCACTCCGTGCCCACCTTATTAGTTGAATAAAAAACCCAAAATGTAGTTTTTTGTTATTATATTGAACTGAAAGCCATTTATGCACAGTGTTGCACAGATTAAATTTCATGTAAATCATCCATGCTAACACACACGTCTTCTATTTTTATTTTTTAGACATTTCACTCTCTATAGATATATTTTTCAAAGACGGATTTTCTCGCTCAAGTTCACATGAGACCTAAAGCGCATCCTGTTTGCTTAAAAGCGCAACGTTTCGTTGTTATTCT
>QVTF01021080.1:15000-66958 GCA_003573665.1 Oxygymnocypris stewartii
GAAAAACACGTAGCAAGCAGTGACGTTTAAATATGTTGCACAATCGTCCAACTAAAGCATTTCAGGAAAACGGCACCATGAACGATGTACAAATGACGTTTTGAGAACAGATAACTTTGAACACTAACATTCTGTTAATGCAACTGAAAAATAAAAAAAAGTTTTTTTTTAATATTCGATTTCTAAGAATGTTCCTTTTTAGTCAAAAACTCTAATCTGCTCTAAAAAGCATTAGTCAGCAATATGACCTCACTAGAAGATTATCAGCATCTTCGCCAATAAAACCCATATTGCTGAACTTACGCTGCATCTCTGACCTCACTTCACCCTGCTCCACTGGGAACGAGCCGCAGGATGTCCCGCCCTCGCCGTCATCCTGAGTGCTGTACAGAGAGCACTGCTCTGAATCCTCAGCGGACTCCTGCTCTTCACTTTATCAATGACTTGATTGATCGCTGGGGCCGAATCCTCCACTCTGATGTCTGAGCACATCCGTTTTAATCCCACTCTGAGAGCGGAGCTGAGAAAAGACCACAACAGAGAGGAATGAGGAGAGAAAACGAGTGTCACTGGAGATAAGCAACTCCACAGATGGATGTCAGGACTGGAGAGGTCTTCATACCACTATATCTCTGAATGTATCGATACATAAATCTTGATTTCTCCCAGTACCATTTCTAGGCATACGCAAGCTAGGCCAGCAGGAGGGAGCGCCAATGAGCGCACGTACTGGCGATACATTTGAGCAGAATTGTGATCAAGAGTGCCACGACCACCCTGAAATATGATTGCCATCCCTACTGGATCCCTCAACATCATTGGGCTAGAGTAATGCATGTCATTCGGATGATGCCATTGGATCAGAGCACTGTCAATTGCTTTGTTTGTTGCAAACAAAGTATGCATTTGGAGCGCTCAACAATGTCATTAGATCAATGGGTTCTGTCAGTGCTTTGGCAAGGTAAGGCTCTTTTATTGCCATGCAATAAAGCTAAGTTCAAAGGCCAATTAAATAATATCTTAAATCAAATAAATAATATCTTTGCATTCCTATTGGTCAGTGTTAGAGGAGCTCAGCTTAAGCGCGGCTCACACTGTGTGATTTTGGCCATGATTTGGTCGTCTGAGACAAATTTAGAAAATCCTAAAAGATTCTTAGAAGCCTTGGCTAATATCTGTGGTCTTTGATTGCTGGATTGACATGTTCGCTGACTGCAGATTAATGGATGTTGCGATCAAATTTCACCTCTGACGAGATTCTGTGTGACTACCGCTACGATGAATGTCAAACTGTCTCCATTATTGAAGACAAGCTATGAGCAGAACTAATGCTAGATAATTATTATATCAGCCATACATTTTGATGTGGGTGTGTAGAGCTGCATACACTATTCTTCGTAAATACGCCGATATTGCCGGCGTTCATATACTTTTCATGATAGCCAACATTTCGGACCCGCGTGCAGCTCGCAGTCACAGCGTGTATGGGTTGATAATGTAAATATACTGATAAGTTTCCTTGCGCACACCCGTTTTTAACTCTGACATGAATGACAACTGAGATCCCACACTGTGACATGATCATCATGTTCGTACAGTCTGACAAGTACAATCCTAAAGGACTTTTAAAAAACCGCACAGTGTGAGCCCGGCTTTTGTCTGACAGTTAGCCTGCCCCGGAACAGGTTAGTTTCCCAGCATAAGTTCAAATCAAATCACTTTTATTGTCACATCACCACAGCACGTGTGCCTTGATGAAACGGGCATCCAGGTGTTAGAAATCAGAAAACGCTTAAGTTCATTTATGATTTGCTGACTGTCAGGACAAAATAAAATAAAAGTGGATGGATTTGTTTCTTAACACGAAGCTGTTCATGTTAACTGATGGATTGGAGTGGTGTGTATTATTGAGATGTTTTTATCAGCTGTTTGGACTCTCATTCTGACGGCACCCATTCACTGCAGAGGATCCATTGGGGAGCAAGTGATGCAATGCTGCATTTCTCAAAATCTGAGGAAGAAACAAACTCCTCTACATCTTGGATGACCTGAGCATGAGTACATTTTCAGTAAATTTACATTTTGGAGTGAACTATTGCTTTAAAAAAAAACGAAGACATTGTCTCTGATAATCAACATTATTGCACAGATTCAGCTCAACCCAGAACATTCCTCAAATGGCACCAGCTTCCATTAATACTGCACATTAACACATGTCAGAGTTTCCATAATAATCATTATATATTTAGGTTTGCAGATGGCATCTCTATCTCGACTGCACTACAGGAACCCACAGCAGGCTGGATGACTGCAGTTAATTATCTCCAACAAGCCAAGATGGACTTGAGGAAGATCGTTTCTGGTAAAGAGGTCAACATAGTTAAACAATGCAATTAACTGGGGATTCTTGCTAAAGCAACTATCATGATTTTTAACCTCTAACCCCAAGGATTAAACTCTGCCATAACTCATCACACATTTAAGGCACATATAGCAATAAAACAATGCTAGCCTTACCTTAATGCGCACTTTATATGTATATACACAGTATATGAACTCAATATATGCACTGCAGACTTCTCAATTCACAGTGCCTTTCTAAATATGGAACCTGTTAAACTGCTCTGACACAATCTGTGCCTGGTTCAGCATTGTGTCCATAACAAAGGCCAATAGACCTTCACAGCGGTGTGTAAAAATAAAGCTAAAATAACGAATTAAAGCTTTGAGAATGGTGAAAGTACCATTATTCCAGCAGCAACAGGGCTCCTGCTCGCAAGCTGATTGGTTCATAACTACTGTACATGTGAATGATGAATGCAGGGACCCGAGTGAGCGAGATCGATTAAGCTCTGTGGGATATTTAACTCATTTTGGCTTTGTGGTTTCACGGTCTTATTCTCCTGAAATGTGTGATCTAAAATGAAAACAAAACAATGGAAACTGCATATAAATTTTCACAAAAGCACACGGTAAGATTGTGGCTGGTAAGATTGTTTTCATGTTTTAAAAGAAGTCTCTTCTACTCCCCAAGGCTGCATTTATTTGATCAAAAATGCAGTAAGAAATTTGAAATATTTTTACAATTTAAAATAACTGTGTTCTATGTGAATATATGTTAAAATGCAATTTTAAAGCTCAATTTTCCTCATCATTACTCCAGTATTCAGTGTCACATGATCTTCAGAAATCATTCTAATATGCTGATTTGCTGCTCAAGAAACACTTCTGATTATTACCAATATTGAAAACAGTTGTGCTGCTTAATATTTTTGTTGAAACCATGATACATGTGTTTAAAACAAAATCATACTGAAAGGCTTTATTGTTACTTTTAATATGAACTATCTTCTAATCGGCTCACCATTGCACAACATATTTTTCACATGTTTTGAGGAACATTTTACCTTTAAGAAGGAAACACAGCTTGTTAATGCTGCTATATAAAAGATGAAACAACGTGTGACTCGTTGACCCTGTTCGAGTATTTGGTGATTAATCCAGCATAAACTCAGACATTAGGACCATCTGTGCCCAATTCAAACCAATAGAAAAAGTTCCTCTCATGAAAATGTGTTTTGGCACGCCATATGCCTGTTCATTTTCATCTATGCTCCTACTTAAATTCAGGCCGACTAAAAGCACATCATAAATGTATAGGTGTGAAGGTTATGTGAGGGATAAAGTGTTCAGTGCACATTTAAAATCAGCATCAAAATTTACTATTTACTTTCTTAATACACATATAGTGCATGTCATATTTCATTTGAATGCAATAAGCGACTCTAAAAATGTGATTCAAATGGTGTTTGATAAAGAATTCAAACACAAAGTAAATATAAGTATGTCACAATTCAAACTCTGAAAAGAGTCACAAAGACTTACAAAGCTCAAACGACAAATGTTTCTGTACAAATATAAGCCTTCATATGAGTCCATTGCATTATACACACATTAATGCAGACTCAGATCTTGCTGAAACCAGCCTCGTCTTTCTTTGCGCCGCTGGGCTCTTCTGCAGACATCCCACTAATATTTCATAATGTGCAAAAAGTCTCTGAGAGCCGCATAGGGCTGGAAAACATGGAGCAACGTCCTAAAGTGTTAGATGATGAAAAGCCTCCAACACGTGGAAGCATTCATCATAATGTTGAGTTTAATAGCTTCTCTAAAGCTTTTACCTTGAAGAAACGGCACAAAAGAGCAGAGAGAAATACACCAGAACTGGCCATTTACATGCAACCGTCCTGAGAAAAACATCTCCTGGGGAAACTATAGTTCCCGGTCTGTAGGCTGAATCCCAGTTATCATACTGTACTGTGAAAGTGCAGTGTGTTGTCCTGCTTTTAAATCTGAAGAGAGCGAGTATGCTAGCACTGAAGCGTGCTACTAACCAATGTTCCCTCCATGTTTTTCCTTGCTGAGCAAAACCTTTCTCTATTGGGCAGACATTTCGGTCACCTGAGAAAAAACGTTCTTTATACCAGACCAGTACACAACACAACAAGTGTGCAACTTTTAACTTTAATGTGCTATTTTTATTTGTTTTGACCCTTGATTTGAACTAAATGATGTACATTATAGGTTACCTGAGAAAACATTATTTTACAGTATAATACACTGCAGTTCAAAAGTTTCTTATGCTCATCAATGCTGTATCTATTTGAAATACTATTGCAATTTAAAATAAAAGTTTTCTATTTTAATCTATTTTAAAATATAATTTATTCCTGTGAAGCAAAGCTGTATTTTCAGCATCATTACTTCAGTGTCACATGATCTTCAGAAATCATAATAATATACTGATTTATTATCAATGTTGAAACTGTTGTGCTGCTTCATATTGTTTGGGACCTGTGATACAGTTTCAGGATTACTTGATAAATACAAAGATAAAAAGAACTGTTTATTCAAAATATAAGTTTTGTGTTTCAATATGCACTACTATTTTCAAAAGTTAGTCATTTTAATTTTCTAAGAAAGTAATACTTTTATTCAGGAGTGATGTGTTAAAAGGTGAAAGTAAAGACTTATATTGTGAGAAAAGCTTTTTATTTTGAATAAATGCTGCTCTTTCTAACTTTGTATTCATCAAAGAATCAAAGAAAAATGTGTCACATGTTCCAAAAACAATGAAGCAGCACAACAGTTTCAACACTATTAATAAATCAGCATATTAATATGATTTCTGAAGATCATGTGACACTGGAGTAATGATGCTCAAATACAGCTTTTGTCTCAGGAATAAATTGTATTTTAAAGTTTATAAAACAGGAAACCGATATTAGACATTGCAATAATATTTCACAATATTACTGTTTCTTTCTGTATTTTGATCAAATAAATACAGCCTTGATGAGCAGAAGAGCGTCCATTAAAAAACAAGGTCAATTATTTATTAGGTTTATAATATAGGCCTAACATAACTTCATATAATATAAAAAAACTGAAGCATTTAAACTGAGATCTGTAAAAAAAAAAATCTATAGCTATCTAAATAAACATCGCTATGAAGTGTAGTTTGCACAATACACCTGTGTGTGACTAAATATCTCAAGAGTTGTGTTACCGTTCTGTACTCATCCTCCGATATTACCAGCACTTAATCAAGCCACTGCTTTCAGACACGAGGACGTTTTACGTTTGCTTTGAGTCTCGATTTGAGCTCTGTAGTCCGCAACCATTGAAGTATTCGGTTTCTACAGCGACTCATTTGGCGCACATCATTCTCTTTCAGTCTTTCTATGAAACCTGTAAACCTATGGGATTATATTTGTGTCAATAAAAATGAACGTCACTTTATAAAAATGAACGTAACTTTATACAAACGAACGTAACTTTTCCAGAAACGATCAAAAATATGCCATTACAAAAGAAGAAAAACACAATGAAAACAAAAAAAAATTACTCAGTCGCACAAATTTAACATGCTCTTCAAATAGGCTTCATTCTTTGTTAATGATTTTCATAGATTCGTTTTCGCAAATCGTGGATTCTGAATGCGTTGCCACAGATTTCGCTTACGCTTCGCAAATTTTCGTTTGCTGTTTTGGCACAAACTTCCCGTGGGGGCGGGCTTAACAGCGATCCACTCTGATTGGCTAGTGAGCTTTTGATAGACAGCTGCTCTCTGGAAGTACAGACATCAGTGGCGCCCATATTGGAAAGCTGTCACGGTGATTTGTGTGCAATACGTCGTGCTTGGTTTGTATTATATTAAGTATGTAAATAATATTTGACCTTCGGTCGTCTCAGTCTGTAAAGATGAGCTCTCAGGAGAGACACGGAGCGGCATCATCGTCCTCCTCAGCTTGTCCCTCAAGGCAGCTTGAAGTAAATTCGTGTTACTAAAGTAACGTTAATCAATAACATCGATAAAAGTTTTATTCATGTACAGTGTGCAACAGTTCGTTGCGGGTTATCAGCATCTGGAGGTCAAATATTATTTACATACTTAATATAATACAAACCAAGCACGACGTATTGCACACAAATCACCGTGACAGCTTTCCAATATGGGCGCCACTGACGTCTGTACTTCCAGAGAGCAGCTGTCTATCAAAAGCTCACTAGCCAATCAGAGTGGATCGCTGTTAAGCCCGCCCCCACGGGAGGTTTGTGCCAAAACAGCAAACGAAAATTTGCGAAGCGTAAGCGAAATCTGTGGCAACGCATTCAGAATCCACGATTTGCGAAAACGAATCTATGAAAATCATTAACAAAGAATGAAGCCTATTTGAAGAGCATGTTAAATTTGTGCGACTGAGTAATTTTTTTTTGTTTTCATTGTGTTTTTCTTCTTTTGTAATGGCATATTTTTGATCGTTTCTGGAAAAGTTACGTTCGTTTGTATAAAGTTACGTTCATTTTTATAAAGTGACGTTCATTTTTATTGACACAAATATAATTCCATATAAACCGCATTCACCGGTTCTAACTCTTTAGCGATATCAACTCTATAGCGGATTGCCCGAGCATTGCAATTTTTTCGTTTTTACTAGAATTCAATCAAATGGCTTCCCAACTATTTTTTTTGCGTGTGCGCGGCACATTATTTCTCTGCGCTGCCGCGATGGAAGAGGTGCGCGGCCGCGCGCATGCAGCTTAGAGGAAACAGTGCTACTAACATCATGATATCCAGCTTGATACAACAACAAGGAAAGTTCATGCAAAGCACAGGTGTTGTGGATGACGTTAGCCTAAAAAGCATGCATGAATGCACACTTCAGAAACGTACCAGGAGCAATGTATAGGCCAACTATTATTTGGGAGGAACATACAATACTATATATAATGTATCACAATATTAACCCATATCACATACTATTTTCACATAAATAAATAAAACAATTCTAAATTATTCAAAATAAATTATTACAAAACTACCAACGAACATACCCCCCCCCCCCATTAAAAGAAAAAAAACAGCAGTCAAGCATCTGCAAATGAGAGGTCGTACAGAGCAGGTATTACAGACCTCCCCTATAACACAGAGGCTTCACAGTGTTCTGATACTCTGAAGTTTTTCACGTGGTTCATATCAGAAGCGTAGGCAAGAAAAGGGGCGTGACAGCGGATCAGTGTTGTCAGTGTAGGATGCAATGCATCTGATGATAATTGCATCTTGTCACTGCTTTCATGAATGTCACCGCTGCGGAGTGTCTTTGTTTGCTGAGATTTCCTTATACACCAGGTATTGTTGAGGTTTCAGTATGAAATGATCAAAGGCTAGTATGCACATGATCGTTCCACAGGCTGTTTGTCATTTTAAGTCAAGAAAAATATAATTTGAATAATTTGAGTAGATGGCATTTAAAACAGAATTTGCTATTCATTAGGGGTACAACTTTAACGAGGAAAAACAGCGAGTAAATCATGTCAGAAAAGGACGAGCAAATGTGTGTGTTCAGGTTGTTTTTGTGCTGTGGGTTGGTGTGGATCAGATATTTGGTGAGTAATCTCTGCTGTACTAACCAGAGGAGAATACTAGAGAAGGTGGGTAGTGTGAAGAGTGAGTCATGAGTTCATTTGGCCAAGGAAAGATGCTCTCATACCCTTGAGGAGAAAAACACTAATATATAAAAGAGATGCAACACGATGCCAGCAGCAGCAGCTGAAAGAACAAATTATTTCCCATGCCTGTTTTACTCCATGGGAATATCTTCATCTTAATGAACATGCAATGTCACAAGTGCATAATCAAATGCACTTGGCAGTGACTTTAAACAAAGTCCACAATCTTTTGCATCATGTTTAAAGGGGTCATGTGATGCAATTTCAAGTTTTCCTTTCTCTTTGGAGTGTTACTAGCTGTTTGTGCACAGATGAGATCCCTGAAGTTGCAAAGACTAAAGTCTCAAAAGCAAAGAGATATTCTTTATAAAAGTTAAGACTCTGCCACGCCCCCCTAAAATTGCTCATTTAAACACGCCCCCACATGTATACGTCAGGGTGTGGGGAGATTTGCATAACACCGCCCAAACGTACACACAATGAAAGAAGGTGGAACTATCTCCATGTTGCATTGTTGCTGCCGCCGGTGCAATGAAAGTGCTTTGTTTGGGTTTACAAAAGGACACAACCTGAAATCAGTGGTTAACCTTAACATGGGGGGGGGGGGGTGCATAACAGTGGTTCTAATTAAAGGGACACTGTTTCTCTAAATAATAAACTGTTTTGGTTGATGCAATATGACATTGATGGGTGTGGCCACGAGGACTGTGTCATGGTGAAAGGTAGAAAACCTTTGACATAATATTTTCATTTCTAAATTATAAGGTTGCTCACTAAATGGAGAAACAAATATTATTGGGACAGTTCGTGCTCTTTTTGTTTCTACAGTTAACAGTGAATAAAATGCACATATATTTATTTTTTAATTTGTTAGTTTTCTTGTAAGGTGTTTAAATATTGCTGGCCAGGGGCGTAACCATGGTATAGATATTGGGGGGGTCCAAATGTGAGCCCTCCCCCAGATTCAGTCGCGGATTAGATCGTAAAAACAAACAGGCCAGGCTATCAACGAATGAATAGAGGCTTATCAATGGAGTGGGAAGTGCGGGAACTCCTTGGTCTGTGACTCCAGCAGTTCATTATTCAGCCTAATTTCAGGGTATCATGCTAACTTAGCTAACCTAGCAATAACACTGAGCCATTTAAACGTGATATTTTTTCACATGTATTCAAAAATTGCCGCGGTATTTAGGTGTCTACTTGCTTACCGTCTGAAAAAAAGGCGAATGTCCGTCTGCTCGTTCTGCTTCTTTCTTTTAGCTCCTACCTTCATGTCATTTAAGCACCAGTGACAGTCGGACTGAGCGGTTTTTTCAAACGATGCCGCGAGCCGGCGTTTACGGGCTCAACCAAGTGTATAATCGAGGGGGGGTGGTCACACAGTTCCCTCTCGAGCTGTCACGAGACATCACGGAGATTTCTCCGTTATGGGAACTTCTTCCCTTCAACCTTTCCTGAAGTCCTATTGGCTCACGCCAGTCAAATGACTGGCCAATTGTCGCAAAGCATGCAAATACGGCGAGCTCGAGACAGTATAAATGCGATACTCGCGACAATCATACCAGAATCTTTAACTTCACCTTGAACTCGTGATGGCTTCAGTGTGTAGGATCTGCGCGGGACCCATTGAACCGCTGGATCAGCATCTCCACTGCGTCGCCTGCCTGGGCCTGGCCCACGCCGAGGCGGCGCTGGACGAGTCCGAATGTGGACATTGCGCGGACCTGCCGGTCCGCGTGCTCCGGGCCCGCCGCGATGTGGTTCGCGGCCTGTTCGGGGTGGGGCTCACTGCCGCCAGCGTGCCGCTGGTGAGCCCCCCCTCTCCTGGCGGCGGGAGCGTCGTCTTGCCGGGCCGCCGAGCCCAACGGTCGCCGCATTCGCCGGTCTCTTTCCCCGAGGACTGTTTCCGCCCCCCTTCCAATATTGAGGGATTCGTAGCTTTTGGCCACGAGGAGGGCGACGAGGCCATGTCCATCTCGGCCTCGGAGAAGGAGGGTTGGGCGGGATCGGAGCCCGAGCAGCTAGGCAGCTCAGAGCCTTCAGGCCTCCAGGAGGAGCTCATGAGGGTTCTGTCGAAAGCTGTTGAGGAGTTGGAGCTCACCTGGAATCCTCCGGAGGAGCCTGTCAGGAGTAAGCTCGACTCGTGGTACTTTAGGTCCACACGTAAGGCTGACGCAAGGACATCGGTGCCGTTCTTCCCCGATGTGCACGAACAGCTCGTGAAGACGTGGTCTGCGCCCCAATCGGCGCGCGTCCACTCGAACACGCAGGCCATGTTCTCCCACGTGGATGGAGCGGAGGCCCACGGTTACGTGCGCTCTCCCCCCGTCGAGGAGACCGTTGCTGCACACCTGTGCCCTGCAGCAGCGAAGTCCCTAGGCCCGGACATCAGCCTGCCGTCGAAGCCGTGCAGAACCACCGCCCATCTTGCTAATAAGGCGTATGCCTCTGATGGCGAGGCGGCATCAGCGTTGCACGCCATGGCAGTGCTGCAGGTGTTCCAGGCCAAACTCCTGCAAACGGCGGAGGGCGGAGTCCTCACTCCTGAGGCGACGAAGGATCTGCGCGCTGCAACGGACTTCGCGTTGATGGCGACGAAGCGAGCGGCCCAGTCTGTGGGTAAGGCCATGGGCTTTATGGTCGTCCTTCAGAGGCACCTCTGGCTAAACTTAGCTGACCTAAAAGATGCCGATCGAAAGGTGCTCCTAAACGCTCCTATATCTCCCTCCGGCCTCTTCGGTGATGCCGTGGAGACCATAACCGAGCGATTTGCTGAGACTCAAAAGCGCGCGAAAGCGATGAGTCACGTGATGCCTAGACGCGCCCCCCAGCAACAGACTGCCAGATCCAGATCTTCGTCAGCGCATGGCTCTGCCCAGCGGAGAGATTTTCCCAGGCCTGCCCAGGCTGGGGCTACTGCTACTGCTCCTCGACAGGAGCCAGACGTCCGGAGGAAGGTGTGGGGCTCCGGCAGGAAGCGCCAAGGTCAGCGGAGAAGCCCGCGACGCGACGCTCGCCCGCCCCCGGCTGCTAAGCCGTCTTCCTGACGATCGGAGGGAGGGAGGAGAGCGCGAGAGCAGCCCGGCGCCCAAGCGCCCAAAGTTCAGCTGCCCAAATGTGTGTGTGTTGAGTGTCCATTCAATAAAAATGCATACTTTCTCACAAAAAGAGCTTTCTCCTCCTCACTCAATAAATGCGGTTCCCCTTGCCCCGCCTCAGTGCAGTGCAGGTCCGCATCCAACACAGCTTATAGCCGCGCACCCAGCGACCGAGCAGCTAAAGCCGCTGCGTCAGTTCATAAGCGCGTGGAAGGCTATTCCGGGAATCTCGCGTTGGCTACTCAACGTGATAGAGCGGGGATATACTCTTCAATTCAGACGCAGACCACCCCGTTTCAATGGCGTGGTGCAGTCTCTAACATCGCCTCGAAATGCCCAGGCTCTGAGGCAGGAGATTGGCTGTCTGCTCGAGAAAGGAGCAGTAGAGCGAGTCCCTCCACACGAGCTGGAGAGCGGGTTTTACAGCCGCTACTTCGTGGTACCCAAGAGGGATGGGGGGCTTCGCCCAATTTTGGATCTCAGACCCATCAACAGAGCGCTTTGCGAACGTCAGTTCAGGATGGTAACGCTGAAGCAGATCCTGGCGCAGATTCGCCCCGGGGACTGGTTTGCGTCCGTGGATTTGAAGGACGCGTACTTTCACATTCAGATAGCGCCGCATCACAGACGGTTTCTGAGGTTTGCTTTCGAGAACACAGCGTACCAATACTCTGTTCTCCCGTTCGGGCTGGCTTTGGCCCCGCGCACATTTTCAAAGTGCGTGGATGCAGCACTTTCCCCCCTCAGAGCGGGCGGGATGCGCATCCTGAATTATCTGGACGATTGGCTGATTTTAGCTCAGTCCCGGGACACGCTACTCAGCCATATAGACTCGCTGCTTATTCACCTGGAGTCCCTAGGGCTATGTGTGAACAGGCGAAAGAGCATTCTCGCCCCGAGTCAGTCCATTCTGTATTTGGGAGTTTGCATAGACTCCCTAGAAATGAGAGCCCGCCTCTCGCGAGAGCGCGTGGCGGCCATTTTGTCTTACCTGCGCCATTTCAGAGAAGGCAGCTCTGTTCATTTGAAAGAATTTCAGAGACTACTGGGACTCATGGCGTCAGCTTCGGCAGTGTGTCATCTGGGATTATTACACATGCGACCACTGCAGCTGTGGCTGAAAACTCGAGTCCCCTGGACGGCATGGACCTCGGGACGTTTGAGTATCGCGGTCACCCGCGGCTGCATCGAAGCTCTGGCTCCGTGGCGCAACCCGAATTTCTTCAGCCGGGGAGTCCCCCTGGGGTTGGTAACCTCACGCGTGGTGGTCACAACGGACGCATCGACGCTCGGCTGGGGAGCGGTGTGCGAGGGGATGCCAGCTGCGGGGCAGTGGTCAGAGCCTCAGATCCGGTGGCACATAAACCGATTGGAATTGGAAGCAGTCTTTTTAGCTCTGAAGGAGTTTCAAGCACAACTGGAACGGCAGCATGTACTGATTCGCACCGACAACACGTCTGTAGTCGCGTACATAAATCGCCAGGGCGGCGTCCGTTCGAAGGCTTTGTGCAAGCAGGCAGCGATGTTACTGCTATGGGCGGATTCTCGCCTTCTATCCATCAGAGCAATGCACATCCCCGTTCTTTTGAATCGCGGGGCAGACATGCTTTCAAGGAGGAGAATTCCTCAAGGGGAATGGAGGTTACACCCCGAGTCAGTTCGGATGATTTGGAACCTCTACGGGGAAGCAGAGGTGGATTTATTCGCTACGAGCGAGAATGCACACTGCCCGTCGTTCTTCTCTCTGTCCCACTCCCCGTTGGAAGGGGACGCGCTCACAGCGCGCTGGCCGACAGCCAGGCTTTATGCGTTTCCTCCGATCAAGATATTGCCTCTGGTGTTATGCAAGATCAGGGAGGAGCGAGCGTCCGTCATACTCATAGCTCCGAACTGGCCGAACCAGCCTTGGTTTCCGGACCTGACAGAGCTGCTGATAGCCCCCCCCTGGCCGATTCCGGTCAGGAAGGACATGTTATCTCAGGTGGACGGCTCGGTGTGGCACCCGAACCCAGAACTATGGAACCTTCATGTGTGGTTGCTTCAGGGTTGTCAGGAGAGCTAGACGCGTTGCAGGCTCGTGTGGTCGGCACACTCACGGAAGCGCGAGCACCCTCTACAAGACGATTATATGCCTTAAAATGGGGAGTGTTTGTGAAATGGTGCCATCAGGCTCACATCGACCCGGTTGTTTGCACCGTGTTGGATGTTCTGAGTTTCCTGCAGTACAGGCTGGATAGTGGATCGTTACCCTCGACGCTAAAGGTCTATGTGGCGGCCATTGCCTCGTTCCGTTCACCGCAGGGTGGCCAGTCGATCGGCAGAGACCCCATGGTGGTGAGTTTTCTTAAGGGAGCGAGAAGGCTACACCCTCCGAGGCCACCTTCGGTTCCGCCTTGGGACCTAGAGGTGGTATTAAGAGCTCTCTCTCAGCCACCTTTTGAGCCGCTATCATCAGTGGGTTTGAAGGAGTTGTCTCTCAAAACTGCACTCCTTCTTGCACTCGCATCAGCCAAGCGCATAGGAGATTTGCACGCCTTTTCTGTGGATAGTGACTGTATTCGCTTTGGACCCGGTGACTGTAGCGTCACTCTCCGGCCAAGAATGGGGTATGTACCTAAATCACTTTCTACACCCTTCAAGATACAGACTGTTTCTCTGTCTGCCTTGTCTTCCGAGTCAGCAGCCTCGAGTGAGGCAGATGCTCAGACTTCGGTGTGCCCTGTCAGGGCTTTGAGGATTTACATCGACCGCTCGGCGAGCTTTCGTCAATCTAACCAGCTATTTGTATGCTATGGTGGTTGTGCGAGAGGCCGTGCTGTGTCTAAACAGAGGCTCTCCCACTGGATCGTGGACGCTATTACGGCTGCGTATACGAACCTAGGTTTGGAATGTCCTTTACACATTAGGGGGCATTCAACGAGGGCCATGGCTTCCTCGTGGGCTTGGTCGAGAGGTATGTCTATTCAAGATATATGTGTTGCAGCCGGCTGGTCTTCTGAGAATACTTTCGCCAGGTTTTATAGGCTGGACGTTCAGTCTTTTGCCTCCCGGGTGCTGTCGGTAAGTGACTGATGCATGTTTACTACATTTTTGCTCTGCATACCCTTTACTAATGCGGTTGTTCTGCCCTGTGCTCAGTGCAGATTCCTGTATTTGTGTTGTTTTATCTAGCGATACTTTTATCATGCTAGGTTGGGGTCATGCTATACAGTCTGGGCAGTTCCTTATACGCGTTGTGCAAGTTGCCCTGTTTCAGCGCAGCCAACGTTATTTCTATCCAGATATGCAAATTTGTATACCTTTGGGGTAGACGCTTATTGGCTTTCAGCCACCTATCAGCGGTGAGCTCGCCTACAGCGTCATTATGGTGGGAAGTGTCTACGTGACGTATTCTATCTGCTGTGTTTTGGGGTAGGGCTTCGTAGCCTCTCTCACGGCGGGATTTAATATCGTTCCCATAACGGAGAAATCTCCGTGATGTCTCGTGACAGCTCGAGAGGGAACGCTCCGGTTACTATGGTAACCTCGGTTCCCTGAGAGCGGGAACGAGACATCACGGTAGACGCCGTGTTCGCTACTCCTCAGCTTACGGTGTTCAGTATCCGATTCTGATATGATTGTCGCGAGCATCGCATTTATACTGTCTCGAGCTCGCCGTATTTGCATGCTTTGCGACAATTGGCCAGTCATTTGACTGGCGTGAGCCAATAGGACTTCAGGAAAGGTTGAAGGGAAGAAGTTCCCATAACGGAGAAATCTCCGTGATGTCTCGTTCCCGCTCTCAGGGAACCGAGGTTACCATAGTAACCGGAGCGTTTTGTTTCCCTTGTTTTTCCTAAATTGAAAGTAAATCGGAAATAACAACAGATCCACTAGGCTACAACCAGGGTTCATAAAAGGAGGGCATATCATATGTCACATATTACAATATAATAGGCCTATTATTGGGGGGGACAGATTGGTATTTTTCCAATATTCGGGGGGACACGTCCCCCCCAAAGTATATGGTGGTTACGCCCATGTTGCTGGCCCACTTTGACTGAATGTGTTAGATATTCAAGTAAAGTGGGATTCAGGTAAAGAGGGATGACCTTTAACCTTCAGTTATTATATATCAATTAATTAAATAAATTGACATTCGCTGGTTATTTTATAGTTGACATGTATAATTAACTTTTTTTAGAAATGAGTCTGCAGTCAGGAAATTCAAGTCAGAGATGGAAGAAAGGAAAGAGAATAGAAATGATGTCGATGCATTCAGATCAATCTGCGGAATGAAGAAAGGATGAGAGGAGCTAAATGTAGATGCAGAAGATAAAACTTTAAAATATAGACACAATTAAATTAAATTTAAAGTGTTTAGAGAACATAGACTGACAATTTTAGTGTTTAGAGAACATAGACAGATTGTTTTATATTTTGTTACCATTTTAAATGTTCTTATAATTTTTTGACTATTTGTTGTTGTTTGTGCTAAAGTCACATGTTTAACATATTGTAGAGTTTATTTTTTCAATATTCTGATTTCTGAAAACTCTGATATTCAGATTTAATCAAATTTAATGTCACACATGAATTGAGATGAGGATTTACACATGATTTATTTTACTCATAACCTGTAGTTTATATATTTTTTTATTTTTTAAACATGTTTGTCTGATAATATCTGTTAATAAATCATGTGTTTTTAAATAAGATGCAGAATATTTTTTGATAAATAAGGGATGGCCCACTTTATCTGAATGTTTTTTTTTTCTGGAGTGCATGATCTAAAAATGTTTATTCATATATACCATGCAAATAACACTTTATATGGACCATATTCAAATTAAAATATTATATATATATATATATATAGCTGGATATTAAAGTTAAAAGTATAAAGAAAAAAAAACACATCTCGGTATCTAAATGACACATTTTGCTAAAAGTGTTTAGTGCTGCCCTTTTGTACCTCGGATGCACGAATGCACCGCTGTGATGTAATATGCTGAGATATGGCATTTTCCCCACCGTGTTAGATATTAAAATCAGTGCGACACACTTTGCAAAAGGTGTGGGCGTTGTTTAAAATTCATTCTTAAAATTAAGAAATTAAATTCTTCTGTCCTGCTGTTGTTAAATGTACACAAATATTTGTTTTCTTCGCCGGAGCACCACCTGGCCCTCCTTCCATTTCTACCACTGATGCTAGATCCAACTTCCCGCGTCTACTACCTGCGCACAAATCAACAGCGCGCGTTGCAGGTTGCCAGGTTGAGGTCACAACTGGTTTGAAATGTGTATTGTGTCGATTGTGTGAGGTGATGCGTTTCATACTAGATCTGGCAACTGGACAACCTTGGAATAAAATATTGATGCGAGTATAGGTAAAACTAGGTTTGGGCCTTACAAGTTACGGGAGGTTCCTGGGAGAAATAACAAAACGGGAGGGGGGCGGGAGATGGGTGTGAAATACGGGAGACTCCCGGGAAAAACATGAGTGTTGTGCAGCTCATTTTACGGAGGACTATTTCCTGAACCTGGAAGAGTAGTCTACAATGCTGGCTTGCACAAAGACTGTTTCTATAAAGTCGGGCAATTCTAACTTTACAAGGACAGTCTGGCGCTTCTGACTCACAGTCTGCGAGTACGTTTCTGCTACTGATGATTCAAACACGAGTTCTGAGAAGCGTAGAGCAGTGCTTGTTGTTTGTCGTTTCTCCGATCATAAATGCAGACATAGTAATGTTTACATTGCGTGATACAACGCGACGTCTAAAAAGTCATTATAATCAGTAATTATGTCCCCACTGGATGCAACAAATGCCTCGTTAATAATGGGTTTTATTGTTTTTGCGTCATCGCACCAGGACACGACATCACAATACATTTCCATCTCAGGCTTGAGGTATTCGGCCAATCACAACGCACTGGATAGCTGGCCAATCAGAGCACACCTCGCTTCTCAGAATGATGAGTTTTGTAAAAATCGACGCGTTTCAGAAAGGCTGGGCATAGAGGAGCACAATAATGTACAGTATGTGGAAAATAATGTTTTTTTTAAAACTTAAACCACATAAACATTGCATTACACCAAATACACCAAATAATGTTCTTTTTAGCAACGTTATATGACACCTTTAAAATAAATGTATACAAATAAAATAAGATATTTATTTATATACTTGCTTGCTTAAATATGATGCTCACCAAGGCTGCATTTCTGTGATGAAAAACAGTAAAAACAATGATATTGTGAAAAAAATATATATAATTTGAAAAATTTGTTTTCTATGTGAATTTATAGTAAAATATCATTTATTCTTTTGATCAAGAATCACAATGAGTAATGTTTCATCATCATTACTCCAATCTTCAGAGTCACATGATCTTCAGAAATCATTCTAATATGCTGATTTGCTGCTCAAGAAACACTTTTTTATTATTATCCATGTTGAAAATAGAATATTTTTGGTGGAAAGTGTGATACGTGTTATTTTTCAGGATTCGTTGATGTATAGAATAGAAAGTTCAAAAGAACAGTATTTATTTGAAATATAAATCTTTTGTAAATAAATGTCTTTACTGTCACTTTTGATCAGTGTAAGACTTCACTGTTGAATAAAAGTAAAAAAAATATATAATCTGCCATCACATTTTTGTATTTGCTATGTGGTTTCTGAGGTTTAAGGGTCTCTCCTTCAATTTTTAATCTCTTAGAAAAGGAACCACACACCTTTAACTCAACCAAAATGCCTTTAAGGCAAGTTAGTTCGCTCGGCGGGTGTTTGTAAAGCCCCTGAGCAACCGTTTCCGGCAAGTCTAGCATCTATTTAAAATAGAAAAGACCAAACTCAATGTAACTGCTTGGCTAAATTTACTGTGACAACAATGGCATCATGTAATGTGCTTATTTAACTCAAATCAGACTAAAACATTCTAGAATCATATTAGAGACTGATTAAAAACACATTCTCTTTTGAAACTCAAATATCTGACTACTCAACTAATTGAGAAAAGATGACGTGTTCTATTTGTGAGATCCTTGTTTCACAGAGATATTGATCAGAACACGACTTCCCTTGTTTCCTCCTCTCCTCTGTTACTATGGTGACAGAAGATCGCTGTAATCTGTGCAGGCATACTAGTTTATGAATTGATCGTTTTCACAGGGATGCTAAATGAAAGGCCGGACAAACAGTTCAGAATTAATGATGATTTGATTAAGAACAGTTAGGCACAACACAACTGGCTGAAAGTTACCCAAGAATATGTGTTTGGTATGAAACCAGCTCTGGCACCTTGATAACAACATAAATCAAAACTAACAGCCTCTGTTGATGTTTAAAGGAATTGTGCCGACAAAAATGAAAACAAGCTGAAAATGTATTCACTTTTAGGCTGATGTGTGTGTTTCTTCATCAAATTTGGAGAAATGTAGCATTCCTTCACTTGCTCACCAGTGGATCCTCTGCAGTGAATGGGTGCCGTCAGAATAAGAGTAAAAACATCACAATAATCCACACCACTCCAGTCCATCAGTTAATGTCTTGAGAAGCCAAAAGCTGAAACAAATCCAGCATTAAGATATTTTTAACTTCAAACCATTGCTTATGGTTGAAATATGTCTCCATAATTCTTAATATTGCTTCCTCCAGTGGAAAAAGTCCATCGATCTCCTGTTGTCCTCACATCAAACGCTTGGTTTTGGCTTGTAAACGGTGCTTGTCTACTCTGGTGTTTCAGAAACGATCTCCGTCTACTCTACACAACCGAAAGCGCATGTCACGTGACCATTCATGCAGGTACAACCATAGATGGGTGCAGGTGCTCCCTATTACTTAGATGGCGGACGTATCTACGTGCTTGGAGCGGTCGTATGAGGCATTTATCTTTACATATCTATGGTCCAACAATGAGCATGAGGTTATTGATTACACGGTCGTCAAGAATACGCAGAGAGAATGTGGGCAGCCACGTCATCGTTTTCAAAAGTCTCCGTTTTGGTCCGTCTACATTTGTAAAACTTCAGTTTCCTTATGAACTAAGTTTTCTTTATGTGTTTTTTGGATCACTTCTAAATCAAATCAGAAATATATGTTGGATGTTGTGAACGAAGTCTTCAGCAGATCTGGGAGCACAAAGACAAGACACAGAGAGGCATCATGGCTTTCAAACTCATTTATTCTAGGTCCAGCATGCCTTTATATATGGTACCAGAACACTACAGGAAGTCCAAAGAATGACCAAATAAGGTAGAGCAAGAAAAATGACCCTTCCTCCACACATAGCCAAAGAGACATGTGTATTCAGTGAGATTAAAACATTACCCTTCATTTATGTGCCGTTACATTCATCTATGCGGAAATTAAATCTAACAACACTGAAACGCTACCCCGGAGTTTTCAATCTAAAACAAGGTCTGCAGTGTTTTCAAAACTCTCTGTTTTTGACCTTTAAAACACCGGAGTGGTGTAAACGAAAGTTATGCATTTTAAAATGAAAACACACTAGTGTAAACTGGGCCTGATGGTAATCTATTGTAATTCGTAACTGTAAATCCCACCCCTGTCGAGGCTGGTTGCGAGGTAACTTACACGTACCTTACATTTCACTGCTGATTATATTCTGTAGAATTGTGTATATGACGAATAAAAATAATAATCTTGAATCTTGAGTGTGGCAGCAAAGTGGGGATCATCATTAGCTCCAGAACAAGTATAAAACTCTTCCAGATTCTTTTGCTATGCGTTTGTTTACGCACAGGCGAGTCTATACATCTTGGATGACCTGAGGGACAGGGAGGACATTTTTAGCAAATTTTCATGTCTGGGTAAACTATCCCTTAAAATCAAGTGGAGTCACAGAAATAGTTATTAACGTAGCCTACACTTCCGGTTGCATTGCTAAATATTTTAGCCCAATATTCCAGAGGATTAACAAAATATATCCTAACTGTTGAAGTAAACAACAGCAGCTGACTTACTTTCCTCAACTGACATGCATAACTAACAATGACACAGAAACTCAAACGCGGTTTGCTGCTCTGAGGGCAAGTGATCGAGACGCTCATTATTATAATAATCTGTGTGCTCATGTATGTCTAAGAAAAGCATGTGCTCCTCATGTTATGCAGCAGCACGTGAACGGCACTTCTTGGCCAAAATGCCTGTCTTGGCGAGGTTTTAATGTAAACAGGTGGAACAAAAATTGGATTTGTGTCAAAATATCGAATCTGCGCATGCAGTGTAAATGAAGCCTAATGGACCTTCTGCTCACTATTAGGTCGTTAATATTAATCAAACAAAAATATTGACATGGAAAACTGAAAATAACTGCTGACTGGATAGCATTTATTATTATTATTATTATTTATTATATCTGCTTAGATAAACTCCAACAGCACTGAATCTATATTAATGAACTACACTGGAGAATCAATCAGTAAAAGCGATGCCAAATACTGTAGATTGAATTTAATATTATATTGCTTTTGTTCTTTTTTCCAATTTTTGAACGTTTACATTATTTGTAAAGCACTATATAAACGCATCATTCATTCATGTGAACAATAAGCCTTTAATTGGTGTTGTTGTTTTTCTGTCATGTTGTCACGAACAAACCCTTGAAAATACCTGCAGCAATATTAAACTGACATATTAAATAATCAATCAATAAAATATATGGCAATTATATGTATTCATATTATGATATTAATATTAACTTTTGACTTTCTGAATGTTTACTCTTATATACATTAAAAACAGATATTTAACAGTATTGTTTTTCATATTGTTCATAAAATAAACCATAATAACTAGTAGCAATTATTATAAAATATTTATTCAAATATTAGCAATGTTTAATTGAAGCAATACATAAATGGAACATGACATCTAGAGATTAATTTACTAACATTTAAATTCATTTTCAACTTTTAAATTCTAAAACATGAAATTCTGCACGTTTCAGCTAATTTCACATTTGATTACTTTTGTTTTTTCTTCCAAATTCTGAATATTCATTATTACAGTATATACATGAAAAACAAGCTTATCATTTGTATTGTTGTTTTTCTATTAAATTGTATAATTAGCCATAATTACTGGGAAATTACTTTATTTAATTACTTATTATTATTTAAAGCAATGTTTACTTTCAGAAATTAACTTATGCTCATCTTTTTAAAATAAACTAAAGCATAATATTTCACTTAACAGAAACAATGTATATTTAAACAATGCTAGCAAATATTACAAACAATTCGGAAGAAACAGCTAGTAGCCTAACACATGGTATTAAACGCAACTTTTTAAATGTATTCTTTACAACAACAAAAAAAAGTAGCATTGCTATCAACAACAGTATAGTCAACAACAATGTCTCCTAGCCACTGATCCTACACAGATCTCAAAACCATCGATATGAGCACAAACAAATGAGCCAGAATCTCTCCACATCAGCTCTTTAAACAGATGCTAGCTAGGCTGATTTCTGCCAGACTGACGAGTGCATTGTGTGGGGCATCGGGATCCTGTCAAGGGCACTAGAGGTGGAGCGACACTGACCCCGCGGAGGATAGTTGCACTCTCAGCATCTCTCTCTTCCTGTTATCAGCGGCACGCAAGTCATAGCAAGACACAGCTTTAGCACTAACACGCTGATGCTAGCGCTGTAGAGATACGGGCATCCATACAAAACAGGACAGGACGCACAGGAGGGGAATGAAATGGGCTGAAATGTTTTTGTAAAGGCCAAAAGTTTGCATCACTGGTCATTTTTGTCACTAATGAAGAGCATCCAGAGTTTTAATTTAGTGATTTACCTTTGGCACAGAATCAGACGCGTGCAGCAGTTTATTCTGCATTGAAGCTAATTTAAATTATGGTGCAGCGATCCATTCTGCAGACGACCTCGGGTATTAGCATGAACTGTTATTTCTGTGCTTTGTGGTCAGAGTTTCTCTCCATCCAGAAGGGATTTTTTAGAGGCATAGCAAAATGGAGTTTGCATACTTTCCCTGGACCTTGTAGTTCTTGCAAAACTGTTTTATTAAGGCATGCAGAAGCATTAAAATAGACTTATCGGTGTACAATACATATTGGAATATGGAAAGCCAACAGGGTCAAAAGGTTTTTTTTAAGCATTCTGAACTACAATACCATTCCTAAGTTTGGGGTCAGTAAGATTTTCTTTTAAAAGAAATGAAAAATTTTCGGTAATACTTTCTATGAAGCCTATATTTATAATATATTATACGGGTATTCTTAAGGCATTATAATGAATGCAAAACCTCATAATAGGTTATATTGTCTTATGACTTTAGCCGGATTAAGGTAATCAAAAATCTCTGTTTACATGGTAGACTCTTAATCAGAGTATTGTCTTAATCGTATTAAAATCGGTGTATTGATGTCCATGTAAACATAGTCATTGATAAAAGGATCATGACACTGAAGACTGGAGTAGTGATGCTTAAAATACAGGTTTGTTTAAAAAGAATACATTACATTTTACAATATTTTCACACAGTAAACAGTTATTTTAAATTGTAAAAATACTTCACAATATTATACTCTGTTTGATCACATAAATGCAGCCTTGATAAGTAGAAGAGACTTCTGTCAAGCCCAATCTTGTAATACGTGCACCGGAGATTTGACTCTTTGGGTCTCTACTGTGCTTAAATCCTATCGTAGACTGGTCTATGATGGCTAACTGCTGTGTTTTGACAGTTTTAGAGTGGCTAATCCATCTTAAACCAACTCAAACCACATTAGGCTTAGCTTTAATCAGCACCAGTAATTCCAGTCATTTGTGAAATATTAATGTACCAAGAATGACTTCTATCAGATGTAACATTTCATCATATTTTAAAGTGTATCATATTTCAATATTTCATCAAAGAATGGCACCACACATATCCAGACGCTAAAGAGTCTGTGTTAGCATAACAGCATGAAAGTAAGGCTACTCACAGAGCAGACTAAAGGGAACTTGAACAAGCTTTAATTAAATCTCTGGTTATATATGTTTCTTCAAGATTTGAAACTGTTCAGCAATGCACATAACTCCATAATCTAGATTTACAATCAAAAAAGTAAAACAAAGCACTAATTTAGCAAGTACCCTACACTGCTAATCAGAGCAAAAGAGCTACTCTCAACATCTAGTCTTAGATTTCACACCCAATGAACTTGATAAAATTAATGCAGGTGTACAAACTGACACTCTAAGACCTGTGAAGGACACCAGCGTTCGCCTGATGTGATGTTAGGTCAGCGGGAAGAACGTCCCAGGTTACGTATGTAACCCTGGTTCCCCGAGGGAACGAGACGCTGCGTCGAAACGCTAGGGGAACGCCATCAGCGTTGTCCAGCTCTGAATCATATGTGTAATCAGTCAAAATTGACGGCCAGACGTCAGGTGCGGTGACGTCACGACCAGGATGCTTAAAAGCACGTGATGTGCAGCCGGCGCCAGCTTCCAGGAATGAAGCATAGCTCTAGTAGGGATGCCGGAAGTATGGCCCTGCGACGCAGCGTCTCGTTCCCTCGGGGAACCAGGGTTACATACGTAACCTGGGACGTTCCCCTCCGGGAACATCGAGCTGCGTCGAAACGCTAGGGGAACGAGATATCCACGCCGCCATACTTGCAAATCCCTGCTTAGTGTGTGGAGTGCACAGCTATGGCAAGGGAAAAGACAAGCCAGGGGTGGCTCGCAGAGCCAGGTCGTAGCACCTGGAAAGTTAGGGGTGTAGCCCACCCACCAGCGTCACAGATGTCCTGCACAGGTACACCTGCCAGAAGGCCTTGGAGGCCGCCATACCTTAAGTAGAGTGAGCCTTGATTCCCAAAGGCGAGGGGAGATCAGAGGACTCGAGGTCATAGGAGAGCATCCAGATCCACTACTTAGCATAAGCACCCTGGCCTCCACCGGAGGAAACGTAAAAAGAGAGTTTGCCTATTGAAAGGCCACCAAGAGGGGCGTGGTAGGTGCTATAGCCGCCACGTAGACCTTCAGGGTGGAGTGGGCTAACTCTGCGGAGAAACGGGCCTGCGAGAGCTCCAGCACTGTCCCAACAGGCAGTTTAACTGGATCAAGCTGGCGGTCTCCGCACCCGGAGTCTCAACTTCAGGGCGTACAGTTTCCTTATTGAGGGAGCCCTAGATTGGAGGATGGTCTCAGCAACCTCAGTTGAGAGACCAGAGGCTATGAGTTGTGCCCCCTCGGGAGCCACACCCATAGTTTCCACAACTCCGAGCGGGGGTGAAAGATCATGCCCGCTGCCAGTGAGAGGAGATCCCTCCTGATGGGAATCCCCCATGGAGAGCCGTCGAGGAGAGAAATCGGGTCAGAGACTATACTCGGCCCGGCCAGAACAGGGTTTTTCAATAGAAGGACCCCGTCCATGCGCACTCTCTCTAGAACTCCCAGGAGCTGAGCGATCGGGGGAGGCGTACAGACGAAGCCTCAGCCACGATTGTACCATAGCATCCAGCCCCTTAGCGGAGCTGGATGTCTGCCTCGACAGGATGGCTGCTCCTATCCTTTACGAAGGGAAGAACCCGATATTAATACGCTTTGCCCCCAAAGCACATTTCAGGAACTTCCTGTGATGGGGAAGGAGTATGCATCTTTAGATCGCTCGTGACCACCAGTCCTCGGATCTGGTGAGAGACACGTGCTTGAAGAGAGCTTTCTGAACTTCAGTCGTGTGACTGAGCGGTTCAGTTAGCTTAGATCTAAGACGGACGCAACCCCTTTCCCTGGAACAATGAAGTACGGCTGTAGAACCTGAACTCTTTGTCTAGAGCAGGGACCACCTCGATGGTCTCCTCCCTCAGGAGAGTGCTCACTTCTTGTTCCATTATCAGAGCCTGCTCGCCTGTAGAAAGGCTGTGGCAGAGCGCCACATAGCCTTGTTCTACAGTGTGCGTGACCCATCGAGACCCATTTGGCAGCAGTTCCACGCTGCCGAATAGTCTACTAAGGGAACCAGTCTCTCGAGACTGGTCTCTGGTGTACTTAGAGCGGCTAGCTCGGTGCCCTGGAACGGAGGACCGGCAGGGGACGGCCGATCTAGCTGCTCTAGAGACCCCCGAAGGGGTGGCGAGCCTCCCAGCTCCGCTACATTTCTGGGCGGAAGAGACTGAGAGAAACGCTCGCTGGAGACCGCTGCGCCCTGGAACACGGCAGGGTTAGCAGACTGATCTCCTGAGGGCACTGAGGAGAGACGGGCACCGTGTAATGCGGTGTAAACCGCTCTTCCCCAGAGGGGCCTGCCCTCATAAGTCCTGGGATGTAGCATCAGGACTGCCTTAGAAGTCTCCTATTGGAAATGACGGTCCTCAGACCCGCGTCATCTCTAGGAAGACTAAGGAACCAGAGTCTGCTCAGGCAGGACCCAATAAGACACGCTTGGCAAGGGCTCCCACACCGCCAGATGACTTACTAAGGGAACCAGTCTCTTGAGACTGGCCTCTGGTGTACTTAGAGCGGCTAGCTCGGTGCCCTGGAACGGAGGACCGGCAGGGGACGGCCGATCTAGCTGCTCTAGAGACCCCCGAAGGGGTGGCGAGCCTCCCAGCTCCGCTACATTTCTGGGTGGAAGAGACTGAGAGAAACGCTCGCTGGAGACCGCTGCGCCCTGGAACACGGCAGGGTTAGCAGACTGATCTCCTGAGGGCACTGAGGAGAGACGGGCACCGTGTAATGCGGTGTAAACCGCTCTTCCCCAGAGGGGCCTGCCCTCATAAGTCCTGGAATGTAGCATCAGGACTGCCTTAGAAGTCTCCTAAGGGAACGACGGTCCTCAGACCCGTGTACTTAGAGCGGCTAGCTCGGTGCCCTGGAACGGAGGACCGGCAGGGGACGGCCGATCTAGCTGCTCTAGAGACCCCCGAAGGGGTGGCGAGCTTCCCAGCTCCGCTACATTTCTGGGCGGAAGAGACTGAGAGAAACGCTCGCTGGAGACCGCTGCGCCCTGGACACTGGCAGGGTTGGCAGACTGATCTCCTGAGGGCACTGAGGAGAGACGGGCACCGTGTAATGCGGTGTACACCGCTCTTCCCCAGAGGGCTCGCCCTCACCAGTCCTGGGCCTTGGCATCAGGACTGCCTCAGAAGCCTTCTATTGGAAATGACGGTCCTCAGACCCACGTCATCTCTAAGGCAGACTAGGAACCAGAGTCTGCTCAGGCAGATCCCAATGAGACACGCTTGGCAGGGGCTCCCAAGCCGCCGGGTGGCCTACTAAGGGAACCAGTCTCTCGAGACTGGCCTCTGGTGTACTTAGAGCGGCTAGCATGGTGCCCTGGAACGGAGACCGGCAGGGGACGGCCGATCTAGCTGCTCTAGAGACCCCCGAAGGGGTGGCGAGCCTCCCAGCTCCGCTACATTTCTGGGCGGAAGAGACTGAGAGAAACGCTCGCTGGAGACCGCTGCGCCCTGGAACACGGCAGGGTTAGCAGACTGATCTCCTGAGGGCACTGAGGAGAGACGGGCACCGTGTAATGCGGTGTACACCGCCCTTCCCCAGAGGGGCCTGCCCTCACCAGTCCTGGGCTTTGGCATCAGGACTGCCTCAGAGGCCTCCTATTGGAAATGACGGTCCTCAGACCTATGTCATCTCTAAGGAAGACTAGGAACCAGAGTCTGCTCAGGCAGATCCCAATAAGACACGCTTGGCAAGGGCTCCCACACCGCCAGGTGACTTACTAAGGGAACCAGTCTCTTGAGACTGGCCTCTGGTGTACTTAGAGCGGCTAGCTCGGTGCCCTGGAACGGAGGACCGGCAGATCTAGCTGCTCTAGAGACCCCCGAAGGGGTGGCGAGCCTCCCATCTCCGCTACATTTCTGGGCGGAAGAGACTGAGAGAAGCGCTCGCTGGAGACCGCTGTGCCCTAGAACACTGGCAGGGTTAGCAGACTGATCTCCTGAGGGCACTGAGGAGAGACGGGCACCGTGTAATGCGGTGTACACCGCTCTTCCCCAGAGGGGCCGGCCCTCAAGGCCCTGCATCAGGGCGTTCTGGCCGAAGACTATCGATCCGCAGATCCGTCTTCGGCCCGGGCGCGTCACTCTGACTCCGCGAGTACGAGAAGTGACATTCCCCGAATAAGGAGCTGGAACACAATTAGGGCTGCTCCGCCCAGCAGCCCAAGCTGACCACCTCAACCTCCTTGGAGGAGAGAGGTAAACATTGTGCTCTCACTTGAGAAGTATCCCAAGAGGCTCTTGTATGTCATATACAATATATAATTGTATATATTTCTCTACAATATATATATATATATATATATATATATGTATAAATATATATCTAACTTTCATAGTCGGATAAAATGCATAGTTAATTATTCAAAATTAAATGCAGTCAAACACCCAGACCAGTAAACACGGTCTGAAAGTGCATAAATGAACCGAGAATCACCATAATGCGCGCGTTGCCTCGGCAACGCGCGAGCCGCTCGGAACAAAACAAATAAATCTTCTTGGAGAGAAACTGCTGCAGATTAGCGCACTCTCACTCAAGGGGGAAGAACTACAGCTTAGGCTTCCGCCCCGGGAGAGCGCTAGACCTGGGGAATACAGGTGGAAATAGGGCGAACCCGTCTCCAACCCGTCCGCCAGATCTATGTGCGATCCCCGTGATCTCACTCGCCGCGGTGCCTCAGCAGCAGCGGGAGCGCGAGATTTCATAGGCGCGGACACACTCCTCGGAGCGTGCCCGGCGGGAGCACAATGCATTGCAGCGGACGCTGGATCTGATGGGAAAAGAAGATAGGGGATCACCCGTCTTAATCTTCCCATCTAATCCATCTGCGAGCACAGCCACTGCTCCGCCTCAGCGGCAGCGTGGCAGGTGCTGCGAGGAGCGCAGGTGAAAACTCCCTCCTCAAAGAGAGTTTTCGCCTCCAGCCAGATCATCGCAAAAACTGTGTGTATACCGAGAGCGCTAGACCTGGGGAATACAGGTGGAAATAGGGCGAACCCGTCTCCAACCCGTCCGCCAGATCTATGTGCGATCCCCGTGATCTCACTCACCGCGGTGCCTCAGCAGCAGCGGGACTGGGAGATCATAGGCGCGGACACACTCCTCGGAGCGTGCCCGGTGGGAGCACAAAGCATTGCAGCGGACGCTGGCTCTGATGGGAAAAGAAGATAGGGGATCACCCGTCTTAATCTTCCCATCTAATCCATCTGCGAGCACAGCCACTGCTCCGCCTCAGCGGCAGCGTGGCAGGTGCTGCGAGGACGCAGGTGAAAAACTCCCTCCTCAAAGAGAGTTTTCGCCTCCATTCAGAGAGGAACACACAGTCTGTAACGTGATCTACTTTCGCCCTCATTGGCCTTTGATATGTCTGCTTCTAGTCTTTCTTTGCCTATCTTTTTAAGAATAAACTTTCTTATTTCCTATCTGATAGTAACAGACTCACAGAACACATTCGACTGACACACACAGAGAGCTTTGCTGAATGACAAAAAGCTGGCGCCGGCTGCACATCACGTGCTTTTAAGCATCCTGGTCGTGACGTCACCGCACCTGACGTCTGGCCGTCAATTTTGACTGATTACACATATGATTCAGAGCTGGACAACGCTGATGGCGTTCCCCTAGCGTTTCGACGCAGCTCGATGTTCCCGGAGGGGAAACACATGTTTTCTCCCAGTGGCTCAGTGGTAGAGCATTGTGTTAGCAGCGCAAAAGGTTGTGGGTTCAATTCCCAGGGAAGACACATACTGATAAAAAAAAATTATAGCTTGAAGTAAGTTGCTTTGGATAAAAGCGTCTGCTAAATGCATAAATGTAAACGTAGTATAAATGGCACCCCAAAACACTGATTGTCTTTGGCTTTCCTGCAATATTAAAGGATTACTCCACACCAAAATTAAAATGTTGTCATTAATCACTTACCCCCATGTCGTTTCAAACCCGTAAAAGCTTTATTCGTCTTCAGAACATAATTTAAAATATTTTGGATGAAACCGGGAGGTTTGTGACGGTCCCATTGACTGTCAAGTAAATAACACTGTCGACGCCTAGAAAAGTATAAAAAGCATCGTCAGAATAGTCCATCTGCCATCAGTGGTTCAATCTAAATGTTATGAAGCGATGAGAACACTTTTTCTGCACAAAGAAAACAAAACAATGACTTTATTAAATTATTTGTCTCCTCTGGTTCAGCGTAGGAGAATATCTGCTGGACGCAAGCAGCTTACGTTCTTCTGTGTCAGCCGCACACCAGATTCGCTGTTTTTATTCAAATCAAAGCGCGTACAAGAGCATACGTTGCTTGCATCCAGCAGATATTCTCCAAAATGGCGCTACGCTGAACCAGAAGAGATGAATTGTTGACATTCAGTCATCATAAGGAGCTGACTTGAGTCATTAACAGTATCTTGAGCAAGAAACTTAACCATAACTTGAGATGCAGTAACCCTTTTATTAGTGCACTGTAAGTCAATGTGGATAAAAGTGTCTGCTAAATGATAGCTTAATTACTATAAAGCTAAAACTATATACGTATACACATACATCTTAGTTATTTTGTGAGTAATATTATGTATATGTAGTGAGGAAAACCAATCAGACTATTATTTGTTAAGTGTCTGTTTATTTAGCACAACAAAGAATTAAAAAGGAACAATGAAGTATAAACCGTTTGGCGCTGATATTTGCCTTGCAGTGAAGGTTTTCACTGAGCTGGTCATAAGTTGTTAAAGGGCAAGTTGAATCTGTCACTTGAGCTCAGACAGGAGCTGTAGCTACACAATAGTCATGAATTGATTTTACTGTACATTACAGGAGTCCTGCGGGAGACTCGAGCAATCCTGAGACCTCCTGCACAAAACTGTGACATGGACAGAAATTAGATAAGATTTGTCTGCTTAAAATGTCATAAAACTGATTTTTTTTTCCATGAAAGCAGACTAAATTGCCTATATTTTTCTGGACAGGCAGTCATGTCAAGCCCATTTGTCAAGCTTCACACACCTCTGATAGACACACACCAGCCGAGGGGTTTTCAACTATAATGGGTGCCTTCGGTCCATTTTTTGTTTTTAGGTCTGTTCATATCGAAGGCAGCAACACATTTCAACAATCCATATAATACAGGAACTTCTTCAACACCTTGTAATACAGTACATTTTACTCTAAGTAGCATTTAGTGACATCATTCATTGACAAAAAAAAACGATTGTCTGGTGTCTTCTTCATCGCACATATAATAAAAAACCTGAAATAAATAAATACATGTTTTATCATATCTAGGGTACAACGGGGCTAAAGGCCCACCTTAAGAAAAAATGTGCTATTCCATGCGCCTAAAATGTATAATTGCAGAAAAAATACATACATTGAACATTGAACATTAATGGAGCAACATATTTTGTGTCAAAATAAATTATTCAAGTTGTTTCTTTTGTTTATAAATCTTATAAATGTATGAGGTGGCAAGGGGGGGGGGGGGGGGGGGGGGGGGCGTTTTACGGCAGACGGTATTGATACAAATACTTCAGCTAAAATAGTGTTGTTGTTGTTTTTTTTATAATGTCTATTACTTGTTCAAAACAATCACTTTAGCAAGTTTGTACTATTTTCTGCTTATTTTGAAAAATGTTATATTTTTTGTTCAATAAATATACTGTCATTAAAATATAATAATATAAAATATAATTTATAATAAAGAAACTAAATCATTTTAAAAAGTAAAGATTTTAAAAGTATTGAATGAGATCCAATAATAATGTAATATATATTTACAGTAGTAACAACAAATGATATTTTATTATATGATATGATTAATATCATGTTTTTAAATATGTTGGTTTCATTCTAAACATGGTTTTTATCTCTAATATGGACACCCAACATAATATATGATATTTACCATCTGAATCTAACCATGTCATGTCAACAAATGGCAAAGTCGGCGATCTATTAGTTATCATGTTAATTACTGTGCGCTGGGGTGGCACAGTATGTGTACCGAACCGTACGGTTCAAGGGGCAAATTGCAAATGGAAGTGATCATCCCTATCCTCTTGGAGTGTGGACTTTGGAGTGAACAGGGCACGTGCATGCCATTATTTCATCGTTTGAAATGCACTTGGCAAAGGGAGCCATATAATTTCCTCATAATCTTCAGCTGGGATGTCCCGTGACAACGCAGCACGGTGTGCGTCGAGTAGGGGTGTAACACTGGTATCCTGGCCAAATTCCCACCACTGGCCCTTGTCAATCATGGCCTCCTAATAATCCCCATCCACTTGATTGTCTGTTGCAATATTTGTATAACCTTGGAGTAACATTGTGGCGTTCGCCTACGCATCACCTTTGCATGCTAATTGCATTGTGTGTCTGGCTCTGACTGCGGTATTGTGACTGCGCTACTGTAGACGTGGTTAAGGTGTGACTATAAACGGCACATTAACACGACACCTGACAGCGCGACACAGCGGCTCAAACCACAAACCTCTATGAAATATCTTCTGCTGCAGCATGATTAACATCTGAACACCTCCCCGAGGACAACATCCTCTCTCTGTCTCTCTCAGGACAACAGCCCTCGGCACTACATTAACAAGAAATTAAGCCTCTGCGTTCATGTTTCAATCAATGGAAACATGTGATCCATGAAAGACGTTTTATTGATTTATGCCAGGGCACGATATGTGGCATTAGCCAGTGGCACTAAATATAAATTAATTAATTAATTCAAATTAAATTCAATTAATTCAGATGGGTTAAATTTGTGTGCAAGGTACTGAGTTCAAATGTCAAAGGAAAGAATAAAAATGTAAATAAATAAATAAACGAATGACTAATGTGACAAAAGAAGTTAATTTTCATATAGAAATATATTATCTTAATTTTATATTATAAAAGTAAATATGCAGTTGAAATTATATTTAATTACATTATAAAGTATAGAGTCATTACAGTGTCAGAATTGCAACACTAAATGAATTAAATAAGATTAAGTAAATTAAGTGTGTGTGTGCGTGTGTGCGTGTGTGTGTGTGTGTGTGTGTGTGTGTGTGTGTGTGTGTGTGTGTGTGTGTGCGTGCGTATTTGTGCGTGCGTGTGTGTGCGTGTGTGTGTGTGTGTGTGTGTGTGTGTGCGTGTGTGTGTGTGTGTGTGCGCGTGTGCATGTGTGTGTACACACACACACAGCCATTATGAAAATGAAATGTATAATAAATGGTTTTCATGTTTTAATTAACCTATATGTCAGCAATAAAGATACACAAAATAAAAAAAATGACATTGTTAAAACAATTACAAAACATTTTAAACAATTGTTTAGATATTTTACAGCATAATGTATTCCTTTATTCGTTCATTAATTCACTATTTTATTCGTAAATTTTTTAATGTATTATTATTCAGTGTTGTACGGTTTCAAATAGCTTTATAAATCAGGTCCAGGGTGAGGCGAGGGTTCCCGGGGGTCATTAAAGGCTGCAAGCCCGCTCTCTAGAAGATTGAAAAGAAAACAAACTTTAACCTACAACCTCCACGAGCACAGGCACAGAAGCAGACGTGTGACAGTGTGAGTGTGAGTGGCTCACAATAGAGGTCCGTGTTTCATTATGGAGGCCATAGACTCGTGCTGCTGGACTTAGCAGGTGCACAAAGGTGTAATTAAAGGTTGGATCCCATACGGACAAAGCACATGACTTTCAATCTACTCATCCAGCTCCTCTGAAGCTGCTTTATTCAACAAAAGCACCATCTCTACTAATCTGTATTTCTCAGCTCTCCTGCTAGTCCTCTCTCGCAGCCTGAGGTTTGATCAGCTGTCACAAGCTATTGTCACAACCAATTACTTTGTCAGACGCCTTTACGCTGAGTTTGGAGTTTGCATTATCTTTATGGTAAAGGCTGGATCCGTCAGAGGTGGACAGGGCCGTGGACGAGCAGCATCAATATACATACAGTACATACTGAAGGACTGGAAATGAACATCATTTGCTCTCTGGATTTGACTTTAATGAAGGCCTGTTTCTTTTTTATCATAAGAAAAATACTTTTAAGTGAAATACTTTAATTCATTAACAGAACTATATCGTTATTCTTCATTTTATAGGCTAATAACCATAAAGTTAAATCCAAATAAACCACTTAAACTACTAAAATGAACTTTAACATAATAATTTTAATCAGTTTGAAATGTTAATAAAAACAACAGTATGTAATAGCAATAGAGGTATTTGATGTAAATTGATGACATGCTGGGTTTTTATATGGCATTGGGGGAAGAAAGAAAGAAAGAAAGAAAGAAAGAAAGAAAGAAAAGAAAGAAAGAAAGAAAGAAAGAAAGAAAGAAAGAAAGAAAGGACTTTATTTTTACCAAAAGAAAACCTGCTTATATAATAAGACAAAATACAGCTGCTTCTCAAATAAATGAATCCATATTTAAAAATCACTGAAACAAAACTACTAGATAAGACAAGAGAAGAAAAAAAAATATTTTTTTATGACATTTTATTTGGTTGTTTTATTGTTTTTCAAAATTGTAATGGACTTTTGTATAGTATTACAGGCCAATATTCAGACGCTACTTGTGTCTGTACAAAAACCTAAAACAGTGTACAATTTTACAGTATGTAAACTTCCATCATTCACTCCCTACTAAAAGTCAGCTCACCACGACCGGACGCTTAAACAAACCGATCAAAGTTTTAAAAGAACCACAGAGACAAAGTTTTGTCATATCCATCTAACATCTATGAAACTGGATAAGATAAATGTTAACATACACACACGAAACACACAACTCACACTTCATCTTTAATATCATGACAGAAAAGTGTAGATCGGATCAGATCTGTGCACTGCAGAAAACCACAGATTGCTGGAAGGTTAAGCCCAAGAAGAGCGTTTGGATGAAAGCTGATAACGTTTCCTGCTTAATTGAGCCAACGATAAGAGTCTCCATAAAGGACACAGCCAGAGCCACTAATGCTTCTGTCATCTTCAGCCAATTTCCTGCTGTATGGGTTAGAAACCACACAAACCTTTTCTGAGAAGAACGTTTCTTCAAGATTCAAGATTTAATTCGTCACTTACTCAATTATACAGAATATAATCCGCAGTGAAATATAAATCAGGACAGGTCCGCTCAATGGACAGTGAACAATATTGTAACACAACACAAGAGAATATACATAAATATAGGTTAAAAAAAAGAACGAAAATAATACGAAAAAATAAAGATGAATAAGATGTGCAATCAAATAACATTTGCAGGATAGTATAATGTGGACTTAATAAATAATAATATAAGCAGGGATGTACAAACAGGTTGTACAGGGTATACACATAGCAGCAATATGGATGATGGATATTAGTGAATATCTTACTGATTATTAAATTGAGTCTTGTAAATGTTTATGAAACTGAGTTTGTGTTAAGGAGCCTGACGGTACGAGGGAAGAAGCTCCTCCTCAGTCTTTCAGTTTTTGCCATCATGCTCCTGTAGCGCCTGCCAGATGGCAGTAAAATGAAAAGATGGTTACCGGGGTGATTCGAGTCCTTGATGATTTTAGCAGCTCTGCTTTTGCAGCGTTTGAGGTAGATGTCCTGCAGAGAGGGAAGAGCAGACCCTGAGATGCGCTCAGCTAAGCGCACGACTCTCTGTAGAGCTTTGCAGTCCTGGTTTGTGGCATTATTATATCACACTGAGATGCACTGAGTCAGTACACTTTCTATGGCCCCTGAATAGAAAGTTTTCAGGATAGCTGGTGAGACCCTGAATTTCCTCAGCTGTCGCAGATGGTACAGCCTTTGCCTGGCTTTCTTCACCTGTGTTTGGATGTGTGCAGTCCATGTCAGGTCCTCGGAGATGTTTACACCGAGGTACTTGAAGCTACTCACCCTCTCCACAGGGGTCCCGCTGATCATAAGAGGAGTGTAGGGCTGCTGCTGTCTCTTCCTGAAGTCCACGATCAGCTCTTTAGTTTTGCTCACGTTCAGAGAGAGACAGTTGTCCTGGCACCATGATGTAAGTCTCTCCACCTCATCCAAGTATGCGGTAGGTGAACGTGCCTTTCTTATCTATTCCTTGAAGAATAGATGCTGTCTTAACTCATTGGCTTCTGAAAATAGTTCTCTAATTACTCTGATTGTCTCTAACCACAATCTCTGATGTCTTTCTGAAACAACATCCGCTAAGACTGGAATATCTTAACAGCATTTATTTTCAATCAATAAGACAACTGCATACAAGCATGTCCACATCTTAGGAAACCCGACGGGAGACTCAGAGAGATGCTTCTCATGGAGCTTTTCTGAAGAAATAAAAGTGCAAAAATAAATGACACACGAAGAATAAAGAGCAATGAAAATAACAGATGCTATATCTTAGGTCATTTGGAGATGAGAAATGTATCAGTTCAAGTATAGTAGTGTTGTTATTGTTAGCGGAAATCATTAAAAAAAATCAATACTTGAAATAAAACAAATGAGATGTTTATATATATATATATATATATATATATATATATATATATAAAATGTAACTTTATCTTTGTTTATATTTGTTTAAAGTTGAAGTACTAAAATAACTCCAACTAAATAAACTAAAAATATAAAACAATAAAAAATAGACATTCAAAAATTATAATACATTATTATTAAATTTGTATTAAAATTGTCAAAACAACAAAACAAACAAACTGAAAATATTTTTTTTAAACACAAACACATAATATTATATAATAAATAACTTATATATAATATAATTCAAAAAAAAATCTTGTTTTTTATAGTTAATTAAAACATGAAAGATATTAAAAAAATATTACTGGAAATTAACAAATGAGATGTTCCACGTCCGTTTTATTTCAGTTATTGTTTAGTTGAAATAAAACCAACAAAAAAAAAGTTTAAAAATACATTTATTTTTTATTATGACATTGAATATTTTTTTATAAAATGCCGTATAAATGAAAACAGACACATTCTATATTGATTTAATTGCTGTCTACGAGAAACCACTGCGACTCGTATGTGATTTCTTCTCACTTCAGAGGGTCATCAGACGATGACCTGGACAGATCGGTGCTCTTTATCATCACCGGCTGTTGTCTGAACTCCAGACATTGGACAGATCTTGTGTCATATGGAAAGAGCTAGAAAGACATGTTGTCATTAATGAGAGCAGTAACAGATGATGTTTGACATCACAAAATGAATCATATGCATGGCTTCAGAAGTTTCACATTTTCAAGAAAATTCACACATCTGCGAAAGCAACTACAATCAATGCCTTTGTAATCATAACTTCCATCACTGTTCATTTACAGGCATTACAATTCTCAATCTCATCTAAATATAATATGGTCAAAATATAAATAAAACATGCACGAAGAAGTTCAGATTGTGATTCAATTGTTTTTAGAATAAAGAAAACAATGTCTGAAATGCATCTGCCTCCCAGATTTCTAAATGCTTTGATGACAACCTCTTAAAAAGCTGTTTTTAATCAAAAGAAAACATTTTCCAAATATCCTCCCCATATCATCTGCTTTTCTATGAACAAAGACAGAGATATGACTTATTTTAGCCACTCAGGAGATAATTATGACATTTCTCAGAGATCTGTCTATTTAAGTGAACAGAAAGATGATCAAAAAGCTTCATTTGCTCTTCGTTCTTTTCAACACAACAGCGGTTACTAAGCAGGACGAAACCTCTAAACGGTCAATTACTGAGACATTAGTCCTTTTCTTTTGTGCAGCAGACTCCATATGCGTAATGTTCAAGGCTGACCGAACTGTAGACCTGAATAAAAGAGAAAGCCTTAAAAATGAATGCACATTAAATGATGCATCACATGTTTCGTGTGATATCTATCATTTATAAAAACTAAATAAAAGACTGCAAGCAATACATATGAAGAGAATGTAATCGAGAGATTTTCAATATGTATTCTGAGTATCAGGGAGTAGAACTTTCTCATTTAATCCATAATAGATGCATCTTCTCTGCCAAGCTTTGATGATGGTCAGAATACTGGGACTACAGCACACTAGAGAAACCTTAAACTCATTCATATCACAAAGAAATGTCCTGCAAAAAAATTAAAATAATAATACTATTAAATGGCATTTATTTACAATACAATACACAATTGTTCAAAAGTTTGAGGTCAGTATATTTTTTTATTTTTCTTTCTTTAAGAAATTAATTGTATTCAGCATATATCTATTTAATTGATTAAAAAAGTGATAGTAAGGACATATTGTTACATTCTCAAACATTTGAACGACAGTACACAAGACAGTTTTGGATGAAAGAGAAAAAAACACATGTTAGAAAGTTATTGATTTAAAAAAAAATATCACAACAAAATGTCAACACACACAAATGGTCCTAAAAAGGCTTAATTGTCTTTAAGCAAAATATGATTATAATTTGATTAGTTAATAACTTACATGGCACAGAAACAGTTTTACAAGATGAAATTATGTAAAAATAATGAAAAGCACCAATCCAAGCACTACTATTAATTACAAGTCCTCTGAAAAGGTTACGCACATTAGCAAAGGTCTATGAGATTACAAGCACCTCAGCAAAACAAGCCTTATCTGCTTCTTCAGATGTAAAACTACAGAACACACAGAAGCTGTGCTGTTTTCAGAAACGGGACACCGTCGTCAGAGACTGAATGTTTTTCTCTCTCCCAAGCTCATTGTTTGTAAGTGGTTTGGTTCAGATGATTTAATAAATCAATGTGTTGGTCCTGATTCTCAGAGTGCCTTTTAAATTCATACTTTGCATACATGTTTGCACAGACATTCATTTTGTTACCGGCTTCGTCATTGGCTTCGGAAAGTATTTCTTTAAAAGGTTATGCTAGACTTCAGAAAAGTGGACCTACTTTCTGATTATAACTGGCTTATTGACGCAACAGCATGAAAATGAACAGGATGTTCATAATCGAACAGTGACAGGTTGACAGTTATCTTACATGAAAACATCAGCTTGTAGTTCACTTTCATATTATAAACTATATTATATATATATAATCAAACTAATTTAATTAAACAGGATGGCTATAAATACTAATATTTGTCCTTCTGGTTTCCCTCCAAAATGTTGTCACTTCCTTGAGGATGATGTCATTATGGAAGTGGCTTTTGTTATTTTAAAGTGATATTCCATCAAACTATCAGGATGGAAAAAGATATTGAGAATATAAACAAATTCTAAACATAAAACACATATACACTCACCGGCCACTTTATTAGGTACACCTGTTCAATTGCTTGGTAACACAAACTGCTAATCAGCCAATCACATGACAGCAACACAATGCATTTAGTTATCTAGATATGGTGAAGACGACTTGCTGGAGTTCAAACCGAGCATCAGAACGGGGAAGAAAGGGGATTTAAGAGACTCTGAACGCGGAATGGTTGTTGGTGCAGACAGGCTGGTCTGAGTATTTCACAAACTGCTGATCTACTGGGATTTTCACGTACAGCCATCTCTAGGGTTTACAGAGAATGGTCAGAAAAAGAGAAAATATCCAGCGAGCGGCAGTTGTGTGGATGAACATGTCTTGTTGATGTCAGAGGTCAGAGGAGAATGAGCAGACTGGTTAGAGATGATAGAAAGACAACAGTAACTCAAATAACCACTCGCTACAACCAAGTTATGCAGAATACCATCTCTGAACACACAACACGTCGAACCCTGAAGCAGATGGGCTCCAGCAGCAGAAGACCACACCGGGTGCCGCTCCTGTCAGATAAGAACAGGACACGGAGGATACTATTCACACAGAATCAGCAAAATTGGACAATAGAAGAATGTAAAAACGTTGCCTGGTCTGATGAGTCTTGATTTCTGCTGCGACATTCAGATGGTAGAGTCAGTATTTGACGTAAAGAACATGAAAGCATGGATCATCCTGCCTTGTCTCAATGGTTCAGGCTGGTGGTGGGGGTGTAATGTGTATTTTCTTAGCACACTTTGGGCCCCTTAGTACCAATTGAGCATCGTTTAAACGCCACAGCCTACCTGTGTATTGTTGCTGACCATGTCCATCCCTTTAGGCTGGCATAATATCACCCTGCAGCCCAAGACCGGTTGCCCACTGAAGCTAAGCAGGGTTGAGCTGGTCAGTACCTGGATGGGTTGCTGTTGGAAGAGGTGTTAGTGAGGCCAGCAGTGGTGCTCACCCTGTGGTCTGTGTGGGTCCTAGCACCCCAGTATAGGGACGGGGACACTATACTGTCAACAAGCACTGTCTTTTGGATGAGACGTTAAACCGAGGTCCTGACTCTCTGTGGTCATTAAAAATCCCATGGCACTTCTCATAAAGAGTAGGGGTGTAACCCCGGTGTCCTGTCCAAATTCCCACTACCGCCTCTTGTCAATCATGGCCTCCTAATAATCCCCATACACTGATTGTCTTCATCACTCTGTCTCCTCTCCGCCTGTAGCTGGTGTGTGGTGAGAGCATACACTTGATTGGCTCTATGACTCTCTCTCCTCTCCTATAAAAAACAATGTGTGTGTGTGTGTGTGTGCGTGTGAGAGAGAGAGACCCTGGACCACAAAACCAGTCTTAAGTCGCTGGGGTATATTTGTAGCAATAGACAAAAATACACTGTATGAGTCAAAATTATCTATTTTTCATTTATGCCAAAACTCATTAGCATATTAAATAAAGATCATGTTCCATGAATATATTTAGTGAATGTCTTACTGTAAATATATCAAAACTTAATTTTTGTTCAATGCATTGCTAAGGACTTCATTTGGACAAATTTAAGGCAATTTTTTCAGCATTTTTTTGCAACCTCAGATTACATCGTTTCAAATAGTTGTATTTCAGCCAAATATTGTCCTACAATGTAACAAACCATACATTCATGGAAAGCTTATTTATTCAGATTTCAGATGATGTAGACATCTCAATTTCGCAAAATGTACACTTATGACTGGTTTTGTGGTCCAGGGGCACATATAATTACAACCAATATACAAACAAAAACAACCATTTTGTTTTAGGTGAAGTTGCATTTAATTAAATAGCCTACATTTTTATTTAGAATGTGTTCTTGTACCTGCATTTTCTGCTCAACCCCACTGCTCTGAGATACATCCTTTTAAAATAGTTAATTGATTAATTAATTAAGTTTATTGTATTAAATAATTCGTGCATGGTTATATTTTATAAAAATTTCCAAAAGTAGGCCTAAATTAATCATTAATACAGTCAATAACAAGACTGAACAAAAAGAAAGCTACAAAAACATTTTGTAGAATTTCTCTGACAGTTCAATAAAGGTCAGTTTCTCTTCAAATATATATATATTATTTCTCGAAACTCGAAACAGCTGATACCTTTTCAAATTAATAATAAAAGCACTTTATAAGAATCTGTGAACCTTTGAAAGACTGAGCTTAAATTTACAACCTCAAAGAATGAAACTACAAAAAGAACAAAAACATCAAGTGCAAATGCTGACTCTGAAGCAGAACGCTGAAGTCCGTCTCCTGAGATGACCTAAAAATATATTCTGTATGTGACTTGAATTAATTTTGCCTCAATCATTGACCTGAGCCTGCAGCACCTGTGGCTTTGATTGAGCTAAGACAGATTTAGATCATTTGACATTTCGTAGCAGACACTTTTATATGGGGACAATTTGAGAGGCGGTCCCTATGGAGCTTAAGGAGGTTAAGCGTTTGACCCAAAGCACAGCAGTGATAGAGCCCGATTATGATCTGGAGATCTCTCAGGCGCTCGGCTCAACCCTGCTTCTCACTTGAGATCAAACCTCCGACCTTTGGGAGAGCAGCTCAGATCGCACGAGGTTAGCACACAGATGGGTTACTGCCACCCAGAGGTGTGTAAAACACACACACATCCACAACACTCATCCACTCTGCATCAACAATGCAAGCACCATGATGAAGTTGTGTTCTAGTTGTAATCTTGTCTCAAGACACTCGAGGCTGTCTTGAGACATGTTTTGAACTACTTTTAGTTTAAAACGAACCAATTTCAACTGGTATGAAAGTAATGCATAACATTCAATACATAGCATTCTTTGCATGCTCCAGAAACACATACTGTCTTAGCATTTCTCTTAGCTGCCTGCTTCTGAATAAACAACATTTTTCTGCATCTCGTTCAATCCATCTGCAACAGACGAAGCAAGTGCTGCTCTGTTCATGTACATTTACAGTAGAAATCCTCAATAAGACAGTGGAACTGGCATCTTCCAAGCATTGGTACTCCCCATGATGATGTAAATGTACCACATTTCAGATTCAAAAGTGCAATGTTAAACAGGATTACAACTTAAACACAATAAAAAATTTTGCACAAATGAAAAAAAAACATACCTACAGCATAAATACAGTGCACTGCACTTTGCAGCTAAAATAACCAATAGTTACAGGAAAATGTAAATAAATGTTATTCCTTTTTTTCCAATACTTTGTTATGACCTCAAATGCTTTTACCACAGAGCTTGATATATAAACGAATACATTTTGATGTTTGAATTGTATCCATAGCCAGCTCCATATGTATGGCTTTTCCTGGTGTAGTAAACTTGCTCGGTAGCGCACCTAGTTCAGAGCTTAACTCTGGTTCAAGTCACGATAAAAGAGTCAACAAGATTCAGGATAAAAGAGCTTAAAGATTTGTAGAAGAAAACTAGACTAAAACTGCATGATCGCTTCATCAAATGAATGTATTTTTTATCATGTCTGCTTGTGTTAACACTATCAGCTGGGTTTAGTGTAGGTGATACGTCATTTTTAAACATGACAGAGTATTAAAATGGTATGCACCGCCCACCAGACATTTAATTTCCTTAACTGCCACGATACATATAACAACGTGAAAACAATTTAAAGACTTTTAGCTCCACCCAACTAGACATTTCACTTTGAAAGTACCGCGGAATGTCCATGAAGCAATGTAGTTTAATTTTGCAAAAATGTTTTCCAAAAAGCATTGGTTGTACAAGAAACCCGTATTAAGTGTGAAACCAGCCTCGAATCTGGTTCTGTCAAAGTAAAACTCATAGTAAACAAACTCGCTTCTGCATCAAACACTACATGAAGTGTGCAAACGGCCTGATAGCTTGAGATGATGTTATAAGCGAGGACACCAAGATTCAAGATTGCAACTCCCTCCTTCCAACATATTCATCAGTTCAGCGAGGACAATTTATGATAAAGAATTCAGAAATCAACGCGCAGTTTGGTGTTGCATACAAAGTGAGTCAGTGTTAGACATTTAGTGTCACGGTTAAGCTCCTCTGTTAGAGGCTATGAATATGCATTTTAAATGACTCCATTTCTGAGAAATAGTAAAGAGATATTAAATATGTAGCAAATGAACTGTAGCCAACAGAATAGTGCCGGACAATCGAGCACTCTGTCTCGGGAGATGGACATGTGTGTCGGATTCGGTGTCAAATGTGATAAGATGGTTGGAGAGAAGCTTTGGATAATTGCACAGATTAGTCACTGGAGCTCATTCATTATGAATCTGTGTTGTTAATTATGTATGTTTGTCCTGTCAGCTTTGTGTGAACGAATGTTTTTATCTCATTTTATTCACTGAGCACTTCGCTATATGATGGATATGCAGAATCTCAGCTGCTTCGTGTTTCTTCTATACAATCTCCATATAGTGTAGACAGATAGAGAAATACATAGTTTATCTGAGTGCTCTGAAACCGTATTTCACTGAATTGAAAAACTGCAAGCACAGGTCACAATAACCAGATGAAAGTGTGTGGGTTTGAATCACCCCAAAGTGAAACATCCGCAGTGAAGTCACATGTTAATTGGCTGTGAAAAATAATGTGCAATAATATTAATGATTATGTGAAACGCAGAGGTTATAAGCCAACAGCATGTCTTGTTAAAGTGGTAACATTGTTCTTAGGCTTCAAAATGCATATAGCAGTGTCTGCCTTAGCTTTTGAAGACTTTCTGCTAAAAATACACAACCTATTTGTTTTTCTAAACAGTATATAGAACATTATGATAAACGTTTTTTAACAGTATGCTACACTGACCACACTACAGGTCCTTTTTAATACGTTAAATAAAATAATACTTGCTGACTAAACTAATACAGTGTGGTGCAATATACTAGGACTTGGTATCGATTCAGATGTTCCCGATTCGATTCGATTCTCGGGTTTTTGATTACATTCGTTGAATAAAGTTTTAATAAAAATGCAATTTATATTTCAAAAATTTTGAATTAATAAAAAGAAATTAAAAAGCACATGCCTGTATTTTAAACCAATTCATTTTGTTTTTGGTCCTTTTTTAAACAAAAATAGGTCCCTATAAAATGCTCTTCTTAGTTTTTCTGGTAATCAGATGAAGGCATAAAACATTAATTTAATTTATCCTAATAAAATTCATCATAATTTATCCTAAAAAATTAAACCCCTTTATTTTTTGGCAAACAAAGTGCTGCACAACAGAGATATACTGTTAAAATTAAAAAGAAAACAAATGTGATTATTCATTTAAAAATAAATATGTATTGATATTTATTAGTAGTAGGCGTAGCATTGTTGTTGAAACTAAACTTTTATTTTGACGGGTTGCCGAGAGGAACTTCCGGCTGCTGTGTGTATGATATGATGGAAGATTTGTCAAATTAAGCGCTAATGAAGTGACTCTCAGAGCAGCTGGAGTTGATATATGTGTTTTATCGTCAAATAGTGAGATGGCAGAAGCTGAAAACACCGCGAGCGTCGTCCGCGCTTTAGTAAGTGTGTAGTAAATAAAACAGTGAATCTGCTACATCCACTATTCATTCATTGATTGCGCAAATCATGGCGCCTTATGCATGATGCAAATAATTCCGCGGATTTGTAGTATTATAGAATTTTACCTGAGCATTGCATGTCACGGATATCGCTTTGTTCTTGTTAACAGTATCTCCACCATGATAAGCTCTGAATGAATGACATCGCACAAGGTAAATAAGAGGGTGACATCTAGTAGAAGAAGACAAATTATAAGATTCACATTCATCAGATCTTGTTTTAAATGTTTGCTGAAATAAATACAGGAAAAGATCGATTCGCGGCTTTTGAGAATCGATATAGAATCGAAGTAATAAAAAAACGATTAATCGAAAAATCGCCCTACTGTGTAGCAGTGTAAAACAGTATTCAGCAACACTTAATGATGTTTTAAACAGTAGTTTACATAGTCACATGACTTCACAATTTAGACCAGAAATAAACCAACATTATTAGTAAATAGCTGGTAAATTGTTTTGCATTTAATTTAGTGTAAAATATCCTAATAGTTGGCAAGTCAAGAAAGAGATTTCAAAATTCATGTTGAATTGTTCATTTATCATGTGGTTATTTGATGCATACAGAAAATGTGCATACTGCGCATTGTAAATTATATTACTTGTTTTTTATGGTCTTTTAATATATTTTATTGTTATTTCTTATTGTTATATTGTATATTTAATTGCCATGCCATTACTTGTTTTGTTTATAATGTTTTGCCAATAAATATATTTATGTCGAGAAATAACATTGTATATATAATATAATATACAATATATGCATTCAACTTGATCTTTCACAGATGTGACTACTGAAGCAAAATCCACTATGATTTTTAGCCAAAACAAAAACTGAATACTGCAAATATAGCATGAGTATTATGCCATTCTGAACTTTTCAGCATTGCTATGAGCTTTTGGACTTTTGTATTTTACACACTGAAGGCCAAATGCTGAAAGCAAGTCAAACCCATAACAGAGAAGAATCACATGAGATATCTTTAATATCTGTTTCTCCTTGACAGAAAAGCGATCAGATGAAGACATACATCTTCTAGATTTCCAGCAGCCCCTCGTTATTTATGCTCTACAATATCAGAAGAGATCTCAACAATGCCTTGAACTGTCTTAACAAATCAAAGTTCATGCAAAGTCCACACATTCCCTACAGTTTGTTTGTTTCAGGATCAGAGATGCTCCCGTCGGCCGTTTCTTGTGGCACATAACAGGGAAAACATTGATTTAAATTCCCATGATATTCCAGCGACATCAATGAGATCACCCAAAGCCATCCAGCAGATGGGTCTGCCAGCTGTGTCACTGATCATTTGTGGCTGTTGTATTTCCTTCCATGTAACCGAAGCCTTTGAGTGATGCATGTGTAAGAGCAGCGTGTGTCATCTCAGGACAATCGTCTGTGTTTCTGAGGTGTTGTAGGAGGTGTCGGTCGACACATGTTTCCAAACACACTCAGATCTGCAGATGAAAAGGATCCGATGTGAGATGTTCAGTTTCCATGTGCACCGTTCCACATGGAAGAACATCAGAGGAGTCCGTGCGATGAAAGTGATTACATTTTCCCATCCTCCTTTAGTCAGTGTTGTCTATGACTGGAAGTCATTTTTATATAGACCTTCACAGTATAAACAATACTGACCTTAGCATTGGTTATTATCAGCATCAAGACAACATATCTTGTCGACGGCACCTTTAATCAGACCTAAATGCCCTCCTCTGTGACTTAATAAAGATATCTGGTCCACTTTTATCACAGAAAATAAAACTTGTATTGGAGATCTATGCACCCAAATAGTAGACTAACATTTTCATGCATTTCTTTTCACAACACACAAACTGCTACAAATATAACTGCCTTTGCTTGCAATGAGAAACATATCCACATAATGCTACATCAAAGTCACAGGTTTGGTTTCCAGAGAGAACAAAACTAATAAAATCTTAATCTTGAATTCAATGTGAGTTGCTTTGGATAAAAGCATCTGTAAATGCATAAATGTGAATGTAAAGTTTAAGCGTTCAGGGTATGCAGCAAGTCCAAACTACAAAAGAAATACTTTCATGCATGTCCCATCACAACTCACAAAATATAGCTGCCATCATTTGCTATTACAAAGAAAAGTATTAAAAATACACCAGTTACACCCATAAACAATGCACTGAAATACTACATTTTTAAAGGGGTCATATGATGCCATTTCAAGTTTTCCTTTCTCTTTGAAGTGTTATAACCTGATTGTGCATAAATATCGATCCCTGAAGATCCCCAAAGACTAAAGTCTCAAAACCAAAGAGATATTCTTTATTCTTTAAGTTAAGACTCTGCCACGCCCCCCTAAAACGCCTCATTTAAACACGCCCCACATGTCTACATCACGATGTGGAAATATTTGCTTAATGCCGTCCAAATGTTCACGCAAAGAAAGAAGGCAGAACTATTATTCTCGCTGTAGTACTGTTGCTGCCGCCGGCGCCATGTCCTGGAGATGCTGTGTTTCATTGTGAAAGAGAAAATGCTTTGTTTGTGCTTCCAAAATAGGACTCAACTAGAAATCAGTGGTTAAGTTGTATTTACAACAGTGTTCCAGAACAGTTCAATCCAAATATCAGCATGTTTGCAGCGCATTTTACGGAGGACTATTTCCTGAACCTGGAAGAGTAGTCTACAATGCTGGCTTGCACAAAGACTGTTTCTATAAAGTCGGGCAATTCTAACTTTACAAGGACAGTCTGGCGCTTCTGACTCACAGCCTGCGAGTACGTTTCTGCTACTGATGATTCAAACATGAGTTCTGAGAAGCGTAGAGCAGTGCTTGTTGTTTGTCGTTTCTCAGATCATAAATGCAGACATGGTAAAGTTTACATGGCGTGATGCAAAGTGACGCGTAAAAAGACTGCATAAGTCATTATAATCACTAATTATGTCCCCACTGGATGCAACAAATGCCTCGTTTATAATGGGTTTTATTGGTTTTGTGTGGTAGCACAGCATCACTATATGGTGAGGGGTGTAACATTTCCATCTCAGGCTTGAGGTATTCGGCCAATCACAATGCACTGGATAGCTGGCCAATCAGAGCACGCCTCGCTTCTCAGAATGATGAGCTTTGTAAAAATCTACGCATTTCAGAAAGGCTGGGCATAGAGGAGCACAATAATGTACAGTATGTGGACAATGGCAGCTACTTCGGCATTACGGGATACCAATCAAACTAACGAGTCTGATCAAGAACTCCTACGAAGGAATGACCTGCAGGGTGGCCCATGGCGGTCATTTCACAAAGAGCTTCGCAGTTAAAACGGGAGTCAGGCAAGGATGCCTGTTGTCACCATTCCTATTTCTCCTGGCAATTGACTGGATCCTGAAGAAGACAACAGCAGGGAAGAGAAATGAATTCAGTGGACACTTGGGAACCAGCTCAGTGACCTGGATTTGGTGGATGACATTGCCTTACTCTCACACAAGAGAAAACATCTGACCTCTCAACTGTCTCAGCCCAACTTGGCCTCAGGATACATGAAGGAAAGACAAAAATTATGTAAACCAGTAAAGCTGAGAGGAAAACCCCTAGAAGAAGTGGAGTCATTCACATACCCAGGGAGCATCATCGACAAACAAGCAGGCACAGACGCAGATGTCAAGGCATAAATCTGGAAGGCGAGAGCAGCATTTCTCATGCTGAACACACCAGCTTACAACACACACCAAAACGTGTCTCTTCAACTCCAATGTCAAGTCGGTCCTTCTTTATGGAGCAGAAACCTGGAGAAAAATTAAAGCAACCATCAGGAAAATACAGGCCTTTATCAACAGCTGTCTATGCAGAATCCTTCAGATCCGCTGGCCAGACACCATCAGAAATTGCGAGTTATGGCAGAGGACAAACCAGCTTCCTGTAGAACAAGAAATCAGGAAGAGGAAGTGGAGATGGACAGGGCACACCTTACGAAAACCCATTACAAGCATCACCAGACAGGCCCTGACGTGGAATCCACAAGGCAAGGGAAAAACACCTGGAGAAGAGACTTGGAGGCAGACACTAAAGAGATGGAGCACACCTGGAAAGAGCTGGAGAAAATTGCCCAGGACCGCGGACACTGGAGAAAAGTTGTCGATGGCCTATGCTCCGAGAGAGGGCAAAAGACTTAAGAAGAAGAAGATGTGGACAATAATGTGTTTTTTAACTTTAAACCACATAAACACATTGCATTATAACAAATACACAAAATAATGTTATTTTTAGCAACATCATATGACTTCTTTAAAAACTACAGATTTATTTATTAAACTACAGATTCTTTAAACAAGAACAGATTAACTGTCTACACTGGATGCAATGCAAGTTGTACATTTTAATTAGTAAATTTTAAAAATAACATTAACTAAAGCATTAACGTGCTTTAGAAGCATTTTTGTTGTTCGTGTTAATGTGTTACCAAGAAGTCAATGCAGTGAATTCATTTCAACAGCTGTCACTTTTGTGTACAAGAAATAAAATAGGGACATTACATGTGATGTAAGTTGCTGTGGATAAAAGCGTCTGCCAAATCCATGAATGCAAATGCAAAGTTTAAAAGTATAGACAACAACCTCAACAAAATAATAGATAAAAAGCAATTTCATATAGGGAAAAAGTAAAGAAATCCTCATTTTGAATTCCCCCGATGGAATGAATTCACTAACCGTTGTGCCACTTTCTGTGCAGTATTTCAATGCAAAAACTTCACAGTGTAAACAAAACTGACCATAACAGTGTGTTTTTATCTGCGTCTAGCCAATATTTCTTGCCTTGCAGCTTTAATCAGACCTAAGGGCCCTCACCTCTGACTTCCAAAATAAGACAAAATATATCTGGTCCATGTTTCTACAGAAATAAAGACTAACACGTTCATGCATTTCCCTTCACAACTCACAAGCTGCTACAGGTATAGCTATAACCTGTCATCATTTGCTGTAAGAAACAAAACTAAAGAGCAATTATGCACATAAACACAAAATGGCACTAGAAATGGGAAGGCAAGAACTGACAGAATGTGTACACTGCATGCAATGTGAGTTGCTTTGGATAAAAGCTTCTGTCAAATGCATAAATGCAAAGTTTAAAAGATCTGGGTAGACAACAAGTGCAAAATGCAAAAACAAACATAGCATTAAAACATCTTATGAATTTTTCAAATGTTTTAGTTTTTTTTATGGGGGGAAAGTACGAGAATTTAATGCAAAAACTGGTAACGCTTTACAGCAAGGTCCCATTAGTTAATGCAAGTAAATGCATTCAATACACTGTTATAGGCAATGCATTTGTTACAGTATTTATTAATCTTTGTTAAAGTTAATTCAAATAAAATGGTTCTTTATTAGTTCATGTTAGCTCAGGTCCATTTAATAAAATTATCAGATACAACATTTGATTTGAATAATTCATTATTAAATGTTGAGATTAACATAAATGAACATATTGCTTTAAATGTATTTGTATTGTTAGTTCATGTCAGTAGAGTGAAATCAGCATTTTTGTGTATGTGTGTGTGTGCAGTATTTCAATGCAAAAACCTTAATAACACAAACAAAACTGACCTTAACGGTGGTTTTCTCAGTGTCTAGCCAACATTTATTGTCAACCACAGCTTAAATCAGACCTAAGGGCCATTGCCTTACCATCGGACAAAATGAGAAAGAGAAAATATATATTTTCTATGTTTATTACAAAAAAAATAACAGAGACCCAGACCTAATATGTTCATGCACTTCCCTTCACAAAAACACATATACATGTCAAATATTCACCTCATTTGCTAAAAGAAACGTAACCCAACATGCACCAATTACACATAAATACTAAAAGCACTGAAACAACAAGGTCATGTGTTTACATCCCAGGAGAAGCAAGAACTGATCAAATATGAACCTGAATGCGATGCAAGTTGCTTTGGATAAAAGCGTATGCCAAATGCATGAATGTAAATATAACAATTAAACATTCTGGTTAGGCAACAAGCCCAAAAACAGACTCAAAAACGCTAATATAATGTTGAAAACATCTTTTATGTCTACAAATGAGAGAAAAAGTAAAGAAAAGTAATGTAATACAAGTCAGTGAAGTGAATTGACTAACAGTCGTGCTACATTTGCATGCAGTATTTATATGCAAAGAAAATTAAATAAATCTGCAATCCACTTTCATCTGATGCAGAATGTATAAAAATAGCACTGCACTGTTAATATTGAAACGTACTGTCATTCTTTTCTGCAAAATGTGACTTCATGCACTGTATCTGAATAAGATTTGATTACTGAAATAGAGGCAAAGACCGTCCGCGAATGACTTAAACGCCTCTGCAAAGCTATCAGAAAGCTGATGGTCACTGAACACTTTCATTTTATGGAACAGCGCCGTTTAAACATGAGGGAAATGAAATTATATTTTGCTGAACTATTCCTTTAAGCAGGTCCTTTCATGCATATTCACTGTGAAAGTTGGGATCTGTAAGAGGCTTGGACATTTCACCCCATGCCCTTTAAGAAGAATTGTGCTAATTTAAGAGACAAACTGCAGCAGAGGAGGCTGACTTGTTTTGACTGCTCTGTGTGGACAAAAATAGGAGTGAAAGGAGACCTTTTTCTGCTAATTTCTGCACTCCTGTCAAATTATGACAACGCAAGGTTTTATCGCATTACAGCATGAGCTCTGCACAGAAACCAAAGCCGAAGACTGCAAAAATCCCATCAGTATTGTCTCGTTTTCCAGTAAAAACATCTAAATAAGCTAAATTCACCGGAGAAGCAAACGTGCATGACATATTATGTCTGTCTGTCTAATTTTGTTTCGCACTCTGCTATAGCAAATGACTCCTCACCAAGCAACAGGCTTTCATTTGCATATTTTTATTGCAGAATGATCCAAATGTTTGATTGTAACAAATACAAAAGATGGTCTGTGAAACACGGGTCGCATGCATGGAAAATGAAGACGTTTCAGGCAAAGATGAAAGCGATTCATATTTCTCATCATATTAAGACGTAATAAATTAGTCTGAGACATTGAATGAAAAGGGAGTGTTGATAAGCCCAAGTCAAGCAGAAAATAACATGTCACCGGGGACTAAAAACAGTCGAGTTCATGTGCACACTTAATGACATGGACCCAGACTGAATGCTGATCTCTAGTTAGTTATTTTCAACATCCGTGTTCATTAAAGGAGCATCTTATAAGACTGTTCTTTGGCCATTCAATGGAAATGCAGCCATTTGTGCTGGACTATTTCTAATGCACATTGGGCACAGGAGATAAACCAAAAGAGGATGCATTCCCATTAATATTAAAATTCATACTGTACTTTTAAATTGGACAACAAATATGGGTTTGGTTCTAAAAATGTCTTAAAACATGACCTGGAAAATTACACATTATTTCATTAATTTAAATACCAACTTGTTTTGGCTCACCAAGACTAAATTAATTTGACCAAAAACTGAAGACAGTGATATTGTGAAATATTATGATGATGATGATCATTGAGAAATTCATGAGATCCTTCAGAAATCATTCCATTTAGAAATCTTTGTTTTATATTATAATTGTACAATAAAAAATGAAGACCTTTATTCATCAAGGATGCATCAAACTGACAGTAAATACATGTATAATGTTACAAAAGATTTATATTTCAAATAAATGCTGTTCTGTTGAACTTTGTTTGCATCAATGAATCATAAAATAAATGATCAAGATTTCCACAAAAACATAAAGTAGCACAATTGTTTTCAACATTGATAATAATCAGAAATGTTTCTTGAGCAGCAAATCAGTATATTATAATAATTTCTGAAGATCATGTGACACTGAAGACTGGAGGAATGATTCAGTTTTTAATCACAGCAATAAATTATATTTTAACATATATTCACATATATGTATTCACAACAGTTATTTCAATTTTAAAAATATTTCCCTAGATTACTGTTTTTATTTGTATTATTTTTACATTTTGCTGTATTTTATAAAATAAGTGCCAGTGT
>QVTF01021081.1:0-66905 GCA_003573665.1 Oxygymnocypris stewartii
CTCTTAGTGCTCTGCCCACACACACACAAACACTCACACACACACACACACACACACACACACACACACACTCACCGACTCACACACACACACACACAGACACACACCGACTCACACTCACACACACACACTCCTGACTGACATCTCAGCTCTTAGTGCTCTGCCCACACACACACACACAAACACTCACACACACACACACACATACACACACACACACACACACACACACACACTCCTGACTGACATCTCAGCTCTTAGTGCTCTGCCCACCACACACACAACACTCACACACACACACACACACACACACACACACACACACACACACTCCTGACTGACATCTCAGCTCTTAGTGCTCTGCCCACACACACACACACTTCACTGGAGGAAAGTCCACACCATTAACCTCAGATGACACCACAGCAGACTGACTGACTCAAGAAAAGACATGCTGTGTGCTTAATCATAAATCAGACAGCTTATGACCCTGGAGCTGTGCAACAGAAACATCCCATATTTAGCCTCACGTTAGGTTTAATAGAACTACATTTATATGTGTGTATATGTATGTGAGTGTGTATGTGTTTGCTCTCTCTCTCTCTCTCTCTATATATATATATGAGAGAGAGAGAGATAGAGAGAGAGAGATAGATAGAGATAGATAGAGATAGATATAGATAGATAGATAGATATAGAATAGAGAGAGAGATTAAACTATTCAGAAAAATAATAATAATTTTCATAGCTTGAAATAAAATAAATGAAACAAAAAAACATAACATATTTTATTTAGATTATTCAACTATCAATACTGATATTATAACAATAATTAAAAAAAAATATATATAATTAAATAAAAATAACTGACCAGCAGAGAACCACTTAGCAACCACCCTAGCAACAATACAGCAATGCCCTAAGAACCACAACACCCTTCACTTCTGCACTAATCAAGTTTATTCTGCCATTATGCACTGCAACTATTGTTGGCTGTTATGATAAACTGATTTTTTCCATTTGTAAGTCACTTTGGATAAAAGCACAACACAAACGTAACACGTTTCGCACAGGCACGTGACACTCAGATTTCATACAGAAGATCTTATGTAAATCAGGGCCTTTCTAAACATGAAACTAGGGCTGCACGATTAATCGAATGTGATCGTCACGCACATCTCGTCAGTAAAGACGGTTCTGTGATTAGTAGTACATCTCCATCACCTGCTTTCAGATGGAGCAGCGTTTACTACACAGAGCCGTAGTTCACTGACAAGCTAAATCGCAAATGATATAATCGTACGATTATGAAGTCGAAGAAATCGTTCGCGATAATGACAGCAGTTTGCGTAGCTTCTCAGTGAACCACGGCTCTGTGTAGTAAACGCTGCTCCATCTGAAAGCACGTGAAAATATCACATTTAATAACATGATTTTACTTCATAAATGACTAAATGACTAAATAACATTTACATGTATGCATTTAGCAGACGCTTTTATCCAAAGCGACTTACAGTGCACTCAGGCTATACATTTATTGTCAGTATGTGTGTTTCCTGGGAATCGAACCCACAACCTTTGCGCTGCTAACACAATGCTCTACCACTGAGCCACAGGAACATCAGCCGAGTGTTTGAAATAAATCCTTCTGTGAGATGATGTGACGTATTTCATAGTATTAGCTTTGCCGATTAGCATTGCATTATTGATGTACTTCATTATAATGAAAATGATAATAATAAGAACCCTGATAAATCATATATCATAGTAGTCGTGTGTTTATTAGTCACGCTGAATCAATGAAAACATTTCAATCTTCTGTTTATTGGCTTTTCCTGGGTTTCTTCTTCGGGTGTATTTGGTGTTTCTACACGAGAGCGCCCTCTGGCCTTCGGATGGAGATTTACTGCTGATCACAGAACCGCGCTTCACTGAAAGATACGCGGCTTCTGCCTAACGCGATCGCAGCCCTACATTAAACACTTCATCTCTGAAGACTTCTAATCAGATGTTGTGCATTTCCTGTCTTTAGGGTTTCGATATCAACATGACACGGCGTTCACATGAGAAACAGTTACTGTTCTCACCTCAGCTCTGTTTCATCTGTCGCATGTCATGTTATGTTTCTGAATCAGCCCATTTAATAATAACACACAAACTGCATCCTTCTCATACATTTCCCAAGATACAGAGGCTGGTATTCACCCTCCCAAATCAAGAAACGCATCATGCTTCGGATATCAAACACCCCTCACAGCTTTGACATTCAGAGCCTCGTGAAGGACACAAGAGAAGCCATAATGAACGTGATGGATTTAATGAAGATTAAAACGGCAAATACGAAGGAGAGATTTTTTTGAGAGATTACGGACGCAGCCTTAAAGGCATCCATGTCCGCGGGAAGGTCATTAATATAAATGAAGCATCGCGACTCGTTCGGGGGTGCAGAGGGTTTGCACCTGAGCACATGCTTCGTGACACGGCTAGGGATGGGTATCGTTAAGGTTTTAACGGTATTACTACTCTTACCGATACTGCTTATCGGTTCGGTACTTTAACGGTATTCTTATCGGTACTTTTTGTTTTACATATATATATATATGACAAATTAAGAGCTGAATTAACATTGCTTTATATTCTGAAATGTAAAATAAATATTTAATGAAATGAATATAAAGCATCAATTTGTAAATGCACATGTGTGCAGGCATTTTTAGTGTTTTATACATATTATAAGATACAGTAAGAACATGAACAAAGAAAAAGTAAAACAAACTGAAAAATTCAATAAAACAAATATACAACTGAAAAGAAATAAACAGTGCTTTTTTCATGAAGGTCCACTAACATTAATGTTCTGGAAAGTAATAGCTACAAAATAAATCTAAAAGTATTAAAATGTAAATGAACACTGCATAGTTTTCACTGTATGTATTGATAGATTGATGCTTATTAAAGCTATAACGTTATACAGATTAAGAGCTGTGAGTGATTTTCTCTTTCATTTTGTTCTTTGATTAACATTAATGAAGCGACAGTTTGTCACTTTAAGACAATATATTGACACACATCAGATTTTCTCCCAACTGTACTCATCCACTTAAGACATAAACTGTGTTTAAGTGAATATTCTCCAAGCCGGCCATTTTGACATATTTTGTGTGTATCTTATCGACTATGGATGCGCCCGAAGCTCAAAGTGTTTTGGTGCGCTCCACGCACACACACACACACACACACACACACACACTTCAGCCTGGGGAACAGCGTCTCTCGTGCGGATTGTGCTTTCAACGTCTCTTTATCAAACATGTCCCACAATTTAGCAACAGTAAAGACGGCATTTTACAACAATCACCGATTGAGCTGATTCTGACGTTAAGTTTGGGTTTTAGGGAGGAACGAATGTGTGAAGGGAAGAAGAAACGCGGCTATAATGCTTAGAAGCCAAAATCGAAATAAAAAAATACAATTAGCAGCCGCAGCCACAGCCACAGGCCTAAAGCGTAAGCAGATGTTTGAATGTTTAGTTCTCTCTTCTATCATAATTAAACCGCTTTCATGTTGCGCGCGCTGAAGCTCCTCCGCATGAGCGCGATCTCGCTTCTGAATTGGGAATAGCAAAAATGCATCATAGACAAATGTTTTAATATGAATCTATATAAAAACAGCAGGCGACTCTGGTGAGATATAATTTGCAAGATAATGTGTATATAGCAATAATAAATGTATGTGTGTTTTCTTAATTTCTCCAGTACCGATAGCAGAACCGTTAACGTCAGAGCTTATCGATACTCCGGTCTTTCATAATTTAGCCCCGAGACCGATTAAATACCGGGTTTCGGTACCCATCCCTATACACGGCAGAACAAAAACTGTGAATTTCTACGCTGGGCCTTTACAATTAAGATGAAATTGTTAAATATTAACAAAGAAACGTTGAATGATTCAGAACTAGAGTCATTCGTTGTGAATCAGGATACACTGATCGTGTGTTTGTTGGAATCCAACTATTAACTATCATTTGTTAGGAAATATATATTATTATTATTTTTGCTTGAAATTAAAACTTAAAATACAAAAATATTATATATATATATAATTATTTAATATTCTATTTATATTATAATGAAGTTATTATTTGTATATAAATAATGTTAAATAAATTATATTATTTAATTATTTTAAATATAGAAATAAATGCAGCTGCAATACTGACATCATAACAATAACTCTCAATAATTAAGATCTTTTAGCAGAAGGATAAGTGGTTGCTGTGTTGAGTAAGTCACTCTAAAAAGTAATTATTACTAGCTAGTAATTACATCTTCAACAGTGTAATTATTAATAATTGCATATCAACCTCGGTCACTTGAACATTACAAATGTAGACATGAAATGCTTCTTTAACTCTTTCATATAAATTCTAGAAAACTGCATAAATGATTCTTGAACTCAAAGTATGTACGGGAGGATAGAATTGAAAACATAAATATTAATGTTAGACGTCAAATCCACTTGTTTTACACAGAATTGTTCTATAGTCTATACAATACGTAATGTGATTACATCAGAAGTAACTGTACTTAAATCAGGAGTAATCCTTTACTTTACTGTTTAGAAAAAGTCATTAAATACAGGTGATGCATTAAACCCAACACTGATTGGTTATTTATCAACAAACATATTTTGCAGTTGCATCTTTAGAAATGTATTTGCCTTTATTTCACCAGGAGAGAACCTGACTGAGATTAAACATCTCTTTTCCAGGAGTGTCCTGGCCAGTTATACAAATACACGTACAACAGAAAACAGTACATCACAACAATTCAATATTATAGCATTAGAAGCATTTGCAAATCATTTTCTATTGCACACAAAAGTGTTTTCCATTTACTAAGAGACACCAACTGATTCCAGTCTGACGGTGCAGCATATTCAAATGCAGCTTTACCTAAATTAGTTCAAGCTGAAGGCACATAAAGATTATAAATGCAATGAATAGTTAACAACCACTTTTTGGTGAATCAAACAACAGAGATAAGATGGCAAAAAACTTTGTAAATCAATAAATACCAATGCATTTGCCTTCGAACAGCAAGTGAAGACCAGGCAACTCTATTATATATTCTACAATGATGTGTAGAAAATGTACAATCCGTGATAAATCTTAAAGCACCATGATACACAGCTTCCAGAGAGGCGAGGAGATAAGAAGAGGCAGCATGCTGATACACCACGTCCCCATAGTCAAGAATCGGTTAACAAGTTCCAGACACAAGCTTCTTCCTTGCAAGTTAGTTAGAAAGAGTTGGATAACAATGACGTATAAACCTGGGCCCGTATTCATGAAAAATCTTAGTGCTAAGAGTTGCTCCTAGTAACACAATTCTTAGAAATTTCTTAAATTTAAAGAGAGTTTCCTCTTAAATTTAAAGAAAAGATCCTAGTAAAGAAAAAAGTAATTCAGAAAGCATCTTAACTCTTAAAAGAGGTCTTAAGGTCCGAAATTGTTAGGAGTACGGACGAGGACTTTTAAGAGGCTTAAGAGTTTCTTTAGCAGCGGAGAACATGGATGAAACATGACGAGGGAGAAGAAATGTGTTGCACACAATGCATGACAGTGAGTTAACAAGACGCTGCACATTAGATCGTGCAGGGATCATGTTTGTGACAGATCTTATTAAAGACATGTTAACATCCCTGACACTGCGCAGAAATGCCATAGTGCCAGAAATGGACGTAATCACTACATTAACTACATTAACATATTTGGCAACTGGAAAAATGCAACTATGCAGCAGCGATGATTTGGGTCTGTTACAGCACTTTCAGAACCTTATTGTGTCGCTGTTCATTTCCTATTAAATACGTTAAGTATGACAGCATGGTAAATAAAAAATAAAGAATATAATGTGTGTGTGTGTGCGCGCGCGAGAGAGAGAGAGAGAGAGAGTACGGTAAAACAGGAAAAATTACGTTTGTAATTTCAAAGTGAAGGTTTATAATAAACCCTACTCTTAAAAGCGCTCTTACTTCCTTCTTGGACAACCAACCAATCACAGTCTTCAAAAGACTGTGTCATGGCTAGCAACGGGGTCAGCCCCGCCTCCTCACTAAGATAAAAGTGTTTGTCTTTTCCTCGCTCAGAGTTGCTCTCAGATTGGTCCTGAATCACTTTTAAGCTAAGACTCCTAGCTAGAAATGTTTAAGTTAAATTAGGAGCTCTCTGAGAGGATTCTTAGCATCTTTATGAATACTGGCCCTGGAGTGTGTCCTCAGCTGCTAACACTATGCAAAATAAGATGCCAAACACACCAGCAGCGTCAGTAATGCACAACAACACAGGAATGGAAACTCTATTTGACAGGCAAATAACAATCACTGTCTCTCGTAATGTTGTGTTTGAGTCATACACGTGCACGCTTTCATACGAACCAAACAATCTTTTGAAATGACGATGCATAACGACGAAGACATAAAGATCAGGCACTTCTGAAGTTTATATCTTGAACACAGATCTGTATCAGAGTCAGTCGTCAGAGGTGTACGACACACTAACAATACGGGTTTAGGATTACATGTTTAGATAGCAGTTAAATATAACATACATGCATTGTTAGGAAACTCTAACAGGTGCTACAACCTCACTTCAACAAAGCAACACAGACACCAATCCGCCTCGAAAAGGGAAGTCATGAATGTTTACGCAAAGGTCAAAGACACACACAGAAACACAAGAGTTTGGTGCGTTCGCATTCTCGTCTAATGAAACATCAATACAGACTAAACAGTGTCAATCAGAGTATGTTTTGTGGTCAAATTCATGTCATTAAAACATAATTAACATGTAATTATCTGCTTATAATACTATTTAGTTACTGTATTACTATAATGTCGTACTATACTAGAATACTATCATGATAATTGGAGATTTACCACAATGAAAACATTAATAGGATGAGGTAAATATATAGTAACAATAAATCAACATGTTGTGGTCAACTTTGCACCAGATTTATTTGAGTATTAAAAAAGACAGAAATCTATCATGTTTCGTCCAAATTATCATAATTACTACAGTGCAAATACTATACTACATTACAAAAATACTATTTTCACTAGTAAATTTCACCCACAATTGCAAAGAAATGGCAAGTAACACTGAATGAAATGTGAAAGTTTGAAGTAAAAAAAATAAATGTGTATCTTCCTGTAAAATATTAGCAATCTTTGTTTTATTTATAACTTCAGAAAATTATTTGTTACAGTTTATAATAAATATACTATAAGAAAACGATTAAAATACTGTAATAAAACTGTTAAAAGTGACCTGTACAATAATAATAAAACTGCATGGTTTACTAATGATGACGATAATACCATGGTACTTCCATACAGCCTGATAGTGCTCGATTACCATATTATTTCATGCTCAAATTGTTACTTTAAGGGATATCATAAAATCTGATATTGTATAAATTGTGATGCTGTGCAGTCATATCATGGTACTTTCTGAAAAGGCGCAGAACACTTTGAAAAAGACCCCACATGTATTTATTATGATTGCACTTTCATAACAATGGTATTTTGTCGTGAACTATAAATAACCCTTGTAAATATTTATGAAGGATGTCTGCTTAGATAAATATTATTTAACAACAAAGCAGCCTGAGTGTGTCACATCAGCTCAGCTTACATAACATACATGCTCACTGCATTAAACCTCGAAACTCAACCTGATCAAGAGGATTTTAAGACATTCAGGAACAAAATGATCATAACATCTAATCTAACGTTAAATGATGGAGGATGATGCTTAAGAGCATGTGTGTGTATCAACAAAATCAGCTTGCGTTTTAAAACCTAACTAGACCACATCATTGCTTCATTTTAAGTACTTAAGAAATACCATGGTATTACAATAATGGACGTGTCCGAAACACTGGCACTAGTGTGATTTCCATGATATGTTGTTGTATAGTAATGTTCAATGCGCTGTAACGTTACTGTAGGTGACCAAAATACTATCTAAATAGGCAGCTTGCTGTATTTTGAAACAGTTTGACTCCATATTGCTCAAATATGTAGCTTGAATAAATGATTCCCGCCCAAAACCCAGCACGAGCTTAGTTATGATGCTCAAATATGCTGTCTAGATGGGTAACGTTAACGTTAGCTTATTAGGTTTTGGGACACAGCCCATAGAGTGCAGTTTACGGGTTATATGTGTGTAAATACAGAATTAAAAAACATAAGCACTAACCTTAATTGTCCACTCGAAGTCCTCCTGAGGGAAAACAGAGGCTTTTGCTTGAGAGAATGAGGCAAATGTGAAGATTGCGTCGTCTGAGGAGAATCCGTCTGTCAGTCCATCAGTAAATAGGTTTACACTTCTCGGACGTGATTCGGCGCAGATTGACAGTTATTCGCGCAGGGGGGGGGTCTTAAACGTTTTAACTGTGAACAGTAAACGCGTTTTGATGCTATATAAAAGCCCTGAATTGCGATACGGCCGCACGTATTCGTTCCCTCGTCTGTCTTGCTTCCTCTGTGAGACTGTTTAGTGTTTATCTGCGATCGTTGAGTTCTGCCTGCCGCGCTCGAGGGATCGACGCTCGATTAGCACGCGAAAGCAGCAGGTCTAGGATCAGTTCTCTGAGATGGAATGCCGGATCACGTCAGTTTAACTTAAACATTCAGACTGATCTCAGATCAGCTGTTTGGCGGAGGGTCTTTCAAAATCATATTAAAAGTCTAACGGTTCGTGAAACTGATGATCATGTAACGCTATCATATGAAGGTTATTTTATAAGTTTTATATAAGTTATATAAGTTATATTATATACGTTTTTACATATTAAAGTAAATAAAACATTGTTATGACGTTTACAGTACAGTAAAATAAAATATTTTACACAGATATCAGCAGTTTACTCTTTGTTTGGACCTGATTTGGCATGTTCTATCACATAACGTTTATTTGGGTTAACACAGCATGTACTAAATAAACCATAGACTGTAAAAAAAACATAGAAAAGACTAGAAAAATTTAAGCAATCCAAGGCTGCCACCATGTGGTAGTGAGCGTCAAAACAGAGAAATAAACCATTTGATGATAGTTATTACATAAGCACTTTGCATTCCACGAATGAGCAAAATATCGCTAGATAGAGAGTGAACTGGTTTCATAGTTTAGGTCAGATTTGACATGGACCTGCCTAAAGTTGAACGCGCACTTGTTCAGAGCTGTAGATTAGTATATATATTTACAAAAAAAGGAGAAGAAAAGAAGAAGAAAGAACGTGGTAATGTGGGTCGATGACGTAATGCATCGACAGTAATACAGGTCAATTAATGAACTCTTAATAGCATCTGTTATTAGAGCAGGAATTGAATGACATCGATTATCCCAAAGTGAGGGTTTGGTCTAAGAAAATAAAAAATAAATGTTAAATGATACATATTGATGCACATTGCTCTTTCTGTGATCTGCAAACTGAGGATTTGTTTGGTCTTGTAGGTTAATTATCATAAGACACCCGAGGAAAACATATGAGTTATCTTCTATTGTATGACCATCCATGTCTCTTTGGTGTTTGGGGATGTATTTATTGGTTTTAAAACAGTAAATATGTATATTTAGTTTGATTAATCTTCTAATTATCCTAAGACTTAGGGTGAAAAATTTGGATATTTTCAATTACATGATTCCCAATTTCTCTTTTGGAAATATAATTCTTGGTTTTATAGGTTATAAAATAGAAAATACGTTATTTTATTCATTTTTGTCCGCTAAACATTTTAGTCATACATGTTTCAGCTTATTTTATGCAATTTACACAGATTTGATTAATTATTTCTATTTTATATATAAGCTATTGCTCTCTGAAACTAATAATAATAATACAAACATCTAAAAAAAATGACTAAAACAATATCCATTACTGGTAGAATCATAACAAAACCAACTTTATATTTTATACAGATTTCATTCATTATTTGCACTTTCCATAAACTATTGGTCTCTGAAACTGAAAACAAATCTAAAAGTTTAAAAATATTTAAAATGTTTCATAATATTTAAAACAACAGTATATTATTGGTATTTTCATAACACAACTAGCAACTGTATATGTCAAATATAACGTGCACGAGCGCTCTGCTTCCTCGTGCACGCGCGCTTCTCTCCTGTAATCGCCCCCTAAATGTTTTTCCCGTGATGCCCCGCGTGGTCGAGCAGCAAGATGGCGGACGCTCTGGATGAATTTAAGGAAACTGGATGCGTCCCGATCCTCCATCCCGAGGTAAAACACACAGGCTTTATCCAGCTGCATCACGCCGGAGTGTTTTCACGGCCAGTAAAAGCGTTATTTCTCCCGCTAGCTTCTCACAATGAAGGAGAGGGGCTAAACCCCCCCACTGCTGCGTAATAGTATCGCTGCTAACGCTAGCGTTTCACATTCATAGATCATATTTTAGTTGTGGTTTTATCGCATGTCTAATCTAATATTTTAAGGCAGAGATGGTTTTTTCTCTCCATATTGTGCAGTGACAAACGTGACATTAGCATATTTGTGGAGATATCCAGTGTTTTGTGCTGCGTTTGCATCGGACACATTCACAAACACCACCATTATTTGCATTCATCTACCCTCAGATTTGAACATTGATTGTGCCGTTTTGTTTTATTAATATGACTTTAGTACACCAGATAAGACTCTCGGGGTGTGTTTGACTGCATTATGGTGAAATTCATATAATGACAGATCTGTTTCTGGTCTGTCATTGTTGTCAGTTATATGCAAGCTCTTATATTTTCACTAATAATTCATATATAAATGTTATTACCAGTGGGTGATTTATATGACATTGACAGAATGTGTTGAGGTAGGGAGGTTTGCAGGAAACATGTACTTCTCGCAGACCTAGAGATTTATATGTGAATATATGATGGATAAACTGGACACCTCCTCTGAGGTTCATTACTAAATTATAACATGACACCTCAAAAATGCATTCAGTGAAAATGAATTGCATTCACTCTTTATTGTGAGCTCAGTGCTGGTGTGTAGTGAGACAGCTTGCTCATACATGCTGACCTGTTGGACTGAAATTAAGATCTCAGCAGACATGTTATTGCAGTGTTTATAGTTATGTACAATATATTAATATGATGTGGTCAACCTTTTAAATGACCAATGCTTATACTGATATCTGCAGAGCATGGTGGCAAAGGCTGACATAATACAATTTAATAACAGAAGCATATGCACAATATTTGCTCAAAGTTTGCTGAAGACAATGTTATGTTATGTATGTTTGCCGTCTGCTATGTGCCCTGGTGTTTGAGAGATGGTGTTTTGCATGTGGCCGTTTGAAATAAATAGTTCAGCTGTCCTCATAATTTGGTCTGTGATGGATTATCAAGAGGTTATATTATAATATTTGAGTATTTGTTCCAGTTGCTTTTTTGCTGATTGTGGAAAAAACTGTGTGACGTGAATGAAGTAAAACCTAACGTGCATTCATATAGGAAGCAGCTTTAGTAAAGTTAAAACTAAGACTACATTTATTTAATTCAATTAAAACATTACACTTATTTTGCTTCAGCTAAATACAAAGAAATCATTTCTCATTTTGATTTAGTACTTGATGTAGTAAAAAATAAATACACTGAAATAAAAATAATGTAAAGAAACATATAGACATGTTTCAAACAAAGAGAAAGAAAATAGTATATAGTTTGTAAAGTATAGTTTAAGTGTACATAGTATACAGTATCATAAGTATAATCTAATAACAGATGTCTTGTTAGTGTTTAAACAAATAATAAAAATGGCAAAACTGCTAAAACGTTAATTAAAATGAAAATAAATTAATGAAATATTAAAAAAAACTATTATACTCATCCATCTCAATGATGCTGAAAGTGACAAAAACACAAAAAAATGAACAAATATTTAACAAAAAAAAATGTATTTGTTTTGCAATGATACTAATATAACACTAATGATATGTTAGTTTAAAAAATGACAAAACCACACAACAAAATTACTAACAATTTAAATAAAATAGATAAATAGATCAATAAAAACTTTATAAATGTGAATACAAACTATTGTATGATTGTTCCTGTGTGGCTCAGTGGTTGAGCATTGTGTTAGCAGCACAAAACGTCCTGGGTTCGATTCCCAGGAAACACACTTACTGATGAAAACATGTATAACCTGAATTTGGATAAAAGCGTCTGCTAAATGCATAAATGACACAATACTGTATGATGCAATTGTGCGGTGAAAATCTCACCAGAGCAGAACACTATGAAAGACACAATATATGCTTTTGTCTTTAATTAATCAACGCTGTTAACTAGAAGAAAGTCAACAGGATCTCGTTCCCTTCAGATGCTTTGGCCCGTTGTCACCTGGGTGGGCGGCTTTAGGGCCACACAGTCATATAGTGAAGAGCCAGTCATTTGTTCTTTACATCACCCATCAGATCAGACCTGAGCTGTTCTGCAAAGATGATGTTCAGAGGTCAAAGTAAAGGTGTCTGTCTGCTGAGGAATGGTGCGTCGATGAGGTGTTGGAGGAAAAGCCATGCTTTGCGTGCAACAGCTTTGTGGCATCGTCATTTTCCTCTGTATCTCTACGTAGTGGCCTATGGGTGTGATTTCTTTTGTGCTTCTGCTTTTGTGGCTTTATATATAAAAACAGACAAAGAAATGTGAAGTCTTTCTACAAATAATGAAAAAAGATTGTTTATTCTGAGATAACAATAATCTATCTTTAATTTCGATACATATCTTTATGATATTGACCGTGTGAATATAATTTCTCGATGACTGTTGTTGATGCTCAGTCCAGACATGTTGTTACGGATGTTGACATGAACTAAAGATATAAATGGCTTTTGTAATTAACATAAGCTGTTGATAAAGCACACGCTCTCCAGAGCTGAATGCTTAATGTCTTCCTGTTTTAATAGGAAGCAGTGTGTGTCACATGGTCCCACAGATGCTGTAACCGCTCGTTTCCTCGCTCGCGGGAGGAACTTTAGGCCCGTATTGAATTAGACCATCTGCTCTGTCTGATATACCAGGCGCAAAACTATTGAACGATACAACCAGACACCTTTATAAAGGCCTGCCGGTGATGCTGAGTCTCTCTGCTGCTCATTTGATCAGTTCTGTTCAGGACTGACACGTCTTGCATAACATATCTGTTTCTCTGATCGTTGAAATGGTTTATAATAACCTGCATTAATGCAATGCGTATGACTTATAGATTTGGATAAGTGCACATTAAGTGCACAGAGAGCTCCTCAGTTTATCCTACCCTGCGTTTGTGCCACATTTAGCCTGCCGTGTTTTCTAACGGAATAAAGTTTTTATGATAAGCAGCTTTTATTTTGAAAGTGGCGCGTGCTATCCAGTTGGCTAATATGTCATATTCATGTTATTTTTCACTGTGCTGTATGTAAAATTAGCATTACCTGGTCTTTATTTGAGAAAATATGATTCTCTGTTTGCTATCTATATATATCAGTCAACAGCAATTCACATTATATTTATTACACATATTTAACAAGTATATATATATATATATATTAGCGAGGCCGATATATCAGCCAATATATATATATGTTTTTGGCACGATGACCAGCTGTTATTTTGACAGTGACGGGACTTTTATTTTGACAGCAATAAGAACGTAGTAAGCTTGTGAGATGTGAGCGTAATATTTAAATCAATGATTTCTAACTATGCTGCGTTCTATCTATCTGTTTTGCTGATATGTCATATTCATGTCATATTTCACCTTTACTGAATGTAAAATTAGCCTTACATATTCTTTATTTGAGAGAATGTGATTCCTGGTGCACACAAACTTTCCATATTAATGAGTGCACTGATAGTTGCAGCGTTTGTCCTTTTTTATTCACTCGTTGTGAAGAAATATTATAATAGGATTACAGAGTTAATACAGCATGAATCTGTTTATTTTACAGATTTTTTTATCAAGTTATTTATAAGTTTTAATTTATTTATATTGTTTTAATTTATTAAATGCATAAAATGAAATTTTATTGCATGAACTTTTATTTAAATGAAGGAGTGTAATGTTATATATATATATATATATATATATATATATATATATATATATATGCTTTACATTGTACAGGTATCATAATGGAAATTTAATTTATAATTATTGAAGAAAATGATTTGAATAAATGTTCAAAATCACGGTTGATATCGCTTCCTGTTGAACATTCATGTGTTAAGTATGTTTAAAGTTAAAGATGATAATATTTACCATATCCAAATCGCAGGCCGTTATACATTTGTCTTGATTTCAGAGGGCATAGTTCAGCCAGCTGGATCTTTTTCAGCAGGGTGTATGTTGTGTTTTTGTTCTTTATCTTTAAATATTGATGGATGACCTCATTTAAATGTACTTGCTGTTGGACTGACCTCTGACCTCTAGAAGAGCCGTTTGTATATCCTCTTCTTCATGCAGATTCTCATTAGGGATGCTTTGCTGTAGGGTAATTGTGGATTCGGATGACCTCGCTAGGCTTATCTCTGCACATGAATCTTTGTGTTGATAATGTGTGTAGTCGTGTCTACACGGATCGGTGTGTTTGTGAAGGTAACAACAAGAGTCACAGGGCTGTGTATTTAGTGGTTTTGGGTGCAAGTGTGCAGGTTCTTGCCTATTACTGACCCGTGTTACTCTGTCCCGTCTGTTTACGCTTCACTAATGAGTTTATCAGCATGTTTTATGATTATTTGAAATGCTACTGATTATAAATCAGAATTCTCGTTTACTGTGTTTTCCAGTTTATCATCTTTACATGTGAATCTCTGTGTGTGTGTGTGTGTGTGTGTGTGTGTGTGTGTGTCTCATGTCTCAGCTGGCCTGGCATCACACACACACACACACACACACACACACACACACATGGAGCTCGGTGTGTTTGTCAGGATTCACTTGTGTCCTGTGGGTGTTTTCTGTTTGCCCTTTGCATCTGTTTCAAGCTTTTGCTAGAAGGTCTTATTTTACACGTCTATTTTAAATATGGGGTGTTTCAAAAACTTATGTTAAGTAATAATGTCTGTAGTCTTATATCCTAATATTTGAGATATAATAATATTTTGCTTATTTTAGTTTACAATGAATATTTTATACATTTTAAAAAGTTTTGAGTGGTCCTGACTCCTTCAGCAGTGGTTATAAAATTAACTATGTACAAATAATAATACATTTAAATGAAATAAAACATAAAAAAACTAAATTAAATTATAAAATAAAAAATAAATAAAGGTTTTCTGGAAAAAAATAACTGGAAAGGGTTTGGTGTACAAGGTACAGCTGGAGGTTCAGGTCAGAATGGCTTTTAATACAATGGACAGAGACACCCCCCCCCCACCAATCAATAGAGCTGAAGCTTCTGGACATCTGCTGGACATCACACACACACACAGACACACAGACACACACAGACACACACACACAGACACACACTCACACACACACACACACACACAGACACAGACACACAGGCACAGACACACAGACACACACACACACACAGGCACAGACACACACACACACACACACACACACACACACACACTGACCTGTGACCTGTGAGCACATGCAGTCTGAGGGGTTTAATTATAATGTTAGATAAAGTTTCTTGAACCGCTTTCTTGCTGTCCATTAGTATTAAGCTGACTGTTTTTGCTACTGTGTTCCTGTGGCTCAGTGGTAGAGCATTGCGTTAGCAGCGCAAAGGTTGTGGGTTCGATTCCCAGGGAACACATGTACTGACAAAAAATGTATAACCTGAATGCAATTGTAAGTCGCTTTGGATAAAAGCGTCTGCTAAATGCATAAATGTAAAATGTAAATGTAAAATGTACTGTACTGTTCATTTGATGTATAAATAGCAGTTGTTATGATTAATTAACCTCTGCATACTGCCATAGTTTTCCTAGATGGACTAAAAAGAGTTGATTAGTAAATGTGTTAATGAATAATAGTTACGTCATCAACAATGAAATAATAAGCTATATTTGCAGATTCAGTTTGGGCTGAGCGAGAATGAAGTTCTAAAATAACCGAAGATATTAAATATATACAGAGATTTTTGAGTGGTGGTTAAAATATAATATATAAAATAAACATTATAAATAATAAAATGACAATTAAAATGATCAAATAAAAAAAAAATTGCCTAACTAAATAAAATTAATAAATACTGATTCACTGGAAAAAGTAATCACTAATAATCACAATACGTTGCTCAAAATTATAATCTTGTTTTGATTTGAGAGATTGTTTTTTTTTTACATTTAATTAGCATTATTGCACATTTGGACTTTCATGTAAGCACAGAGAAGGAAAATGTCAATTCATATGCAGGATTTATTTGAATATATGTAGTTTCCTGATTCATTATATTTATAATTTACATTAAAAAAACTATGTACTGAAAACTGGTAAGACCTTAAGACGCATCTCTCTGTAGCTAAAACTGTGAAATGAATCATATAAATTACACAAATTCTTACAACAAAATGATGTAGAAGAGATTCATGTTTGGATATATCGCAAATATCACAGACGATTATGCTTAAATAATCAAGACAAGCAGAAATTGCGATCATGGTTGAAATATGATTAATTGCACAGTTTTGATAAACATTTAGTTGCATCAAAGAGCAAGAAAATCCTGTTTTCCATGATATGGTGCCTTTAAAAGCCTCTTTGTGTGTGTGTGTGTGTGTGTGCGTGCGTGCGTGCGTGCGTGCGTGCGTGCGTGCGTGCGCGCGTGCGCGTGTGTGCGTGTGTGTGTGTTTAAGCTCATCATCTCCATGGAGACTGACCGTACGTATGACACGTTGTGTCCAGGAGTCACTCATCCTTTATCTGATGTCTCTATAGAGATGAACTGACTGTGATTATCTCCCGCAGGAAATTAAACCCCAGAGTCACTATAACCAGGACTACAGCGAGAGCGTCAGCCGCAAGAGCCACGTGGACGACTACAGCACCTGGGACATCGTCAAAGCCACCCAGTGAGTCCACACACACACACACACACCAGAAAGACCGTTTACACAAATATCCCCACCCAGAAACAACTAGATGACGATCATGTCGTCAAGCCCATGTCAGATGAGCAGCATGATTCTGTATTGAGAATCGCATGCGATTAATTGCACAGCCCTACTTTTAATCATACGAAAATTCAATCAAATATTTCAAGGTTTTATTCGTCACATACTCAATTATACAGAATATAATCTGCAGTGAAATTTAAGTCAGGTCAGGTCCGCTCAATGGACAGTGCAATTAAATGTAACACAACACAAGAGAATATACATAAAGATAGGTAGAAATAAAAAAGAAGAATAAAATGTGCACGACATTATACTGTAGACTTAATAAATAATAATATAAGCAGGGATGTGTAAACAGGTTGTACAGGGTATTTACATAGCAGCAACTTTTGGCAAACGAAGTGCTAAATAACCTGGTTTATGATTGAGGTTGCTGAATAAATGTATTTACACAACCTATGTGTCACAATACAAAGACTTTTATGTTTTCTATGTAGAGTGTTTGCTTATTTTTATTGACTAAAACTAGACTAAAATTCCAGGACTTTTAATCAACTAAACCAAAACAAGACCGCTTGACTAAATATGATGATAAATAAAAAGGACATTTGACACAGGACTATAAAAGCTGCTGTTCGGGGATGTTTTCTGGTGTAATTGGATGTGTATTTGTGCTTAGGTATGGGATATTCGAGCGATGCCGTGAGCTGGTGGAGGCCGGGTATGACGTGCGTCAGCCGGATAAAGAAAATGTCACACTTCTGCACTGGGCGTCAATCAACAACCGCTTAGACCTGGTCAAGTACGTCTCTCTCTTATTCATTTATACACATTCTCCGCTCTCTCCTGGATCCCTGGATATTGTTCCTCACGTTATTAAGACAGCACACAGAGGAATGGATAGAGTTATTACTCTCAGCGCTCAGATGAGAAAAGCTTGAAATTCCCATTACGAGGCGGTGCACATATCCTCCTCCTAATAAGTCATTCATTTTATGCTGCTCTCTTTTGCAACTATAAGATAAACCCCTAGACGTCTGGTCTCCTGAATGCTGTCTGTCGGTTACTCTTTTTAGGTACTACATATCTAAAGGCTCCATAGTCGACCAGCTGGGAGGAGATCTCAACTCTACACCACTGCACTGGGCTACAAGGTGTGCGTTAGAAATGCAATACCAGCATACTGCTTATACCTCCTAGTTTATACTGTATACTGCTTGCTATTTAATTCATTAGTATGAAGAAATGTGGTTTCATGACCTCAGAGTTAATCTGTGTAAAAATATTTCAGATTTGTTTTTACTTGAATTTTCTGGTTTGTTCGTCTCACTGGAGATCGAAGGTTAATTGAAATAAAACTGAAATTAAATGAAACTTAAAATGATGAAAAACTTAAAATGAGCTGAAATAAAATATGTTTTAAGTTGAAGTAGTAAAATTACAACAACTAAACAAAGTAGAAATACAAACAAACTAACTAATAAAAATGAGCACAACATTTCTCAAACTTAAATTATAATAAAAAAGTGGGTAATTGAAATGAAGCTGAAATAAAATATATATATATTAGATAAACAAATTATCTAAAATAAAAAGTTGAAATTACAAAAACTGAAATACGTTTAAGTACATTTTAAATAAAAAAATGTAAAACTAATAAAATGACTAACAAAACTGAAATTACTTAAACTAAAATTTAATCTGTGAGTAATTGAAGTTAAGATGAAATTAAATCTAAATATTAGATGGAAAACTTGCAAAACTTGTGAAAAAGGAAACTTATCTGAAATAAAATGATTAAAGGTGTAGTACTAAAATTATAATAATTAAAGCTGAAATAAGTAAATGAAAGCTAAATAGAAATATACAAATTAACTAATAATAATAATGACAATGCAAAACAGTATTATTGCAACTTAAATTCAAATGAATACATTTTTAGTTAATTAAAAATAAGCTGATATGAAATATAAATATTAGAAGGGGGAAAACTAAATTAGCTGAAATAATTAGAATTAGTGTAAAATTTCATAAACTAAAGTATTAAAGTTAATGAAATCTAAATGGAAATAAAAACGAAATAGAAATGACAAACACAAAACAGAAATGACTAAAACTACTAAGATGAATTTAAAATGAGAAATGAACCTTAATTTTATTTTTTTAGTAAAACAAATACAGTAATAGTACATACCTGTATATTATACTAAACAGGGATCCTCAAATCTGGCCCAAGAGATCCTCTTTCCTGCAGAGTTTATCTCTAACGCTAATCAAACACACCTGAGCATGCTAATCAATGTCTCCAGGATCATTAGACCATCACAGACAGCTGAGTTTGAGCAGGGTTGGAGCGAAACTCATTGGCTTTCCGGGGCAAGATTTGAGGAACCATGTAGTAAAATAGCAGTGCGCATTGCATTGTGGTATGCATTGTGCTCCATTATAGTTTGAGATGTGATAGATTATCCAGTTATTCTGTGCATAGTGTGCACACTGCAAAAATAGTGCAAGTATGCCAGTACTGCATGTATGTTTAGTGTGTACGTGATGTTTTATTAATGCACACACCTCTCCTCTGCTCTCTCATTCAGACAGGGCCATCTCTCCATGGTGGTGCAGTTAATGAAGTGCGGCGCTGATCCTTCTCTCATCGACGGCGAGGGATGCAGTTGTGTGCATCTGGCCACTCAGTTTGGACACACCTCCATTGTGGCGTATCTCATTGCCAAAGGACAGGTACACTTGTTCAACGCTTATAAAACGCTCTGTGGCGCGCTGATCTCATCAAAACAGAAGCTGGCAAAGTCACAGCCAATCAGAATATTGAGATTTCGAGCCAATGAGATTTCACTGTGGGTGGAGCTACTCAGAAAGATGCCCTATCACTCAATACTGTTTATTAACATGCGAAACAGGGTCACCAAACTTGTTCCTGGAGGGCCGGTGTCCTGCAGAGTTTAGCTCCAACCGTAATTAAACACCTGAAGCAGCTAATCAAGGTCTTGCTTGGTATACTTGAAACTTCAAGGCAGGTGTGTTGAGGTAATTTGGAGCTAAACTCTGCAGGACACCGGCCCTCCAGGAGCGAGTGTGGTGACCCCTGTGCTAAAGAGTCGATTTATCATGCATTTTGTTGTGCTTAGTCCATTTTCAGCCTGCAGGGGGCGTTAAGGACATTTCAATCCATGGAAGCTTGACCTCTAGGAAAGATGACACTGTGTTTGATCTCAGTCTTTGTTTTAAGTCTTCTATGTGTCATATTTTCCAGGATGTGGATATGATGGATCAGAATGGCATGACCCCTTTGATGTGGGCGGCTTATCGGATGCACAGGTGCGTGTGTTTTGTGAGAGTAAATGTATTGTTTTGCCGTTGCGAGATGTAAAGTTAATTAGATGGGATTTCTGCAGTGTTGACCCGACACGGCTGTTGCTGACGTTTAACGTGTCGGTGAATCTGGGTGATAAGTATCATAAGAACACATCTCTGCACTGGGCGGTTCTGGCTGGAAACACTACCGTCATCACCCTGCTGTTGGAGGCCAATGCTAATGTCGACGCACAGAACATCAAGGTTAAGTCCTACACTAGCATACTGAAATCAAGTGTGTAGATTGGAGGTATTTTTATTATCAGCATCAGCCAGAAAGTGTTCTTTTTGGCCACTAAGTGTTGAATGCAGAACTTTTATTTTGACACCCATTCTCCATCTCGATCCATTTAATGTCTTCTTTATTTAACCGTTATTTCTGATAATTGAACAGCAAATGCTGTAACACCTTTTCACACTGTATGCATTCTGCAAATATGATATTTTAACATTTAATAAATATTTAATGCCACAAACCTCGCTAACTCCAGTTGTTAGGGATACAAATGCTTTTTTGCTGTGTGCTGTATGTAAAATTAGTGTTATGTGGTCTTTATTTGAGAAAATATGATTCCTAGTGCAAACTTTTGGTTATAGTGTTTACTTTCTTTTAGTTGGTATTTTTAAACTTCTTTATTTGTGAAAATAATATAATGGGATTACAGAATCAGAAGTTGCTATGCAAAGTATAAATCAGTCTATTTTACTTATTTATGAGCAAGTTTTTAAAATAAATCATTTTCAAATTATTTCAGTAAATATTATTTAAAATGAATATAAATTACATTGCAGTAATTATTAAGTATATGTTGTATCTTTAAAATAAATAGTGTAATTTCTGCTTAGTGTTATTGTAGTATTATTTATATGCTATTATAGTTTGTATTAATTTTTGTATTTTCTAGTTTCATTTTAAATTGTTTATTTTTCATAATTTGGTTATATGCTTTTGTCATGTGTATGATTTAAATAATATATATTTCTAAACAGTTTTATTTAATTTTTTATTTCAGTTTTATTTCAGTTAGTAATTTTAAAGTTGAACAAACTTTTGTATTTTATTTTGGCTTTATTATTAATAAATGTATAATAGTTATAGATTGAATTAATGATAACCTCACTGGTGTACATGGCATCTAATAATATCTGTTGGTTGCAGGGGGAGACGCCACTGGATTTGGCCAAACAGAGGAAAAATGTGTGGATGATAAATCATCTGCAGGAGGCCAGACAGGCCAAAGGTTACGACAGTCCCTCGTACCTGAAACGGCTCAAAATGGACAAGGTAGAGCAACAGATCAATTACCATTAAGGAGAACTCAAAGGTATTGCGTGCACTCAGACGTTTCTCTGTCCGTCTGCAGGACTTCAGGCAGAAGGTGATGTTGGGGACTCCGTTCCTGGTGATCTGGCTGATGGGATTTATCGCTGATCTGGACATTGACTCCTGGCTCATTAAGGGTGTGATGTATGCAGCGGTGTGGCTCGTCGTGCAGTGTCTGTCCAAGTACGATGCTGTATTACCCATCTGTGGTGCTGCTCAGCCTTTTAATGTGAATGCCAAGAATCATGGCTAATATTTGATCTCTGCTTCTAGGTCTTTCTTCGATCACTCCATGCATAGTGCTCTTCCTCTGGGCATCTATCTGGCCACTAAGTTCTGGATGTACATCACCTGGTTTTATTGGTTCTGGAATGATATCCTTTTCAGTTGCTCTATCAGTTTGATGAGCATAATAAGAAACCGATGCAACTCAATTAGGCTGATTCAACCCACTTAATCAGAATATTGTATTTAGTTCTTCTGACACAACATCATTTATCAGCAAAAGCACTTAGTGATTCAAGTAAGCATCCATTTATATGTTGGTTGACTCAGATTGAACATACGTATAAGAACTGACAGCAGGAAACCAGGTCAGCTTTTTATCCAAGAGCTAACGAATTTTATATCGTCCTTTGAAAACGTCATTTTTTCTGTCTTTGTTGTTTTCTCTGCATGAAACTTAAAACTGGGTTGCTGAAGTGACCCAATTTATATGGCAATGTCTCACTTTGCAGTGTTGAAAGATCTGAAAATGATCTGGTAGAGAAGCTTTTTCGGTGTGACGGACTTAATGAAAAGAACTGATGATAGAAATATGAAGTTTAGCAGTATGCTTCAGCGTCTGAATGTTTTCATCCATTCACACTTCATGAAAACAAACGGTTTACTGACGCCAACTGGAGTTAGTGGGTGTTTCTGGAGATCATTTGTTTCAAGTTGTGTTGAAGTGTAAAAGACTAGGCAGATGCATCATCTTTGACAGGCTTGACATGGATATGCCTCATTTTCCACAGAAATTTTTATCAGGAGTGACTCGCACAATAAATGTAGTGAATTTGACACCTTAAGGGATATAGTGTGAGTGAGAGAACGGTATGTATTGTGCAATGGTAGAAATACTGGTAGATATGTCCACACGCTTATTGGTGCCGAGTGAAGCTTTACATTATTTACAGGAGAGATGGACACAAAATGATGTTTTGCAAAATAATACATGCAATTGGGAACAAATTTAGAGAAATGTAGCATTCCATCGCTTGCTCACCAAATGGATCCTCTGCAATCAATGGGTGCCATCAGATTTTGAGTCTAAACAGCTGAAAACGTCACAATAATCCACACCACTCAGTTTTTATCAGCTTTTTAGACTCCGATTCTGACGGCACCCATTGACTGCAGAGGAGCCATTGGTGAGCAAGTGATGGAATAATAAACATTTCTATAAACTAACAATATCATCTACAAATCTGATAGCCGGAGGATCAGTACACTATCAGTACATTTATATTTTTATGTGAATTATTCCTGTAAGGGTTCTTTGTTATTAAGCAGTCTTTGTTATGAATAATCTGATCCATCAATGTGTCCATCAATAATCAAATATGATGGAGCACTTTTCACGTGTGATGTATTTATTTTCTGGATTACCCAACATTTGGCATTCCTCTGTAGTTATTTAATATATATATAAACAGTTTTTTTGTTGAATTTCCAGCAAAAATAAGAATATTGTGCTATAAATGATGACTGTGATATATAATTACTCATACTGTGATATAAGATTCTGTTCATGACGCCCACCATTAGGTGTGAGAGAAAGCAAGTACAAACACAAGAAAGCCGAGTTCTTGTCTGGTAATGACAATGTTGCATTTCTGTGCTTATGGTGGTGTCAAACATTAGTGGTAAAATAGGATTTCTAACCAAAGCTGAAGCACTTTCTCATCTCCTGAGCAAACCACTCAAGACGTGACTCATGTCTGGATCTGCATCTCGAATGGAGCTGCTGAAATGCGGTTCTTGTGGCTGTAGTTGGAGGTTGTGGAGTGATGTTTAGTGTGCACAGATCTGCTGTGTGTCCAGGTGCTTCAGGAATAAAAACAAATCACTGAAATCAGATCGAGAGCTCTGAGTGGATCCTGCTCGCTTTTATCATCCAACAATAGAGCATCTCTGAGGATTGAGCAAATTATGAATTTTTTTCCCTGCTGTAATTGTTGCCTGTATGCAGCTCAGCGAAACCACCGAGCCACTTACAGGAGAAACAGATTTTCTGCATTTGTCAGTGTCTCTTTGGACATATGTTGATGGAGATGCTCATGTTGCATCCAGATGTCAAAGCCACAGGTCAAACAGGAAATGTTACATTTTTAAAGAAATAATTCATTGAAATGTGGCAGCTCATAATTCCACTGAACTTTTGGTCTCAATTCAAAAAGTCATTTGTCAAACGGGATGAGAGAAAGTACATTTCACTCATTTAATAAACTTGTGAAGTTAGATTTTTAATAGGACTATGCGTTTACATGTCTTAAGAGGATCACAGTTTGATTGACTACTAGCTCAGTTATTATTTTATGTCGTAAGATTTGTGATTAAATCATTCTTTTGAATAGGTTCTTTTCACTAAATCAGTGGGTCTCAAACGATACATTCAAAACAGTCTGATTCAATTAATTGGTCCAAAAAAACTATTAACCCTGTTGATTCTTATGCTGTGCCTAAGGAAGTCGTGGCCTAATGTTTAGAGAGTTGGATTCATAATTGATAGGTTGCGAGTTCGAGTCTCGGTCCGGCAGGAATTGTTGGTGGGGGAAGTTAATGTCCAGCTCTCTCTCAACCTTCAAATAGCACGACGAGGTGCCCTTGAGGAAGGCACCGAACACCCAACTGCTCCCCAGGCACCGCAGCATATATGGCTGCCCACTGCTCCGGGTGTGTGTTCACGGTGTGTGTGTGTGTTCACGGTGTGTGTGTTCATTGCTGTGTGTGTGCACTTGGATGGGTAAATGCAGAGCACAAGTTGCGAGTATGGGTCACCGTACTTGGCCACATGTCACTTCACTTTCATATTAAACATAACTTCCTTAACTCTCCACACATCTCCCTTTCGTCACCATCCACCTGCCCTTCCTGCTCAACAGTCTGGCTCTCTTCTACAACTTTGGCAAGTCCTGGAAGTCTGACCCTGGTATCATCAAAGCATCCGAGGAGCAGAAGAAAAAGGTAAAATCTCAATGTAGAGATGTGGATGTAGATGAGTTTGTTTCTTCATCAGGTTTGGAGAAATGTAGCATTCCATCACTTGCTCATCAATGGATGCTCTGCAGTGAATGGGTGCCGTCAGAATGAGAGTCCAAACATCTGAAAAGACCTCACAGTAATCCACACCACTCCAGTCCATCAGTTAATGTCTTGTAAAGCCAAAAGCTGCGTGTTTATAATAAACAAATCCAGCATGATGATGTTGCTTCTGGCCAAAATACAAGTCCATAATAAATATGTGGGTGGATTTTGATGTGAGAGGACAAAAGAGAATAAGCTTTTTCTCTGGAATATATGTGACTGTATATTTAGGCTAGACGTGACCATTTTTGTTAAAATGCCTTGAAAGATTTCTTTCTTACAAACACGCATCTTTTGGCTTCACAAGACATTAACTGATGGACTGGAGTAGTGTGTATTACTTGTGTATTATTGTGATGTTTTTATCAGCTGTTTGGACTCTTATTCTGATGGCACCCATTCACCGCAGAGCATCCATTGCTACATTTCTCCAAATAATCAAGTGGTATGATTCAGGGCTTTTTAACTTGTGCCAGTAAGCAACCATCCTCAACACTGATGCTTTATGCACAGGAAAGCACCACTCTCATTTTCTTCAGAAAATGTAAAAATGCTCTGCTGTTTTCTCTTCTTCTCTCCTCAGACTATAGTTGAATTGGCAGAAACAGGCAGTCTGGATCTCAGCATATTCTGCAGCACCTGTTTGGTAATTATGACCATCTGCACACCGAACACAGTCAGTGTTGGCAAGCTGATATAACTCAACAGTCTGATTTGCATTGCAATTTCCACCGAGGTGCCCGTGCATAAAACACTCACTTTAACGGCCTGTCCTCCACAGATACGGAAGCCAATCAGATCGAAACACTGCGCTGTTTGCAATCGATGCATCGCCAAGTTTGATCACCACTGCCCATGGGTCGGCAACTGTGTAGGTGAGTTTTTCAGTCATATACCTACATTAAGTCCCACCAAGCATCCCCCTCACATGCTTTTCCACCTGACATTAGCATGAAAAGTCAGAGATTGGCTAGGAAAGTGTTCACTGTTGTGAAGTAAGCCCATTAGACTAATGTGAGCCAAAGGCAGATATGACTCATTCCTTTCATTTGTCTGTTTTTTCTCCTCGTTGTTGGCGGACAGGAAGTGGAAACCACCGTTACTTTATGAGCTACTTGTTCTTCCTGTTGTGTATGATCTGTTGGATGATATACGGATGCATTTGCTGTAAGTACACCTGGGTTTGCATAGTTTTACACGATCAATGAGATGATAAACACATGTAGATCAATTTCAGAAGAAATAGTTTGCAACACTCTACAAACAGGTTTCATTTGATAACATGAACTAACAGGATTTAGATTCAACATTTACTAATTCATTATTAAAATCAAAGTTGGATCTGTTAACATTAACTCACTGTGAACTAACATTAAATAAGGTTAATAAATGCTGTAAAATATAGTTGGTTGATTGTTAGTTAATGCATTAAAGGGATAGTTCATGTAAATCTGAAAGTCTTGTCATCATTTACTCACCCTTGAGATGTTACAAACCTGTAAAAGAATATATTTTGAAGAATGCGTGTAGCCTGTTGACGGTAGCCATTGACTTCTATAGTATGAAAACAAATACTGTGGAAGTCAATGGGTACCGTCAACTGTTTGGATACAATTTTTTTTCCAAAACATCATCTTTTATGTTGAACAGAAGAAATAAGCTCATAACGGTTTGGAATGACTTGATGGTGAGTAAATGATGAACTATCTCTTTAATTAATATTAACAAATGAGACCTTGTTAGCTGATTGTTTTGCATTATTAGCATACGTATGTATAATACTGATAACGGGGTTGTGTCTGTTTCTGCAGACTGGAGGATTCACTGTGCTTCCAGCTACACTAAAGACGGCTTTTGGCTCTACATCACTCAGATCGCCACCTGCTCGCCGTGGATGTTCTGGATGTTCATCAACAGTGTGTTTCACCTCATGTGGGTCGCTGTGCTCATCATGTGCCAGCTCTACCAGGTAAGACACGCTCAAGTCCAGATCTGTTACAAAAGCAAGAAAGCTGCCCACCTAGGCCACATTTCCAGAGGCCTTTATTTAAGTCTTCATGTTAAACCATGGTTGTGTTCGGGTCAAATTGACCCGAAAATACTAGTTAACGTTATCGCATTGGACTCAAACTTACTGACTTTGTTCACATAGGGTATAAGTACTTCTCATTCATTGTTTTTTTAAATTCGTAATTTTTTGTGGGTTTTATTTCACCTAGTAACACTTGTGGTGTTCCCGGTCAAAAATGACCGGACTCCAAACAACTGCTTATAAATCTGTCATTATGCTATATTATCACTAAATATTGGATTCAATCTTTTTGTCAACTTGTTTTCTTTCATGTAGGACTGGTTTTGTGTTTCTATTTGCATCTGATTAATCGTAAGCCTCATTTATCCGAAAGTAGGCACCTCATTTTTTGAGGGAATTGTTTTTTTTTTTATGAATACTTTTCACAATATGAGATAAAAAATTATGAAAATTTGCACTGTTTCTCACACTAGTGTACTTTAATGTTTAATCTGGAGGTTTGCTTTTAAAGGCTTTTATTTTGTACAAAATTGCAAAAAGTCACACTTTTGGTGTTACCGGTCAAAAAATCAATTGCTTATAAATCTGTCATTATGCTATATTATCACTAAATATTGGATTCAATCTTTTTGTCAACTTGTTTTCTTTCATTTAGGACTGGTTTTGTGTTTCTATTTGCATCTGATTAATCGTAAGCCTCATTTATCCGAAAGTAGGCACCTCATTTTTTGAGGGAATTGTTTTTTTTTTTATGAATACTTTTCACAATATGAGATAAAAAATTATGAAAATTTGCACTGTTTCTCACACTAGTGTACTTTAATGTTTAATCTGGAGGTTTGCTTTTAAAGGCTTTTATTTTGTACAAAATTGCAAAAAGTCACACTTTTGGTGTTACCGGTCAAAAAATCAATTGCTTATAAATCTGTCATTATGCTATATTATCACTAAATATTGGATTCAATCTTTTTGTCAACTTGTTTTCTTTCATTTAGGACTGGTTTTGTGTTTCTATTTGCATCTGATTAATCGTAAGCCTCATTTATCCGAAAGTAGGCACCTCATTTTTTGAGGGAATTGTTTTTTTTTTTATGAATACTTTTCACAATATGAGATAAAAAATTATGAAAATTTGCACTGTTTCTCACACTAGTGTACTTTAATGTTTAATCTGGAGGTTTGCTTTTAAAGGCTTTTATTTTGTACAAAATTGCAAAAAGTCACACTTTTGGTGTTACCGGTCAAAAAATCAATTGCTTATAAATCTGTCATTATGCTATATTATCACTAAATATTGGATTCAATCTTTTTGTCAACTTGTTTTCTTTCATTTAGGACTGGTTTTGTGTTTCTATTTGCATCTGATTAATCGTAAGCCTCATTTATCTGAGAGTAGGTGCCTCGTTTTTTGAGTGAAATAGCATTTGAAGATTGAATCCAATATTTAGTGATAATATAGCATAATGACAGATTTATAAGCAGTTGTTTGGAGTCCGGGAACATCACAAGCGTGACACTAGTCCGAACACAACCAGAGGGTTAACCTGTAGACATTGAGTCGCTCATTAGGGTTTGGAACAGTTTTTGTGGTTTGATGTGAATGTCTGATGTGTCCTCCATAGATCGCTGTTCTAGGCATCACTACCAACGAGCGCATGAACGCCAGAAGATATAAGCACTTTAAAGTTACAGCCACGTCCATCGAGAGCCCTTTCAAGTGAGTCCTTTAAACTCATTTCAGGTGGAGCTGGGAACAGCTTATCTATACGGCACTGAACATAAGAGTTTGTTTGTCAAGTGACCATAAATATATTTTATAGATGCATGCTTTGTATATCAATACAGACTGTAGAATATAATCTATTTATACATACTGTTCGAAAAGGTACCTACTAGTGCTTGTTTTGACAACAATTTATAGAAAGATACAATTCGATTAAGTGAATTACCTCTAATGAATGTTTTAATTAAACGTTCCCCATTATGGTAATGCTCGTCTATAGAAAAAGGGTGGCTGATGGTTGTAGTTATTGATGTATAATATAATTTCACTTCACTTGGTTGTTTCGGTGCTTATAAGCGATTTACGTTAAAACAAAAATGTTGGCGGTGTTATTTTAAAAACAAACTTGAAATGGAATATAAATATTAGATGAAAAACTGTCGAAGTACTAATATTACTAACTAACCAATTTAAAACTATTTACAAATATTTGAATGATGACTAATACAAATTACAAAATGATTAATGAACAGAAAAATTTAAATTTAAACTGAAAATATATAAATAAATGCTTTTCAAATCTATTGAAAACTAGTTCAAAATATTAATAAAAAATAACACCGTTTCAGATAAGTTTATATTAATAATACATTTAAATACTAAGATTACTTAATGTAATAAAATGAACTAAAACTAAATTAAAACTCAAATATTTGAACAATAATAATTTAATAATTCCTTACATTTATATAGCGCTTTACATAGAGGGGGGGGGTTAATTTTTTTTTAAAGAGAATACGCAAAATACTTTCAGATGATAAGTTGAACTACTCAAATTATTATCTAAAAACAAACACAATTTGGAAAAATACACATTTCTAAATATTTGCATAATAAACCGAGATTGCTAAACGGCACAGTTTAGTCAGAACTGGGACAGAATTGTAATCGGTTGTTTTTAAGCTGCTCCTCTGTTTTCAGTCACGGCTGTATGAGGAACCTCAGAGATTTCTTCGAGCTGCGCTGCTGCGGTCTGCTGCGGCCCGTGGTGGTAGACTGGACCTCCCAGCACACAATAGAGTACGAGCAGACGTCCGGCTCAGGATACCAGCTGGTGTAGCGCGCTGAGGGAGAAGAGGGCAGAGGTTTTCTCCTTCACCGAGACTGCAAACCTCACCCAGTCAGGATAACGCATGCTGTCATTGGTTACGTCACGCAAGGACACGAGGAACAGGAAGAGGAGGAGTTTAATGACATCAGAGGCGGATCCTCGATTGGTCAGCAGAGACGTTTGTGTTTTGTTTCGCACATCGACTGCTTTTCGTTTTACCTTGGTTTTCATCCTGTGACCCCTTTTTTGTTGCTTTTAAAGTGATATCGGATCTGTGTAGGAAGGAGAATCAGCATAGCAAAAGCATCAGGCGATAATAGCGTTTGTGCTTTTAAGGAATTGTTCTGGCCAAAATTAGACTTTTATTATGATTTATTCATCCTCATGTCGTATCAAAACCATGTGACTGATTGTCTTACGTGGAACACAAAAAGAGATATTGAGCAGAATGTTCAGGCTGCTCTTTTCCATGCGAGTAGAAAGTGTTGTTTTTTCCTATGGAGAGAATAATGCGCATGTTTGGAATGACGTGATTAGTAAATAACGGTAGAGGACCGATTCCTTAAAGCTGAATCAGATCAAAACAGGTACCCTATTGACACGCATTCATACGATTAGAGAAATGCCCTGTTTAAATAATGTGACTTAACATATTTATTTTAACCTATGTAGTATTTTTGGAAGAGTAATTATGGTATCATGAGGTCATGTCTTCATTTCAGTTTTACATTTGCAGCATGTTTAATAGTTTAGGTGGGGTGAATCCTACGAAACGTGTCAAGATGATGAAGCCGGGTCATATTTCACCCAAAATATTAAAATATTAGATTACATTTTATTTAGAGAAAATGAAGCCTGTTTTTGCATTTTATTGTTTTCATGAAAATCAAATACATTTTCTCCATAATTCTCATTACCATAATGCACAAAAACCTCATTACTGTATTGAAACATCAAAGTATTTATATAATACTGCCTTTAAATTATTTTAAATCGTTGTGTTATAGCCATTGTTTAATGCAAAACAAAAAAATACCGTATTGCAATGAGAATTACAACAAAAAACGCCTGAACGCATTATGGTAATGAGCACTGGGATAATGAATTTACATCAATATAACGTTACAGCAACGCAGAACAGTCTTCACATGTATATTATAAATGCACTTATATTTTGTTCACATTATGAAATGTGACCTGGACACGTTCTTGATGCGTTTATGAGATTAATCCAGGTACCCTCTGCATTTAGAGGTGCATTTACACTCGTATGTGACGCTCTATATTTATTATCTATGAGTAGTTTTAGGAAGTGTATGAATTTAAAGTTGAAATGCTGTTGAATAGACATTAAGTGGACCTGATAGCTGTATGAACTTAAAGGACGACGCTGTTTAACACGCCAGAGGGGCTTCTTCCATCTGTTACCTTTCTTTTTTTGTGGCAGCGGCATTATTCGTCTGTCTATAATGCACTGATCTTTTTTGGTTTTGTTCGTCGTTACTGAAGAAACAAGCTCGTTTCCCCAGCGTCGCCGAGGGATCTTCATGTTTACGTAAAACGAGGAAACTCCTCCCCCTTTTGCTCTCCTCCCTTTCCTGTTGGTGTGGCACAGCAGCGGAGGATGAACTGATGTAAAGAATGTGCATCTGTACAGAAACAAACTAGATTCATTATTTCGTGAGTGACTTTCGTTGGTTTTTTATTTTCGTCTGTGTTAGTTGAAGCTGCTCCTAATTTTTTTTTATCTTGCAGAAAAACTAAAAAAATCGACTATTATCAAAGTGTATGACTGTAGCTTTTAGTGGCGTCCGGCACTGCTGTGTATAGCTTTGGCCTCGCGAGTCTCCACTGCATGTGTAAAGCCTGGACATCGTGAGAACCCGGTCATCTGTAAATAGTGAATGTTCAGTATTTTTTTTCTGTTTGTTTTCACATTTTAAACCTGATGTGTGTATCGTTCTTGCGTGTCCCTCATGCTCTGCAGATGTATTATATCTGAATGTCCCATTCTCGTTGATTAATATTCAGCCTAAAGGGTTTCTTTTGTATGTTTCATTGCACCACTGGATGTACAAACTGTAAATGCCAGAGAAGGAGACGTGAGCAGACGTGGTCGATGGGCCCTGTGCTGTAATTGTGATTTAGGCACAGTGACGGTCATTCATTCATACACGTGACACTGTTTTTAGAGCATATATTCACTCTGTTGTTTCCCACCATGTGAAAAGCACATGCTCATCTCCAGTGCCTCAGCTGAGATCAGGACGTCACCCTACTCTGCTTCGGATGTAACTTATTGGGCATGGTTCAATTTTAATGGCTTTATTAATAAAACATTGGAAGGTGAAAGGCCTGTGTGTTAGTTTTCAATATCACCACACTGCAGAAGCAAAGTGCACTGAAACAAGGGTTTATTTCACATTCAACATGTTTGTTTCCAACATGTAGACGCTCGCACAATGACTACTCTCTGAAACATTAACGCCAGTAGAGGGTTCAACAAAAAATATTTAGCATAAAGATAATTAACCTTAATTTTAGGACATTATTTGAATAGTGACCTTTTCCCAAATTCTAATTACAGTATTTATTACAAACAAACTATGTATATAAACATTTATATCAAATATGTAATTGTATTATTTAACCTAAAACTTTTTTTTTATTCGTTACATTATAGTAATTATAATTGGGCTCAATTGTAATGAAAATATAACATTTAATGGTTCTCTATAAACAATTAAATCTCTGTAAAGGGTAAAAATTTGAATAAAGAAACGTAATTTTTTTAGGACCAATTTTATTTTGGTGTGCGGGACATTTTCCTAAATTCATTACTGTAATGCAGAAGCTTTGTTTTACAACAACAAAAAAAGTTGTATTATATAAAATGATTGTATATACATTTAATATATAAATAATTTTAAAATCAATGATTTGCATATATGGTAGTGAGAATTTGAGGAAATCAGCCTAATTGCAATAAATAAAACTGGTCCTCGATGAACAATTAACACACTAGTTTGTATAAATGCATAAAGAAAATTGTTATATATATATAATTCGATTGTGCCGTTTTTCCAGTACTTGAGAAGTGAGAATTGAAGGCTAAATGCTTAATTGTTATGAAAATAAAAGACTCAATGGTCTTTTTCTTTATGCAATCCTGTTCTTCTTTTGAAACGAGTGCATTAATAGTAGAAATGTCCTGACTATCATTGAGCGTGAACCAGAGCGCCTGCTCCCTGACCGTATCCAAATCCTTTGGGTCCGAAGTTCTTTGCATAACATGCTGAGAAACAGAAACAAGCACAAATGAAGATAATTAGCGAGCGACATGTCACAGATGAGGTTTATGTTCAGATGTTGTGTCATCACCGCAGATTAAACGTTAACCCTTCAGCTTGTGGTTCTGATGTTGCTTGCGGTTATCAGAGAAATGTCCTGTATATAACAGACTAATTAACAAACACTGGCCTCAGAACCACGAGCTCGAGAGGCTGATCATGATGCTTTATGGTTATTCTTTATCTTATAGGGACATTTTACCCCCTAAAAATGAAAATGTGCTTTTCATGTATCACCCTTAGGTCATCCAAGAAGCAGGTGACTTTTTCTCAGAACAGAAAAGAAGAATTGAGCTGAAACTGGTCATCTTTGATGATTCATATAATGCAAATCAATGGCTACCGGCACTTTGAGAGTCATAAAAGCACATACAATGCAGCACAAGATTGATCCCTGTGGCTCTTGATGATATATTGAGGTCTTAGGAAGCGAATCAATTGCTTTTTGCAAGAAAGTGAACATTATTTACAACAACAGAGAATCAAGCAACAAGGAAATCCGGTTCTTTTCTGCGAACTGGTTCTTTCGAACGGTTGGTTTCATTGAACTGGTTCGTTTATGTAATTACGCAATGATGTAATGTATATAAACGTGTGTGTTTGACGTGTCTAAATAGAATAAACTTAATAAATCAGTCTTGTGTCCAGGTTCGAACGGTTTCCTCAGTTCAGTGACTGTTGGAGGAACTGGAGCACTGAATCAGTTCATTCATCACAGGATCAGAAACACTGCTATTTGAGTGCATCTGGAAGCGAGTGTAGATGGAGTAACTTGTAGATCTGTGCTGCTCGAACCACTAACGGTTTCAGACGATTCAGTCACATTTGGTGAACTGGTTTGATTCATTCATGAACCGAACAGCACCCCGAACCGTCCGCCCGAGGCTCTGGATTACAGGTAATAATGCTGTAAATAATGTTCAGTTTCTTGCACAGACTGATCGTTTCACTTCATAAGACCAATATATCATCAGGAGCCACGGGGACTAATCTTGTGTTTTTTTGTACTCTAAAAGTGCCGGTAGCCACTGAGTATGAATCAACAATCGGTTTCACCTGAAGAAAGTCACCTTCATTTTGGATGGCCTGAGGGGGGGGGGGGGGGGTAAATTAACAGCAATGTTTTATTTTTGGATGAACGATCACTTGAATGTTGTAGATTACCACGGATCATTTAGATCAGGATTGTCAAACCCAATTCAACTACAGAAATCTGACCTTTGCAGTAGATTTCTCCGTCTTTCTCCGTCTGAGTGGTCGACTCCAAACTTTTTCCACATTTGGCACAGCGAAAGCAGTTCTTATGCCACGGCTGGAAGACACACGAGAAGAAAAGCATGACGCTCAGATAAAGAGAAGAGGAGTATAACAGCTCTCATGACTTCCTGGTGATTAAACAGAAAGAGAAACGCTTCACACTCGGATCTGCTGAAGAGGTTTTGTGGCATCTGCACACCCTCACGAGGACAGAAACACTTCACACTCGGATCTGCTGAAGAGGTTTTGTGGCATCTGCACACCCTCACGAGGACAGAAACACTTCACACTCGGATCTGCCGAAGAGGTTTTGTGGCATCTGCACACCCTCACGAGGACAGAAACGCTTCACACTCGGATCTGCTGAAGAGGTTTTGTGGCATCTGCACACCCTCACGAGGACAGAAACGCTTCACACTCGGATCTGCTGAAGAGGTTTTGTGGCATCTGCACACCCTCACGAGGACAGAAACGCTTCACACTCGGATCTGCCGAAGAGGTTTTGTGGCATCTGCACACCCTCACGAGGACAGAAACGCTTCACACTCGGATCTGCTGAAGAGGTTTTGTGGCATCTGCACACCCTCACGAGGACAGAAACGCTTCACACTCGGATCTGCTGAAGAGGTTTTGTGGCATCTGCACACCCTCATGAGGACAGAAACACTTCACACTCGGATCTGCTGAAGAGGTTTTGTGGCATCTGCACACCCTCACGAGGACAGAAACGCTTCACACTCGGATCTGCTGAAGAGGTTTTGTGGCATCTGCACACCCTCACGAGGACAGAAACTTCACACTCGGATCTGCTGAAGAGGTTTTGTGGCATCTGCACACCCTCACGAGGACAGAAACGCTTCACACTCGGATCTGCTGAAGAGGTTTTGTGGCATCTGCACACCCTCACGAGGACAGAAACACTTCACACTCGGATCTGCTGAAGAGGTTTTGTGGCATCTGCACACCCTCACGAGGACAGAAACGCTTCACACTCGGATCTGCTGAAGAGGTTTTGTGGCATCTGCACACCCTCACGAGGACAGAAACGCTTCACACTCGGATCTGCTGAAGAGGTTTTGTGGCATCTGCACACCCTCACGAGGACAGAAACACTTCACACTCGGATCTGCTGAAGAGGTTTTGTGGCATCTGCACACCCTCATGAGGACAGAAACGCTTCACACTCGGATCTGCTGAAGAGGTTTTGTGGCATCTGCACACCCTCACGAGGACAGAAACACTTCACACTCGGATCTGCTGAAGAGGTTTTGTGGCATCTGCACACCCTCACGAGGACAGAAACGCTTCACACTCGGATCTGCTGAAGAGGTTTTGTGGCATCTGCACACCCTCACGAGGACAGAAACGCTTCACACTCGGATCTGCTGAAGAGGTTTTGTGGCATCTGCACACCCTCACGAGGACAGAAACGCTTCACACTCGGATCTGCTGAAGAGGTTTTGTGGCATCTGCACACCCTCACGAGGACAGAAACACTTCACACTCGGATCTGCTGAAGAGGTTTTGTGGCATCTGCACACCCTCACGAGGACAGAAACACTTCACACTCGGATCTGCTGAAGAGGTTTTGTGGCATCTGCACACCCTCACGAGGACAGAAACGCTTCACACTCGGATCTGCTGAAGAGGTTTTGTGGCATCTGCACACCCTCACGAGGACAGAAACGCTTCACACTCGGATCTGCTGAAGAGGTTTTGTGGCATCTGCACACCCTCATGAGGACAGAAACGCTTCACACTCGGATCTGCTGAAGAGGTTTTGTGGCATCTGCACACCCTCATGAGGACAGAAAGAGTCGCTGTAGACCTGAACCCGGTGATGTTTGGATGAGCCGGTGACTTCAGAGTGAGTTACAGATGATGTGGATCTCAATAATCGGATCAGTTATGCATAACACGTGTGCAATATTATATTTGTTAAATACTGTATATGTCATGGTTAATATCAATAACTAAAAAACATTTTTTTACATTTTAAATACATTAATTGAAACAAAACAAAAACATTTAAATTAAAAATATAAAGTATGTTTAAATAGTTTTTATTCATTATTTAAAGACTAAGTTAATCGAAACAAAAATGAGAAAATTCTGTAGCAATTAGCTGAAATTAAACGAAACAAAATACCTTTCTTATGATTCCCATCTGATCAGTTATTCATAACATGTAATAATATTATATTTATTAGTTGAAAATCATCATCATTATTATTATAAACTAGAAAGATTTGACAAAATCCATTACTTCAAACAAAATACACATAAATTGAAATGAAAAAGAATAATGTTTATAAAACTTAAATATATAAACTTGAAATAACCATAGATTTGAACCAATTCATAATTGCATTATATTTACATTTACCCCAAATAAAAGTCTTATGTATTTTGATATACACACACACACAGACACACACACACACATATATATAGACAGAGTTTATTTTTAATTTTTATTTTATTTAGTTATTTTAATACTAAACATTTTTAATAGTTAATAGAAACATTTCCTTGGCCATAAAAATTGTTTTAGTTAATAATAACAACATATATTATAGTTAGACGTTAATAGAATATATGATCATTTTATTACATACTTTAATACATAATTAACATAAACTGGGAGTGATGACAGATAAATTAATTAACTACAGATCATGTGATTCCAGAGGGCTATAAGCATTTTTATTATGATATCAATTATATTAAATCCCTGGGCCTGTGTTTGAAAACCGCTGATCACGAAACATGTTTCTAAATTCTCGAAATACTTGAAATCATGTCTTCGAGCGTCTGTGATTGGAAACGGTTGCTGTAACAATGCACTGAGGATACTTGTATGTGCATGAAGAAAGAAACACTGATGTTGATCTGTGTCTGATCGCCTCACCTTCCCAGCGCTCATCACTTTCTCAGCGGCGTACACGGACTCTCCACAGCGCGCACACTTCTCCGAGCCGCCGAACTTCTGCGCAAACTTGGACGGGTTTGGGTTGGTGGTGGGTCGGTGAGTTTGGGTTCTGGTAGGACACAGAGAGGTCAGATGCTGTTTTCTGGAGCGCAGCCTAACGAGGAGCCCTGAATGAGTCGCTTTGTGTCGGGCGAGTATGAAGAGAGTTCAGGAGCTCTGCTTACATAATAGATTCTTTCATAACAATAATCACCTGACGGCCAGCCTGAACACACCAGAGGACGGATTTACGACTTTATCCTCTAGAAATCTTACAATAACACACTACTGCTCGAAATAACTATGATTGTATATGTTTTATGAGGTGTCTTCTGCTCACCAAAGCTGAATTTATTTGATACAAATCGTTAAATTATTAAAAATGATTAGAATTTAAACGAACAGTTTTCTGTTGTAATGCATATTAAAATGAAATTTATTCTGTAAAGCGCAGCTGAATTTTTAGCTTCATTACTACGATCTTCAGAAATCCTTCTAATATGCTGATAATTTGCTGCTCAAGAAACATTTCTGATTATGATCAATGTTGAAAGCAGTTGTGGAAACTGTCATACACAACCATTCACAAGTGTGGGGCAAGTACGATTTAGGAAATAAAAAAGAAAAGAAAGGTTACAAAAGATTGTAACCCCCCCCCCCCCCAATAAATGCTGTTCTTCTGAACTTTCTATTCATCAAAGAATCCTAAACAAATGTATCATGGTTTCCATTAAAATATGAAGCTGTTTTCAACACTGATAATAATGTTTCTTGAGCAGCAAATCAGCATATTAATGATTTCTGAAGATCATGTGACACTGAAGAAATGATGCTGAAAATACAGCTGCGCATCACAGAAATAAATTACATTTTACTATATATAATCCACATAGAAAATAGTCATTTCAAATTAAAATAATATTTCAAAAAATGTATTTTTGACCAAATAAATGCAGAATAAAAATATAAAAACATATATTCCAAACATTTTATAAGTAGTATTTGTACCAAACCACTATGACACATGCAATAAATGATGTGCATACCATTCATTATTTAACACTGACTACATTATAATACAGTGTGTAATACAGTATAGAATATTCATCATCTGAACATAAATAAAAGTGCAAACGCTCACTCTTCTGGTTTGATGCCCAGTCTCTCACCGCGGTCCATGTTGAGCGTTCCTGCTCCCTGACCGTAGCCGTATCCTTTCGGCCCGTACTTCTTACCGTAGCAGGACTTGCAGTAGATTTCCTGATCATGGATGGCCAGCGTGGTGCTGTCCAACCCTTTCCTACACACCACTGGAGGACACGAAACACTGGGTTTCTGCTGCTTTCCCATGCAAAACTCAATGCTACAAGTTTGAAATGGGTTTTTCATGCAGCTTACAAAAGCAAATAACATATCTCTTGGAGTTAGAGACTTAAACCTTTAACTCAAAGTACGAATGATAATAATAGTCATGCCACTACTAATAATCTATCATTTTAACCCCATGATTAGAAGCTACAATGCAATATCACGTGATTTTGACTGTTTTGTCAGCTGACTTTGGCCTAGTACGGGAGAGACAAACATGATTCCACAGCAAGGTGTTAACTCCCTTTACTAGTCATTCAGCTGAACAAAACATCCCTGAACGATTTCATTATATCCCGTAAAAACCCCAGGTGACTGTCCACACTTGACCAGCGAGCTCCTGCAAACAGCCAGAGTCGAATACAAACTGTCCTCATAGATTCTCGCTCTGAACAGAATGGCACATAAACACCACTCATGTGTGCCGCATTGTTTGTCGTTTGGTTGCAGAAGTGCTAATGTGAAGCATGTGCATTCAGCCGTAGTGAGATCTCACTAAAACACAGCACTGGTGTCTGCATCGGCCACTGCAGGACAAGTGAAGTCAGACGAATATTCAGTTCATATCTAACTTAACATTACAAAACATAAATTATGCCTTAACAAACGAAGCACGTTTCAAGGATTTTAAGCATTGCACTTTACAAACAGCATTTTTACAATAACTTCTATTATTTATTTTATAACCCTTAAGTATACGTTTGCAGATCTTAACATTTATTTAATTACTTTATTGATTGATTGGAGTAATGTGAATCACCGCTGAAACTAACGGCCATTTCAAATAAAATAAAACAAACAAAAAATACAATTATTAAATTAAATAAAGGAGTATAATTTATATAATCCTTTATTTTGGTTTTTATATATTATATTTTTTGAAGTACATGTTTGCTTATTTTAATAGTATTTATTTTTGCAGTAATGTGAATCACCACTTAAAATGGCCATTACAAATTAAATTAAATAAAAAAACTAAATGCAAGTAAAAATAAAAGTAAAGTAAAATAGAAAATAAAAAACATTTGGAGGGAAAACATGCTTAATCGTCACAAAAACAACGGCGCTGTTTATGCAATGCACAACACAATAGCTTTATTTTTCCTTAGATTTTTTTGGGGGGGGTTAACTGTGTCCTGGTCCTACATCATGAGGTTTATCTGAACAGTAACGTGTTTTTCTACTTGACTTACTGCAGAGGAAGCAGCACTTGTGAAAACTCGTCCCGTCACACTGGACCTCTTCAGCGTGGTACACCGTCCCGCGGCAGGCACCACATTTGTTTCCTCCACCCCAGTTTGGCATGATGAGAAACTGAAGAAGAGAGAAAACACAATTAACTCGGGAGTATCATAGCTTTTAAAGGAACCAAATCCATCCTGTAGAGTTCAGAGGTCAACCTCAGGAAGATGTCCAGGTGTGCAAGACTTCTACAGGCAATGCTGTGTTTCACTATTTATGACCATTTCCATAAAATCCCACTTCATCCGTCTGAACTAATAAAGACAAACTACAGACGGTAAACACCCTGTCTGGAGACCCAACATCAAAACACACGAGACCACCAGGAGCTACAGGACACAGGAGAGTCAAACAGAGCCAGCGGCCCTTTTGTTAACATGACAATGTGTGGAAGTAAAAGACAAAACAAGCATATGAATAAAACAGCAGTTAGACATTTTCATTTGCTCCGTTGTTCTAGTCAAATACAATGATATCAGACCTCTCCAACAATATTCAAATAAAATGGCTAAGTGCTCATAAATTTCATCGCCTCACTCTCCAGGAAAACATGAGCGGTTCTCTGTCAAATGAGATCATAACTCAGAATATAAATGAATGAAGCATGAAAAGAGAGATTATGGGCTGAACACGTGTCCAGACATGAAGGACAATCAAGCATCTCAAAGCCTCAGGGGTTCTTCAAAACAACATCAGTATCCATGTACGTGTCTTATATTAATATCTCCACTGTTAAAGAGTAGACAAGTAATGCATGTACATCGGAGGACATGAGAGAAGCACATAAATGCATGATATACCAACATTTTAACCATTAACATAATGGAGAATGAATACCACGATCTATAGAGCAGTAACACACCAAATAATATGAATCTGATGCAGCATTACTTTGAGTGAGTGCGAGTGCGTGCGAGTGTGTGTGCGTGAGAGTGAGTGAGTGTGACAGTGCGAGAGTGAGTGGTGTGTGTGTGAGTGTGTGTGTGTGTGTGAGTGAGAGTGAGTTGAGTGAGAGTGAGTGAGTGAGAGTGAGTGAGTGTGAGTGAGAGTGTGAGTGAGTGAGTGTGTGTGAGTGAGTGAGTGAATGTGAGTGAGTGTGTGTGAATGAGTGTGAGTGAGTGAGTGAGTGAATGAATGAGAGTGCATGAGTGAGTGAGTGTGTGTGAGTGAGTGAGTGAGTGAGTGAGTGAGTGAGTGAGTGAGTGAGTGAGTGAGTGTGTGTGTGTGTGTGTGTGAGTGAGTGTGAGTGAGTGAGTGAATGAATGAGAGTGCATGAGTGAGTGAATGAATGAGAGTGCGTGAGTGTGTGTGTGTGAGTGAGTGAGTGAGTGAGTGAGTGTGTGTGTGTGTGAGTATGAGTGAGTGAGTGAATGAATGAGAGTGCATGAGTGAGTGAATGAATGAGAGTGCATGAGTGAGTGAATGAATGAGAGTGCGTGAGTGAGTGAGTGAGTGAGTGAGTGAGTGAATGAGAGTGCATGAGTGAGTGAATGAATGAGAGTGCGTGAGTGAGTGAGTGAGTGTGAGTGAGTGTGAGTGCGTGAGTGAATGAGAGTGCATGAGTGAGTGAATGAATGAGAGTGCATGAGTGAGTGAGTGAGTGAGTGAGTGTGAGTGAGTGCGAGTGAGTGAGTGAGTGTGTGTCCGTGCGTGAGTGAGTGAGAGTGCGTGCGTGCGAGTGAGAGTGAGTTAGTAAGTGCATCAAATAATTCGAGAAAATTAATCATATCAATCATGCAAATTGCATATGTATCAACGAGAAACATTTGTTTTATTTACTTTTTTTATGCACATTTTAACTCCCAGGTAAATATACACGTATTGAATCCGTAAATATTAAATAGATAAGCACTAACAGATACAATATTAAATAAGCTGAAAATATAAAGTAGTGCTTCTTTACAGAGGTTTTGTCATATATTGTGTCCATTTGAAGTATTACAAAAAATGCATTTATTAAGTTTAAGTAGGCTATTTGTAGAAATGGCATCATATCTGAAAACACTGTTACACACTTCAAAAGTACTTATTAATATTTAGCTGAGTTTAATCACTTTTAATTCAACTGTTGAGAATGAGATCACTAGCAGAATGAACTCGATTCAACATTAAACGTATTTTGGGCTCAATAATCTAAATCAGTTTCTCACACAGACACTTTGGCTCTTTAAACACACTGTTAATGTTGTTTAAAAACGCTCCTACCTGAGTTTAGTTTTCACGTGTTTTCCAGCAGATTCCCGAACTGCTCCAGTGTGCGCGAACTGCAGAGAACAGGCTGGAATGTCATCGCCAAATTATAGAGGAGGAGAAGGAGGAGTGTTGTTAAAACACGCACACACGCACGCACACAGTCACACACACATACGCGCACGCACGCACGCAGTCACACACACACACACACACACGCACGCACGCACACAGTCACACACAGTCACACACACACACACACACACACACACACACACACACGCACGCACGCAGTCACACACACACACACACACACACACACGCACGCACGCACACAGTCACACACACATACGCACACGCAGTCACACACACACACACACACACACGCACGTTTAGTTTCAGGTACAATAGATGTATTTAGCAGAGCATTCAAGAAACTGCATGAACAAATATACAAATAAAACACTATAGATTGATTCCTATTAAAGAAACTGTATTAAAGTTTTTCAGTCAAGACTAGAGAGTGAGTCAGTTCGGGACCGCGGAGCGCGAATCATTTGAGTCAGTTCGGGACCACGGAGCGCGAATCATTTGAGTCGGTTCGGGACCGCAGAGCGCGAATCATTTGAGTCAGATCGGGACCGCGAATCATTTGAGTCAGATCGGGACCGCGAATCATTTGAGTCAGATCGGGACCGCGAATCATTTGAGTCAGCTCGGGACCGCAGAGCGCGAATCATTTGAGTCAGATCGGGACCGCGAATCATTTGAGTCAGATCGGGACCGCGAATCATTTGAGTCAGCTCGGGACCGCAGAGCGCGAATCATTTGAGTCAGATCGGGACCGCGAATCATTTGAGTCAGATCGGGACCGCGGAGCGCGAATCATTTGAGTCAGTTCGGGAACAGCAGAGCGCGAATCGCGAATCATTTGAGTCAGTTCGAGACCGCAGAGCGCGAATCATTTGAGTCAGATCGGGACCGCGAATCATTTGAGTCAGATCGGGACCGCGAATCATTTGAGTCAGCTCGGGACCGCGGAGCGCGAATCATTTGAGTCAGCTCGGGACCGCAGAGCGCGAATCATTTGAGTCAGCTCGGGACCGCAGAGCGCGAATCATTTGAGTCAGCTCGGGACCACGGAGCGCGAATCATTTGAGTCGGTTCGGGACCGCAGAGCGCGAATCATTTGAGTCAGATCGGGAACCGCAGAGCGCGAATCGCGAATCATTTGAATCAGTTCGGGACCGCGAATCATTTGAGTCAGCTCGGGACCGCAGAGCGCGAATCATTTGAGTCAGCTCGGGACCGCAGAGCGCGAATCATTTGAGTCAGTTCGGGACCGCAGAGCGCGAATCATTTGAGTCAGTTCGGGACCGCAGAGCGCGAATCATTTGAGTCAGATCGGGAACCGCAGAGCGCGAATCGCGAATCATTTGAATCAGTTCGGGACCGCGAATCATTTGAGTCAGTTCGGACCGCAGAGCGCAAATCATTTGGGTCAGATCGGGACCGCGGAGCGCGAATCATTTGAGTCAGATCGGGACCGCGCATCATTTGAGTCAGATCGGGACCGCGCATCATTTGAGTCAGATCGGGACCGCGAATCATTTGAGTCAGATCGGGAGCGCGAATCATTTGAGTCAGTTCGGACCGCGGAGCGCGAATCATTTGGGTCAGTTCGGGACCGCGGAGCGCGAATCATTTGGGTCAGATCGGGACCGCGGAGCGCGAATCATTTGGGTCAGTTCGGGACCGCGGAGCGCGAATCATTTGAATCAGTTCGGGACCGCGGAGCGCGAATCATTTGAATCAGTTCGGGACCGCGAATCATTTGAATCAGTTCGGGACCGCGGAGCGCGAATCATTTGAATCAGTTCGGGACCGCGGAGCGCAATCATTTGAGTCAGTTCGGGACCGCGGAGCACGAATCATGAGAGTCAGTTCGGGACCGCGGAGCACGAATCATGAGAGTCAGTTCGGGACCGCGGAGCACGAATCGCGAATCATTTGAGTCAGTTCGGGACCGCGGAGCGCAAATCATTTGAGTCAGTTCGGGACCGCGGAGCGCGAATCATTTGAGTCAGTTCGGGACCGCGGAGCGCGAATCATTTGAATCAGTTCGGGACCGCGGAGCGCAAATCATTTGAGTTAGTTCGGGACCGCGGAGCGCGAATCATTTGAGTCAGTTCGGGACCGCGGAGCGCGAATCATTTGAGTCAGTTCGGGACCGCGGAGCGCAAATCATTTGAGTTAGTTCGGGACCGCGGAGCGCAAATCATTTGAGTCAGTTCGGGACCGCGGAGCGCAAATCATTTGAGTCAGTTCGGGACCGCGGAGCGCAAATCATTTGAGTCAGTTCGGGACCGCGGAGCGCGAATCATTTGAGTCAGTTCGGGACCGCGGAGCGCGAATCATTTGAGTCAGTTCGGGACCGCGGAGCGCAAATCATTTGAGTCAGTTCGGGACCGCGGAGCGCGAATCATTTGAGTTAGTTCGGGACCGCGGAGCGCGAATCATTTGAGTCAGTTCGGGACCGCAGAGCGCGAATCATTTGAGTCAGTTCGGGACCGCGGAGCGCGAATCATTTGAGTCAGTTCGGGACCGCAGAGCGCGAATCATTTGAGTCAGTTCGGGACCGCGGAGCGCGAATCATTTGAGTCAGTTTTTTCTTTCTCTCTTTTTTATTAAACAGTACAAAAGCATGGTTCATCAAAAATGAACCATGCTTTTGATTTGATTGTTGTTTTGCTGTATGACGTCAGAGTGAACGCTCGTGAATGAAGCATTAGAACAGCTCGTGATCAGATAACACACAGAGACGTGAAGGGTTCATTAGGAGCGTGTTGTTGGTCTTTTTTAAGCGTGTTGTATTTGTTGTTCTTGCAGTCAGTGTTATATTCCCAGCACTAAAGAAGCGCGTGTCTGTCGTGTTCTGATCTTCATGCTCATCTTAAACGGTATTTCTGGAGCTCAGTTGCTTTGGTCTGTTTTTATAAGCACAAAAAAATATGGTCTTATACGTTACTTCTTTGATTATGAATGTAGCCTACCTGGGATGCTGCCCTACGCAAACAGCATACACTGCACATAGTATCGTTCATATCGCACAGACTCATATCGCACTTTGGCGTCGGACCTCAAAGGGGCAGGGGTTTATTAGTTTATTACTTCTTTCTTGATTTATCCTGCCTGTAATGTGTTATGAGACACACCTGATGAATATTAATGATCTGGAACGATTGCCATTTTAAATAGATGCGCTAAGCATCGTTTGCCAAGAACATGTTTTGTTAGTGGACATCATGGAAATTAGTCATTCTTTTAAAGAAAATGACTCTTTTTGGCCTATTAAAAGTATTTACATGCCATGTACCTCCATTTACACGGTTTCTAAGAGTGGAACATGTGCATGACTACCAATAGTTGTCGGCGATTTGATTTTATTCTGGAAAGAAAGAAGCTAAACCCAGCTAACTGTTATGCTAGCAAGCGTGTATGGGCTGACGTTCTTCCAGTAACATTAAAAGAACGTTTGTTCAGTTACCCGGTTTTTAATTATGCTTTTAAAACGTTAGCACACAAATGTTATGTATACGCCATCCATGGAACGCTTTCTGCAACATTTAAATCGAACGTTCTATCATGTTTCAAATGTAACTGAATGTTTCAGAACATCCAAATGAAACATTCCCACAATGCTTGCAAAATGATACAATGGAATGTTCTCTTAATGTTTGTATATCTAATCAAGAAAAAACATTTTAACACATTTAAAAAAACTGGACGTTTTGAAAGTTCAGAAAACATTCAGAAATAACGTATTCATAACTCACTGGGAATGTAAGTAAAGCGTTCATAGAACATATTACACCCAGAAGAATAATGCTGACGGTTTCGCCATAACACAGACAGGCATCACTAATTATACTAATTAACTGAGCACTGAGGACAACACTGCGATGTGAGGTGTGGCTCCTGTAATTACCCAGCATGCACCACTAGTCATTTTGGGAGCTGATACACGTTGAGATCAATCAAATTGACCAACACTGACCCCAGAAAGTATTCGGACATTGACTGTCACTGTGTACACTGTGTAGAATACTAAGTGTTTATTTGCACACTTTTCAAGCAGAACATTTCTGAAAAGAAGTTTGTTAGGTTCAAATGGGGAAAGAAGTACTGTGCACATTGCATCATTTCATATTTGAAAACACATTTAGCTGTTTTATGTGAATAATACAGCAGCACAGAAGTACGCTGTCATTTCTTCCAGTTTCTTCATCTGGAATGCACATAACACCAAAAGAAGGAATGTATAGTGACGGCACAAGATTGGAAAGAAAGAGGGAATGAAAAACAGATGTAGCTTACTGCATGTGAGGAATGAAACCAGAAGATTTGCTCATTTAGGTTTCCGAGCATGGCTCTGTTTCTGATGAAAGTGCTTCTGGGATGTCATCAGCTCATTCAGTCTGTCTTGTGCCACATTTACTGAGTCTACGGTGTTTATCTTTCAATGTTTTGTTCATTTTGTGTCATATTTTGTTCTCAGACATGATTATTTTTAAGAACTCAATAGTCTTTTCTGGGGTTTACTGGTCTGTCTATGGCCTAATTCAAGTTATTGCCATTCATAAAGGGTTTATTGTGATATTAAAATGGGTTCCCAGGTGTAATTGTGTGTAAATAGCATTAATGGACATTGATATGATGCCAAGCGTTATACTGTGATGATCTAGATTAGATAATAATACAAAACTATAACACAGACCACACACACACACACAGACAGACAGACACACACACACACACACACTCAGACACACACACACACACACACAGACAGACAGACAGACACGCACGCACACACACACACACACAGACAGACACAGACACACACACACAGACAGACACACACACACAGACAGACACACACACACACACACACACACACACAGACACAGACACACACACACACACACACACACACACACACACAGACAGACAGACACACACACTTCTAATTAGGGTCTTTGCTGAGGCCTGCTCACTGTTATTAATGTGCACACTCAGTAATTTGAATACACTTTTTAACCACAGGAATTAAAGAGTAATTCTTGTTAAACATAGGTCTTAAATGCAAAAGAAAAAGGACACAATAGGTTAGACCACGCCATAATTTAACACGGACGACAGTGTGGCTGAGTGACACATTGTTTATTTAACTGTATGCCCTTTTGTCTATTTATGTGACTTTGGACCCTCTGCCGTAAAGCAATCCGCCCCTTTCGTGGAATTTGGTACCCGTTCCCTAAACTTAAAGTCCCTGAACAGACGTTTGGAAAAAGAAACTCTCTCTAAGCTAACAGAAGTTTAGACCATGCTGAAACTGATACTTCAAGCTAAAACAATCTCTTTAAAGACAATCATTAGCAAGTTAACGGGATGTCATGACTCCATGTGTTTAAATACAGATGCACTGATAAAAATATCACTCTGAGGACAAATGATGAAGATTTTTCCCTTTGTTTCTGAGAAGAAGAATGGAAAATGCCTCGCACATCTTTTATTTAGTATATGCTGCCATCTTGTGTTCGCACATATTTAAGCCCTTTTCTAATGTGCCCATATGAAATCAAGAGAATAAATGCAAGATTTAACTAACAATATTACATTTGACATACATTTATTTTGTATTACATGTATGACATTTGTATTCATACATAAAATGATTGAAAATACATCTGACAAACACAAAATCAGCACAGATTCAGCCTTAAACATCCAACAAAGACATTTAAACACTGACATGCAAAATATTCAATGCTACGAGTTACAGTACAGTACGATAACTGTAAATACTCTATGGATTGTGGTGCAAAATTCAATCCAGGTGTTTCCAAAAATAATTTATTACTAGTCTAAAAACAGTGCATACATAAACATACGTTATTTCAAAACAGTACAGTACTGTGATATTTCTGCTTTGCTCCAGTGACTGCAGATCAGATTCACTGCTCATTCGATTTCTATTCGTAGCACCTCAAACTTACAACCATTATTCGTCTCAAATACACCCAGAATTCATTCTGTCTCTGTGGTGAAGGCATCACGTAACATACGTTTCTAAACCATGTCAATATGGCACTTCTACAAACGGCTGACCTGTGAGACACGCCATAGAGCGGATCGGTGGAGTTTTCCTCAGAAGCCAATCCAGACTTGATTCATTTTCACATTTTTAAATACGTAGTGCTAAAGCTGCATCGTTGATTTTAGCCTCTGGAATACTGTAATAAATAATAACAGTAAACAAAATCAGGTAGGATGTCAAAAGAACTACAAAATACCATCAAAAGTGGTGGCGGGAAAACAAACACAGCCACAAGAGTGTGTGTAACAGACTATTTCCAAAACCACACTAGTATCTAAACAGGAACTAGTGAACATTAGAATAAGAGGCAGATGTTCACTAGTTACTAAACAGGAACTAGTGAACATCAGAATAAGAGGCAGACGTTCACTAGTTACTAAACAGGAACTAGTGAACACCAGAATGAGAGGCAGACGTTCACTAGTTACTAAACAGGAACTAGTGAACATCAGAATGAGAGGCAGACGTTCACTAGTTACTAAACAGGAACTAGTGAACATCAGAATGAGAGGCAGACGTTCACTAGTTACTAAACAGGAACTAGTGAACATCAGAATGAGAGGCAGACGTTCACTAGTTACTAAACAGGAACTAGTGAACATCAGAATAAGAGGCAGACGTTCACTAGTTACTAAACAGGAACTAGTGAACATCAGAATAAGAGGCAGACGTTCACTAGTTACTAAACAGGAACTAGTGACCATCAGATTGAGAGGCAGACGTTCACTAGTTACTAAACAGGAACTAGTGAACATCAGAATGAGAGGCAGACGTTCACTAGTTACTAAACAGGAAACTAGTGAACATCAGAATGAGAGGCAGACGTTCACTAGTTACTAAACAGGAACTAGTGAACATCAGAATGAGAGGCAGACGTTCACCAGTTACTAAACAGGAACTAGTGAACATCAGAATGAGAGGCAGACGTTCACCAGTTACTAAACAGGAACTAGTGAACATCAGAATAAGAGGCAGACGTTCACTAGTTACTAAACAGGAACTAGTGAACATCAGAATAAGAGGCAGACGTTCACTAGTTACTAAACAGGAACTAGTGAACATCAGAATGAGAGGCAGACGTTCACTAGTTACTAAACAGGAACTAGTGAACATCAGAATGAGAGGCAGACGTTCACTAGTTACTAAACAGGAACTAGTGAACATCAGAATGAGAGGCAGACGTTCACTAGTTACTAAACAGGAACTAGTGAACATCAGAATGAGAGGCAGACGTTCACTAGTTACTAAACAGGAACTAGTGAACATCAGAATGAGAGGCAGACGTTCACTAGTTACTAAACAGGAACTAGTGAACACCAGAATAAGAGGCAGACGTTCACTAGTTACTAAACAGGAACTAGTGAACATCAGAATAAGAGGCAGACGTTCACTAGTTACTAAACAGGAACTAGTGACCATCAGATTGAGAGGCAGACGTTCACTAGTTACTAAACAGGAACTAGTGAACATCAGAATGAGAGGCAGACGTTCACTAGTTACTAAACAGGAACTAGTGAACATCAGAATGAGAGGCAGACGTTCACTAGTTACTAAACAGGAACTAGTGAACATCAGAATGAGAGGCAGACGTTCACTAGTTACTAAACAGGAACTAGTGAACACCAGAATGAGAGGCAGACGTTCACTAGTTACTAAACAGGAACTAGTGAACATCAGAATGAGAGGCAGACGTTCACTAGTTACTAAACAGGAACTAGTGAACATCAGAATGAGAGGCAGACGTTCACTAGTTACTAAACAGGAACTAGTGAACATCAGAATGAGAGGCAGACGTTCACTAGTTACTAAACAGGAACTAGTGAACATCAGAATAAGAGGCAGACGTTCACTAGTTACTAAACAGGAACTAGTGAACATCAGAATGAGAGGCAGACGTTCACTAGTTACTAAACAGGAACTAGTGAACATCAGAATGAGAGGCAGATGTTCACTAGTTACTAAACAGGAAATGTTCATTCCATGAGAAGTCTTTCAAGTCAATGTTTGTGGTGTAATGCTGTTTCTGTCTTTGGCACTCGAGCACCTCAGAAGCATGAACACATCATGACACACATGCAGTGGTTCATTTAATTGGCCGAGGCGTGTTCGATGTCCAGCCTCCTCTGGGCGGAGCCTCTTTTGCGTGCCGCAGGTGGGGTGCTGAGAGACCCAAAGGCTCCAGGCGTCTCGAAGAAAGATGTGGACCCCACTGCCGCTTCCTTTGGTGTCACAGGAGTCTGAAATATCAGAAGGTCAGAAACAATATTTAAATAATGTACTACCATTGCACGTTTATCATTGCATGTTATCTTTTTAAACAGTAATATGCACCAAAATGGTTGTTTTTTTACAAAATCGAAATTAAAGTTTTCATTTAGCCAAAAACTGAAATTAAAGTTGATTTGATAATGATTCAATAAATTATTTGATTATATTTATTTAATAATCAACACTAAATTAGCACAAAAGGCAGATTGCTATAAACTATTATGTTTCTACTCCAATTCGTTGTTCAGATAAACATTTCAACTGTGTCTGTAATAAAAACTTGTTTTCAAGATTTATTCAAACTTAAATCAAATAATGAAGATGACAGGTTAAGGTTATAATGCATGTGTTTATCACAATCTTCCTCTGTAGAATTATTTTTTCTTAACTATTACGTTTATGGAGTTTAAAGTAAACGTAATAGTGCAGGACATTGTTTAAGATGCTATTTTTCCAGCATCGTTCAGCGTTTGAAACACTGATTGAGCAAAGATTAATCACGTTCATTAAGTAGTTTTGCTCTTCCATGTTTATTTTGTGCTTTACTAGCTGAAGAGGAAGAGATGATCGGTATATGTGCTACAGTGATTGGTCACGCCACATTAAAGAGCGTCTAAAACACGATTATTGTTTGAATGTCGATATATAACGAGCAAAATTTAAAAGCTGAGATTTTGTTTCATATAAAATAATTGTGATTATTAGTTGTCAGGTGTAATACAAATAATGTGCATTAACTGAAATAAAACAAAAACATTTTCTAAGAACTTTTGCCAACGTTTCCATTAAGTTATAAAAAAGTTATTTCTGAATGTTCTCTAAACGTTCAAAGTGGGCTTTTTTTAAATGTTAAAACCTTTTTTTTCTTGGTTGAAAATGAGAAGGCTAAAGGAACATTCCATTGTATTATCATTATGAAAATGTTACTTTGGTATGTTCTCTGAACATTCTAAAACAAGCAGTTACATTTAAAAAGCATTCCATGTCAAAATAATATTTTGAGAATATTATTAAAGAGCAGATAACTTTGAAGGTTCTGTTAAAGTAACCATTCCAGAAGATTCTGAGAACGACAGACTAAAAGATCTCAGTTCATTTAGTCATTAAAAGCACTAGAGAGCAGTATGCAGTACACTGACCTGTGTTTGCGCTGGCTGAGGGCTTTCTTGTGCTCGTGGTCCCTGTGGCGAGAGTGTGGCGGCTGGTAATCTGTGCCCATGATGCTCAGGGCTGTTCAGTGTTCCTCCTGCCATCACAAAACGAGCCGGTGACAACACGCTGAAACTCAGACCGCTGCTGGAAGCCCCTTCAGCACCAGACGTGGACGATGCACCCGCTATGAGCGGCGAATGCACCAAAAAATAGGGCATAGCTACAGCTGGCATGCCACCCTGTGTGTGTCCCGCTGGCATGAAGAAGTTTAAACCGTTCAGACCTACAGAATCATTAGAAATCAGAAAGACTGAGTACGTTTACATGGACAACAATATTCTGATTTGAACACGATTAAGACAACACTCTGATTAAGAATCTGCCATGTTAACAGATTTTTGATAACCTTAATCCAGTTTAAGTCATATTCGAAGTAAACACAAATAGAATTAAGTCATGTGAAGTATTCCTATTTTAGTCGCATTATTGAAGTGCAGTATAGACATGTTCACACCTTAATCACAGTATTATCGCCGTGTAGGACTTTTCGCCGCATTTTGTGACAGAATAAGCAAAAGACCGCCGTCTGTTTGCATTACAAATAATGAACTGCACTTGAAGCATTCAGTAAATTAAAAATGAAACACCCAAAACTGCATCATAATTTGTGGATGAGTACTTACTGTAGACGAGAACCGTTTCAAACGATTCAGTTAAATAGAACGGTTCGTTCACTAATATGCAGATCAGAAATGATGGCGGGGAAGAAAGCATTGCTTTTCTGGGGAAGCGAGGAAATTGGCGATGTAAATAAATGAAAGCAGCTGCCATGTAACATGCCTATACTCTTTCTGAGTCCATCATTTGTGCTGTGCAGTGGCATATGTGAATAATGGCGGTAAAAATAACCACAATAACGACTAGTTCCAACTAACGAATAGTGGAAATAGCATGTAAATGGGAGTGAAGAGCTTTGCTCTTGACACGTAAACATCATAATGTCATTAAGTCCTTACTCTGATTATTGGAAATAATCCCATTATTCGTGCGCATGTAAACGTTATCAATGACATTGACTGCTCAGGGTTTTGTGTACCTGCTGTGTTGGGAACATAGAGGTAATGAGAGGACAGCAGGGGGTCATTAGGGCCAGGTGCTCCTGCATCTTCCTCATTCATCGTCCCAAACGAGGACTCGTCCCACGGGGAACCTTCTCGAGAGCAGACCGGAGACCTTCTGGCGCTCAGACTCTCAGTCTCACCCTGTGAGACATTCACAAAAGATCAAATTACAGCTTTCATAATGACAGTTTATAATATTGCAGATGCAGTAATTGACAGAAATAACCCACAGTAATATGCTAAAATATGTATATGGATACAGTTTTAATCTGACTCGTGACACCCACCGTTTCACTTTCTATGGAAGCAGAGCGCTTGCTTCGTTTAGCTGCCTGATCATCATCGTCTTCCTCTTGACTCTCTCTCTTCTTCAGGTGGCCTGAGACGGGTGACCGCCGGGCGACGGCGTCTGGCACGTGTCCGCTGTACACCATGAGCAGGGGTGTTTGTGGCAGACCGGACAGGTACGCTAACGGGTGAGCAGTGAACTGGGCAGAAACGGGCAGTGATGCATACGGCACGTCAGTCTGAAGAGGGACTGCTAGTGATGCCAGTCCAGTAGACGACACTGCAGCACTTCCACTGGCCTGAACACTACAAATATACAAAGCACAGTAGACACAACAGCATTGAACAGCAAATTCAGCACAACAGAATTGAAAAGAAAACCAGAAATCTAAAAATAAAACCAAATTTAAAATATTATTATAAATGCACTGTAAAAATAATTTTTCAAAGTTGTACATAAAACTATTATTGGAGGACAATTTATAAGAAAATACTATTTATAATTCAGTGTTACTTTGCCATTTCTTTGTATTTTACAAGCGAAATCTTTCAGTGTAGTATATAAATAACACTGAACTAACATTGTTCGTAATCAAGTGCACAATGGTTATGCTTCGCGTCTGAACCTACAACCTTTCGGCCTAGATCTTTACCCAGTGTTTGTAAACGGCTGAAGTTTGAAATGTGTACATTTCTTCAAATACTAATTCTATACAGGTACACTCACCTGTCTCCAAACCGCAGTCGACACACTGCGCTGGCGTTCACACTCTTCCTGGAATAATCCACCGGCTCGTCTGAACACACAAAACATTGTCTAAACTACAGCTCCAACAAATATAAAAGACACTCTACGGAAAGCAGTGTCCAGCTCAGCTCTCACCTGTAGAAGGTCTGTGAGGTGTGCTGGGGGCGGAGCTTATTCGCCTTTGATTGACAGGAGGTGCAGGAATGACCTGAAAGGAGGAGTGACGCGTCATCTTCTCCCGTCGTTCCCCGGTGATGCTGATCTGAGCCGCTGAGACTCTCAAATCGTCTGAATCTAAAAGACATGCAACAAATAATCACAATATATTCACACTGAAGAGACTAAAAACAGTTGTCAAGTCTTTAAACAAGACGTACCGCTGTGGAAACCGGCGGGTCCGGTCCATTTGAAGACAGGTTTACGACTCTTTTCCTCTCGTACCTGAAGTTTCTTGATCAGGTTCAGGCTGGTCAGGACATTAGCGATATCATACAAACGTCGCACCTTAGCTAAACAAACACAAAAGATCGTGAGCTACACTTAATCAATAGCGAAATGCATATTATTTGTAACATTAAAACTGTCTTACTTTTATACTTGCTGTGGCAGGACTCATCCTGGCCCTCTTCGATCAATATCTTAGCAGCCATATCGAGGGTAACCGTCTGTGTTTTGGACACCAGAAACAGCATGACAAACTTCTGGCTCATGATACGGAGCGATTTATCCTTTCGTCTGCAGGAGGCCGCTGTACGAGAGAGAGATAAACCATGCTTACAACACCGTCAACATGTCAAAGCTGTGATCCGGGCATTAATGAATTCGTCTTTAAAAGAAAGTTCTGTGTTGAATTATACAGCAACTGAAGATACAGTTAAAATATATTTTGATAAGTCGAGGAATTATGCTTTTTCAGTTGTAACAATTGTGGCGCTAGTGCTGGAAATGTTTTCCCAATTTTAATGATTAATTCGAATTTAATGAATAGAAATATTACCAAACGTTAGATGTAGACACTTTGACAATATGCTAATGATAACAGTAAAGACAAAATAACGACCCAACCACACGATTAACCGCTCACGTGTGACGCGCTCATATCACTAGGAGCTTCTTTTGACTCGAGCGCCGTGTTTTTACATGCATGAGACGCGAGCGCAACAGTCAAACGTGTCCATGTTTACATAGAAAACAAACGGAAATAAAAAACACTTGTAACTGCAGGGCTCTAGAGTGCGACCAATTTGGTCGCACGTGCGACCTAATTTCTCAAGGGTGCGACTAAAAAAAAACTTTGGTCGCACTGGTGCGTCCAGCCGTTCGAGAAAAAAAAAAAGTCTCCGCGACTCAGAAAGTCTCTCTGCTGTTCGACAACAGACACGTTAGTCTCATATCGTGGTCTAAACCAATCAGAGATAGTGAAGGGCGGACCCCCCCCCCCCCCTCTGATTGGCCGTGGTCCAGATATTCCTGTATGTGTGTGTGTGTGTGTGTGTGTGTGTGCGTTTGAAGATGCGTGTGCTGCTGCTGTCAGACAGAGAGAGAGGTTAGTAGTAGAGATGCACGCAGCTCTTTCTCTGAATCTGCTCTGTTCAGTGAACGTCTGACAGTCCATCCAGGATTTTGCGATCGCTGAATTTATCGCAAAATCAAGCAAACTCCGCTATTTTCCAAATTGCCGCAGATTTTGCGCTTAGACGCGTCTTTTGACGTCATCGCAATGCGCATTCAGTCAAAGAAAGGTTGTTTCTCAGTTCCAAAAATGGAATGAACAGCTTTGCGTTCTCTTCATGCCCGATTTACAAGAGCTACATCGGACAAACGAACCGAAAGCGGAACGAATCCGCGCTACTCGTTTGGGCTATACTCGTTTATCTGCTCGGACCGGAGCCGCGGGCTGCTCTCGATCACGCGACACCGTTATACACCGCAACGGGAGATACAGTGAAGAAAGTAGAATCAATAACATCTCTGTCAGATCTTGTGAGAAGCATTCAAATTCGGCACAGAATTATGTTAAAGCTACAGACATCAGAACAAACGCCACTGATGTGGAAACCAGGATAAACATTGTTCAATAAACACATCTCCACCATTCACCATGGATTTAATATAACTAACGTTACAGGAATAACTTGTGGCAGAAATGGTCTAATGTCTTAAACTGTTTTTAAATGCTTCACACAACTTTTCCCAGCACTTCAAACTTTAAGTATTACCGAATTTTTAAGTTATTTTTAATGTGATGACATTATTTGTTCATCCTTCATAGGTTGCCCCATTTATAAAACTAAACGTTTCATAATGTAGGAAAGCAAACACTTATTTAAAAATAAAAAAAATACATTAAATTACCACTATTAGATGGCTGCAGAGAAGTGCTTATAGGCTTATCAGCCATTTCCACTCCCTAATATATATATATATATATATATATATATATTATTTATTAAATTATATTTAGACATTATGAATGACATTGATAAAAGTTCATTTTGAACTGCATCTCAACTACCCAGACAGCACAAGTACATCTGTAAGACGTCTGCTAAAGATCTGGGAAACATCTGCTGTGTAATCTGATAAACGTCTCGGAAGCAGTTTTACATGCATTTATTACATCTCTATTTGATATTTGCATCTACTGGAAACATATTAGAGACGTATTGCAGATGAGCAAACACACTTAAAAATACCTCTTGAATATGTAAATGCCAACATCTCCGAGATGTACATGTGTGATTTGGGTGAGTGCTTTACTGTCAGGTGCTGGTGCCACCTTCTGTAGAACTTAAAGGCACTGGTGCTGGTGTCCTTAAATGCTAGTCTGGAGCCCTACAATGGTTCTCGAAGTTAGAAAAGTCATAACAATATTAGAAGAATGTTGTCTGTGGTATATTTTGAAGGATTTTTTAATAGGTTTAAGGGGAGGGTTTGAGAATCACTGCACTAGAGCATCTTCATTTAGACACAGTGGAAGATCTGATATGAATCAGTGTAGAGGGTCAAGTCTGGAAGATGTTGATGCTAGAGAGAGTGTGGCAGCGGGTTTAGCCGAGGCCAAACTACAGGAGTTGGCCATCCGAGGGGCATGTGACTGCAATGGAGGATAGTCCATAATACATTGAGCCATGAGATGTTCAGTTTGACAGCCTTAAAACACTTAATTTAGATGTTCTTTTTATTTAATTTATCTTGAGATGTTTTTAAGTTTAAATATTAGCTCAGTGAAGCACTTTAAGCACCATCACTTTTTCAGTAAGTTACCTTTCTTGTAGAATTGGGCTTTAAATAAAGAACTTTATGTTGACCAGATTGTTAGTTAATCGTTTACTAGTCAATATTACCTATATGAAAATTTGGGTGCACCTAACTTTTGTACCGGTGCACCTAAGAAAAAAGTTAGGCGCACCAGTGCACCCAGTGCAAAAAGTTAGTCTAGAGCCCTGAACTGTATGTCTGATATTTCATATTTGCACCGTTGATTGTTTTTACAGCACATGTATAGTTAATAATTCTGGTGATTTACCTTCAATCATTTTGAATTTGAATTACCTTGACTTTTGAGATTTTTTTAAGGCATTCTCCATATGATTTCTGATCATATAATATGTATAAGACAAGTTTGTACAATATGTAGTTCATGCATATTTTCTGCAAAGACAAGTGATTAGTTTAATATTTCATGTAGACAACTTCATGTGTGCTGCACTTGGAATAAAATAGGCTTTAACTAGATTGTTAACAAAGAGAAAATTATGCTGCTTTAATCATGTTATAGTTACATTTTCAAGTTGACTGGTTAAAAATCGTAAAACAATCAAAATTGGGCAAATGCTCTAAACGAAAAAATAGAGATTAAATTTTTTTGTCATATCGGCCAGCCCTATGTGGCACTAAAACAGATGATGGAAGACATGAATAAAGGATGAGTGAATACATTTGAGAGTTAGTGGATATGAGGAACGGCATGGTTGCTCGGTGAATTGGCTGGTCGAGTGACTCCTGCCCTCATGACGGGACGGTAATAAGCTTTTGTTAGAAAGGAAAGCCGTTAGCTTTGCGACAGCGGTCACATGGGACAACCAGCGAACACAAAAACCACATCAGAGGATCCAGACAAGGACAGCGGGACGCTTCATTTCTTTATCAAGACATCAACCTCAGAGATTCATTTAAATGCCCAAATCTAGAGAAATTAAACACTTGGCTACTGAGCAAACACATATAGACTTGAGACATCTGAGTGTATTACAATCACTTGCCTTGGACACATATAAAGTTTATCTGCATTATACTAAATCATTTAACAGAAAGACTGGGGCTTTTATTTTGGAAGCAGAAAACAGCAGAGATTTCAAATAGAGTCCATATTTTCTAATGTGCATTTAAAAAATAAGTTGACTACATTTGAAGCACGGAAAATTATACTTTTTTGGTAAAAAATTGTTCCGTTAACACAAAAATACTGTAGATTTAAAATGTCAGAATAATAAAACTTATCATTTTCACCATAATTTCTAAGTTTGTGGATCCGATAGAAAAAAAGAACAAGATTGTTACTAATATTATATTACTTTATAAAAATTAGAATTCATTTTTATTTTATTTTTAATTTGAGTAAATTTGTTGTGTTTTGTCAGTTTTTTTAAATGTATAAATCTATTTAGGTTTTATTAATTTGGTGTTGTTGTTATTTTAGTATATTAAGTTAACAAACGTTAAATTAGAAATGCTGCTTTGGCAACTAGCTGAAATAAAATAAGTATTTTTTTAATGTATTATTTCAGTTAAAGTTTATTTCAAGTAAAGATGTTATGGTTTTAAGTTAAATATAATAATAACTCTATTAAGTATAATAACCCAAATGTATTCATTTAAATTGAGATTTATTTGTAATAATATTACTATATATTCTAAACCCATGTCAGCATACATTACACTATAGATATGTATAAAGTGTATTTTTACTGAATTGAGTGTAGTTTCTCCAAACAAAGGTTAACGGCGAAGTGATTGAATCAAACCACCGCTACAAGAGCTCAGCAATCAGAAACATGTCTAAACCTGCAGCTTCCTCTTCCTCTTAATAATCCCTCGTCGGCCTGTCTGTGAGAGCGTGGCACATTTATAACAGAGTCCCGGTGCTGTGATGAGATTACCAGAGATCAACACAAAGCCCTGGTGAGCAGTGTTGTGAAGCTCGAGACGCTGTTAACAGGTGACCGATTAATGGAGCACATGGGTCTGACACTAATAATGGTGTTTAATGCGACAACCGTCACAATGGTTTTAATGTAAACTGTTGGAATGATGTAAAATGACAGTATGTGGATCATGCAACCAAGGCAGACGGGTTTTTAAATCTGTTTTTGCAATGCATTACGAATACTGTATGAACAGGAGTATTTGTGTGTCATACCGTGCATGTGGTGGGCGGCACGTGGGCTGCTTCCTTCTCTCTGGTCCATCTGCAGATGATAGCCTGCTCACGACCCGCCTGATGGAGATCCTGCAGGGTCTGTGTCAGCGCTGAGCGTCCGTGCCACACGTACAGGTTCTTAGCCATTCTGCTCACCAGCATCAGAGACTCCAGCACGTTCACAATGTCGTAGATCCGTCGCCTCTCGACGCCTGCGTCACAGACACGGTCACTACTTGTGGACATTTCAACATTTTTAATTAACAGCATGGAGCTCGGCCGATGTGATGGAAGCACATTTATTTTAATGCGTACAGGACTTTTATTTTGTGCATGAGAACTGTTAAAGGAAGTAAACGCCGGTATATGAAAAATATTATAGTGTTTGCTTTTCTATTATTAATAATAGATTGGTATATACTATAACAGGGCTCTAGAGTGCGACCAATTTGGTCGCACATGCGACCTAATTTCTCAAGGGTGCGACTAAAAAAAAACTTTAGTCGCACTGGTGCGTCCAGCCATTCGAGATACAAAACAAAAGTCTCCGCGACTCAGAAAGTCTCTCTGCTGTTCGACAACAGACACGTTAGTCTCATATCGTGGTCTAAACCAATCAGAGATAGTGAAGGGCGGACCCCCCCTCTGATTGGCCGTGGTCCAGATATTCCTGTATGTGTGTGTGTGTGTGTGCGTTTGAAGATGCGTGTGCTGCTGCTGTCAAACAGAGAGAGAGGTTAGTAACGTTTAGTAGAGATGCACGCAGCTCTTTCTCTGAATCTGCTCTGTTCAGTGAATGTCTGACAGTCCCTCCAGGATTATGCGATCGCTTGAATTTATCGCAAAATCAAGCAAACTCCGCTATTTTGCAAATTGCCGCAGATTTTGCGCTTAGACGCGTCTTGTGACGTCATCGCAATGCGCATTCAGTCAAAGAAAGGTTGTTTCTCAGTTCCAAAAATGGAATGAACAGCTTTGCGTTCTCTTCATGCCCGATTTACAAGAGCTACATCGGACAAACGAACCGAAAGCGGAACGAATCCGCCGCTACTCGTTTAGGCAATAAAGACCGTTTATCTGCTCGGACCGGAGCCGCGGGCTGCTCTCGATCACGCGACACCGTTATACACCGCAACGGGAGATACAGTGAAGAAAGTAGAATCAATAACATCTCTGTCAGATCTTGTGAGAAGCATTCAAATTCGGCACAGAATTATGTTAAAGCTACAGACATCAGAACAAACGCCACTGATGTGGAAACCAGGATAAACATTGTTCAATAAACACATCTTTCTCCACCATTCACCATGGATTTAATATAACTAACGTTACAGGAACAACTTGTGGCAGAAATGGTCTAATGTCTTAAACTGTTTTTTAAATGCTTCACACAACTTTTCCCAGCACTTCAAAGCTTTAAGTATTACCGAATTTTAAAGTTATTTTTAATGTGATGACATTATTTGTTCATCCTTCATAGGTTGCCCCATTTATAAAACTAAAAGTTTCATAATGTAGGAAAGCAAACACTTATTTAAAATAAAAACATTACATTACCACTATTAGATGGCTGCAGAGAAGTACTTATAGGCTTATCAAGCCATTTCCACTCCCTAATATATATATATATATATCTATATATATAATATATCTATATATATATATATATTATTATCTAAATTATATTTAGACATTATGAATGACATTGATAAAAGTTCATTTTGAACTGCATCTCATCTACCCAGACAGCACAAGTATATCTGTAAGATGTCTGCTAAAGATATGGGAAACATCATCTGTGTAATCTGATAAACGTCTCAGAAGCAGTTTTACATGCATTTAATAAATCTCTATTGATATTTACATCTACTGGAAACATATTAGTAGACGTATTGCAGATGAGCAAACACGCTTAAAAATACCTCTTGAATACTGTAAATGTAGACATCTCTGAGATGTACTGTGTGATTTGGGTGAGTGCTTTACTGTCAGGTGCTGGTGCCACCTTCTGTAGAGCTTAAAGGCACTGGTGCTTGGTGTCCTTAAATGCGAGTCTGGAGCCCTACAATGGTTCTCGAAGTCAGAAAAGTCATAACAATATTAGAAGAATGTTGTCTGTGGTATATTTTGAAGGATTTTTTAATAGGTTTAAGGGGAGGGTTTGAGAAGCACTACACTGAGCATCCCTTCATTCAGACCACAGTGGAAGATCTGATCAGAATCAGTGTAGAGGGGACAAGTCTGGAAGATGTTGATGCTAGAGAGAGTGTCAGCTGGTTTAGCCGAGGTCAAAGATACAAGAAGGACAAACTACAGGAGTTGTCCATCCGAGGGGCATGGACTGCAATGGAGGATAGTCCATAATACATTGAGCCATGAGCTGTTCAGTTTGACAGCCTTAAAACACTTAATTTAGATGTTCTTTTTATTTAATTTATCTTGAGATGTTTTTAAGTTTAAATATTAGCTCAGTGAAGCACTTTACTAAGCACCATCACTTTTTCAGTAAGTTACCTTTCTTGTAGAATTGTGCTTCAAATAAAGAACGTTATGTTGACCTGATTGTTAGTAATCGTTACTAGTCAATATTGCCTTTATGAAAATGTGGGTGCACCTAACTTTTGTGCGGTGCCACCTAAGAAAAAAGTAGGCGCACCAGTGCACCCAGTGCAAAAAGTTAGTCTAGAGCCCCTGTATAATACTTTCTCATCTACCGTCAGCATTCAGCAAACTCATATTTATTTGTGAAAACAACTATAAGATTACAAAATCAATACGTTTCCATCTGAAGTCTACATTTTTTATTTTTACAGATTTATTTGATCAAGTTCAGATTAGTTTTTCATCTTCATTGGTTTAATGTCTCAGTTTAGTCTAACTGTTAAACAAAGTAAACTGTTTACAGAAATAGTGTTTCTATTATTGAATTTGCCATCTAACGTATGAATCTGTTTTTTCCCATATTTTTTTTTAATCAAATTCAAATTTTTATGTGATTCAGTTTCAAATAATGTTTACTCCATTTTAGAAATATTATAAAAAAATAAATACATAAATCTGTTTAAGGATTTTTTAAACCGAGTTCTACTTATTTTGTCATGCAGTTCTTTCTAATAATTTATTTCTATTAATAACTAATTATCATTTTAATAATTTATACGTTACAGAATCAAGAAGTTGCCATCTAAAAGCATTACATTTGTTTATTTTTCCAGATTTATTTTAACCAAGTTCAGTTTATTTTTCCCCTATAATTAATTTGTTGTTTTCATTAGTTAAATGTCTGTTTAATAATTATTATCCAGAACTGTTCAACAAAGAAACCAAAACAGTACACACACAAAAAACACATTGTTTGCTTTTCTATGATTAGTACTTAGATTGGTTAACGCTATAATACTTTCCCAATCTACCGTCAGCATTCAGCAAACTCATATTTATTTGTGAAAAATACTATAATAGGAAAATCAGTTGCATTTGAATATTGTTTATTCTAAATTTTATCATGCAATTCAATTTCAAATTATTATTTCTAATTTATAAACTACTATGTTATATATATAACTTTAGCAATTATTATGCATGTTTTTTACTATCTTTAAATCAAATGGCGTGAATCATATATCTATATATACAAACATGCATACATATGTTTCTCTGCCATATCCAAGCACTCGTCGTGATTGTATTTTATACAGAAAGAAGGGATTTGATTATGATTAGGATTTATTTTCTCTTACCCAGGTGTGGCCACCTCATCCCAGAGAAATATTAATGCTTTCAGAGGTTTTCTGGGTAATCAGGATACAAGGCCAGAAACTTTCTGACATAAAAGCCCCAAGCTCTTCTGTTTACGGCTGGGTCTCCTCTCAGAGTCGTCTAACGCTTCATACTGCAATAAAGAGAGATACAACTGGCTAAACTATTGAATATACTGAAGATGAAATGCATGTTTTTAAGCTGCTGTTGATAAAAGTGTTATACGTTTCCAAACATTTACGCATTTAGCAGACGCTTTTATTCCAAAGTGACTTACATTTTCAAGCTTATTCAAGCTATACATTTTCATTAGTACATGTGTTCCCTGAGAATCGAACCCACAACCTTTTGCGCTGCTGACGCAATGCTCTACCACTGAGCCACACAGGAACACCATGACACTGATTTAGACTTGTTTTGATACCTGACACGAGTCGTCGAGCTCTTCCTCCTCCTCTATAGCCTTCTCTTCGTTTTCAATGGGTCTGAAGAGGGTTTTCTTCATCTCTCTGTCACGGATATCTGGGCTGGCGGCGCTGATCAGCATTTTCAGGTTGGCTGTTGGGGTCCAGGGGTCCGGATGGGCCCTCTCTGTGTGTTTGATGGGGGTTATATGGGTGATATCTGGGCTGGAAACTCTCCTATGTCCGTTCACAGACTCACACTTCAGAGGGGTCATTTTCCTTCGGTCCATGCAGATGTTCTCCTGAAATCAGGGTATGTGTTAAACATCTAAAGCGGCAGGAGATGCATTATCATATAATGCTTTATTACAGATAGATCTCTTACTTTTTGGTCATGCGTGTTGCCTGTATCATCTGGGCCTGTCTTACTCACTAGCATCCTCACACTAAGCAAATCCTTTAGAGTTAAACACTTCATCTCCATCTAAAACAAGTCAAATCAATTAGTCAAAACTAGCACATTTAAGATATTAGTAAATTAGTCTATTACCGAATTATGTTAACTTATTACATACGAATGACACATAATACTAAAAATGTTACTTATATAGTATATAGCTGCATTAATTACATATCTGAATATAATTAAACTGGTGTGTAATGTTTTAATGTGATGTTTGTTACTTATTAATTAAGTTATTATAATGTGTCCAAACGTTTTTAAAATACTTTTAGTAAAAAACACTGCGTTATTATATTGGGTATTATATTACGGTATTAAGTATGAATCACGTGACTTCATGACTAATGATCGCGTTCTTAAAAAGTGATCTGATGATGGGGGCAAGATTTTGGCGCAAAGTTGCCTGGTAACTAAACCAATCAGATTATCAGAATAAAAAACATGACGATTAAACGTTTAAAGTAATTTATATTGATATGATTGTCACAATATTTTATTTTATTATATTGTAGGAGCTCAGCAGCATGCTTATGATATTAAAAATCCTTTAATATAAATATTTTTTTCCCCTGATTATTTGAATACTGCTAAAATGTCTGCCAGTGAAAGTCAAACTTGAGTTTAAGGAGATTAATTTACATTATGATTTTAAATATTAGATCATGCAAGTCAGATTTAACCTTATATTCTTACCTTAAAGTTCCGTCTTTGGAATAGAAATATCCTAAAGACGTAAATAAATCCTTTGCAAAGGTGATCCTTCCTTTTCCTCCTTATATGAACATAATTTTCTCTCTAAATAAGAAGATCTGAACTAGTAATCTTCTTATTTCAGTCGCACTGCTGGTCAGGCGAGTAAGAATCACCCGCTAAAGCTTGGTTTCTGGCGCTCTGAAGAGTTACACCCTCTCTCAGCCAATCACGTCGACGCAATGAGAAAATATCGACGGTGATTGGCCGAGCGAGGAGGAAATGCCTCAGAGCGACCGTCGTGGCCAATCAGAGACGCGTTCTGACCAAGCCTGTGGGGGTTGTTGGCGGGGCAGTAGGCGCGCTCTTCTCTGATGTGCTTCTGCGGTTATTACAGGCGCGCGCGCCTGAAGTTTAAAAGGCGCCGTTGTAACTCAGCAGGGACATAATTAATATTCACTGGTGATTAATTGGCATTAAATAATTGCCGAGTGTCTCCTGACAGATTGTGAGGACAAGCTCAGGCAGGAACAAAGGTGAGTGACACAGGTGGGGTTTTGGCGCGACTGAGGGTTTGTCGCGGGAAAGAGTGTAATATGAGAAGATACCCCTCACCCACAAACTGCCACCACATAAGGGTACTTTCAACGCCATAACCACAGAAATAGAATAATATATCTAATAATAGAATGCATCTAACTAATGAACCTGTATAAACCAAATAAAACCGATATGTACCCGTCATCACAGTTCAAATGTTATAAAACACATGTAACGTACGCACACGGTCTAAAACGTAACTAGAAAACTAACGTAAATATGTAAAATAACTACGTAAAATCATATAAATATCATATAGCTTTCCTAGTGTATGTGTTTTCACTTAAGTGTATTGTATTTCCCTCTTAATGCACCTTTAACAGTTTCTATGGTGTTGTATGTTTTAAAAGCTATCAGATAACCGCTTTTTTTAATTATTTCAGTTTTCAAGCTCTTTTTGTATAATATTCAATGTCTTCATCCTCTAATGACTGCTTTTGTGTGAGCTGAAATACCATAAGATAATGGGGAAGACTTAATTTCCATCTTACATGGAGTTTAATAATCTTAAAATAGTTGTATGTAAAATGTCTTACATATTACATAATTTTGATGTCATTTATATGTCATGATCAGTTATTTATATGAGATCAAATATGCTCTGGTGCATTATGGCAATGTGAAATATTTCAGATAACTGAGACGCACACACAAAATGCATTTCATTTTTCAAGGAGCGGTTAGTCAAGTGGATGAATCACATTTGCATGATTATGCAAAACTGGAGAGAAAGAGAAGTTGAATTAATGTTTTAGAGCAGCATTTTACTGTTAAGCCTATAGACGGCACATATTAAACAATACAATCTGGGATTGTGCCATGTAGGCCAAATAAAACAGTGTGAAAAGAGTGTAAGATGGAGCTCGGCATGAAAAGAGGACGTCTTGTCTCTGAAGATGTGCTGAAGTGGCGTCTGGTGGCAAAGACAAGACTTTGAGGATTCACAGACCGGAGGAAGAACTGAACCAGAACCAGAGCCGGATATTAAGAGACAGCTTAATATTCACCAGGCCTACAGCCAGCTGTTATTTACTATTATTAACCAATGCTACGACTCTCAACTATTACTTAACATGCTTCTGACTTAAAGGATCTCAAAAACACCATCTATTGTTTACTTTTTGAAATCTACTAGCACCAACTGAGGTTATTATTTGGACAGTTAAATCACAATTAAAATGCCTAGGTGTCATTGCATTCGTTTTATAATAAATGTCATTGCAAAAAAATTCAATAAAAATATTCCAAACCATTTTTCTGTATCTGAAAATATGCGAAAAGCCAACTCGTCAGATATATAAAGGTTATAGTTATAAATCAAAACCTGTGATGAAGGAGACGTCTGTGATGAAGCCATAAGAGATTCTTTAATCAGCATTTACATAATGTTTAGTAATAATTT
>QVTF01021082.1:0-66886 GCA_003573665.1 Oxygymnocypris stewartii
ACAGGAACATGCTACACATTTTGTTCTCATACAGGATGAAAAGGAAACTCACACCCCATGCTTTGTTCAGTAATGCCTCTTTCCTCCTATCCCAAACTGTTATCGGTTTCCCCAGAATCCCCTCCCACTCTATTTCACTGAGATCACGTGCTGCTGGCATGTGATTGACCGTATCCGTCTGAGATACGCAGGCGCTGCAGGAGATAAGGTGACAGATTAACAGCACAAGCGATGCCTAGAGCTGTTCTCCTGCTGCATCTACGCTTTGGCTCAAGTCCGTTCATCACCATTTGAAAAGAGCTGAAGCCTTTCCATTTCCCCCGTTAAGACACTTTAAAGAGCCCATAAAAACAAAATTTGTGTTTTGAGGCTTTAAGTCCACATCTATTAGCTTTGAGATCAGCTCTATGCTAGAGGGATTTTTGAAATTCAATTATCAAACTCTTTTAGGAAATCAGGCCAAGTATACAGAGCTTGTTTGAAGGGGTTTACATATATTTTTGCTGAATTGACGTGACATACAGCCAAGTATGGGTGACCCATACTCGGAATTCATGCTCTGCATTTACCCATCTAAGTGCACACACACACAGCAGTGAACACACACACAGTGAACACACACACGGAGCAGTGGGCAGCCTTTTATGTTGCAGCGCCCGGGGAAAAGTTGGGGGTTCGGTGCCCCTTGGTCGTGGTATTGAAGGTGGAGAGAGCACTGGACATTCACTCCCCCACCTACAATCCCTGCCAGACCAAGACTCGAACTCACAACCTTTCGATTACGAGTCCGACTCTCTCTACCATTAGGCAGAGGTGGAAAGAGTACAAAATATTCTACTCAAGTAAAAGTACCATTACATTACTGAAATTTTACTTAAGTACAAGTAAAAGTACCAGTCTAAAAATATACTCAAGTAAAAGTAAAAAGTAGCTCATTTAAATTTACTCAGAGTAAAAATTACTTAGTTACATTTTAACAATGAGAGGGAGGAAAAAATGGGATAGACCAAGGTGTCAAACTCTGTGTAGGGCTGTGGCCCTCCAGGTACTGTGTAGATATTACCCTAATTAAACACATCTGATACAGCTAAACTAATCATTTAGGCTTATTTGAAAACTACATGGTGTGGTGTGTTGAAGCAGGGTTGGAACTAAACTCTTTAGGGCTGTGGCCCTCCAGTAACACCCTCCAGAGTTTGACACACCTGGGATATGGGCCTATAAATCTCAAACTAGGTGTTTTTAATTAAATGAATCGGTTAATTAGAATAATAAGACATTTGGGCTGTTACAGGCAAATTAATCAGTATCAACAAAATTAATCTTTGCAATGCAGAGGAAACGCAGAAGCTTCATCTGAAGAGGCATAGATGTATTACACACTGACATGAATGCATTTAGCCTGCAGTTACAAATGCAGAAATAATGTTTTGATAAATAAGACATAAAATGTGACCCTGAACCACAAACCATAAGGGTCCATTTTCCTAAATTGCGATTTATACATCATCTGAAAGCTGAATAAATCATATTTCCATTGATGTATGGTTTTGTTATGATCGGACAATATTTGAAAATCTGGAATCTGAGGGTGCAAAAAATCCAAATATTGAGAAAATCTCCTTTAAAAGTTGTTCAAATTAAGCTCTTAGTTTGATATATTTACAGTAGGAAATTTACAAAATATATTAATGGAACATGATCTTTACTTAATATGCTATGATTTTTGGCATAAAAGAAAATGTATAATTTTAACACCATACAATGTATTGTTGGCTATTGCTACAAATATACCCCAGCGACTTAATACTGGTTTTGTGCTCCAGGCCAGGGTCACAAATGTTAAATAGTCATTTGAAATAAATAAATAAATAATCAAAAGATACTTTAAATGTTAAATTAGAACCACCAGTAGGTGTCAGCAAGTCACTGATAAGAGAGTCATTGCGATTGAACAGAATCATTTAAACGGTTAATTCAAGGAATGAAACACGTCATTGCTCATAGTCAGAGACGCAAAACTGTGTTTGGTATTATTTTTGTTGTCGAAATAGAGCAAAAACAGGCAATATGGTGTCTAAAACGCAAGTCTCTTAATTAACTTCTTGTTTTTTGAACTGTTGTAAAAAGCAAAACTACAGGCATATGTAATCATGGTGATTTTTTTTGAGAAAACGGCATTCTTCATGTGATGTTGACTTACTATATTAAATGATGTAAATATATACATTTTCTGCTTCTATATCTTCAATTTTGTGATCATTCTAAACGCATTTTAACAGACTGAATCACGCAGTGAAAGAAAGCAGTCCATATGCACGCGGATTAGTCTAATCTAACGTTACTAGATTTCACGGCACACTGTTTAGAGTGATTTGTTTGGCTTTTGGCAAATACTGATAATGTCAAATCGCACATCGTTAAAACAACAATTATTATATTATCTCAGATGATATTGCACACCCTGCACCACTGTCTTTTTGGCTCATTTGTGCAAACCTTTTGTTAAACTGTTAAAGCTTAATTCTAACCACCAATGCAACGATGTAAGTATTTATCTTACGTTATCTCTACATGCTTGCGAAGGGTTGATGTCGAGATTTTATTTGGTCTTCAGCTGGGTCTGCACCATTAACGCCTGTCTTGTTCGTCTGCATCTTTCTTGTGATTTTAGCGCCAGTTTCTTCTTCTGCCATTATTTACTGCAGTTTGTTTCCATGGAGCGATTTTTTTTTACTCAGTAACGAATGTGTTTTAAAATGTAGCGAAGTACAATACTTCACACAAAATATACTTAAGTAAAAGTAAAATTACAGATTAAAAAAATTACTTCAAAAAGTACAAGTACACAAAAAAGCTACTCAATTACAGTAACGCGAGTAAATGTAATTTGTTACTTTCCACCTCTGCCATTAGGCCACAACTTCCGTAAGAGAAGCATTTATGCTCAGCATTAATGAGCAGCATTTAACCAAATTTCATATTTTATAAAGTAAATATTAGAATGTGATTTTGTATATCACTGGAGAAACAATGTTAAATGACTTAAATGGTAATTTAAAACAAAAAAAATAGACATAACATTTAATGCAATGTATAATTTCTCAATGCTTTCTGATATGTTTAAGTAATTTAGTTTATTATTTATTCCAGTTCACTCACCACTAAAGCTATAAATACAATGTTACAAAAATATTTATTATATGCTTGTAACAAATGGCAGGTCAGAGGCGAGAGTAGATCCACTAGCAGTTTTATTTGTACAAGGTCAAACAGGCAAATATCAAGCAGAGGTATCGAGGGCAACGTAGAAAAGGCAGAGTCGAAATCAGAGGCAGAGCAATGGGTCAGGGCAGGCGGCAGACAGAGAGGATGACCATAAAACAGGCGAGGTCAGAGAGGCAGGCAGCAAACGATCAGGAGAGGAGGTCAACAGTCCAGGTAGTGCACGGAAAGACAAACTGGGAAAAACGCTCGGAAATGTAGCCAGGGGGAAACAAGACTTCGCAGTGAGTGCATGTGAGAGTGCTGCTTAAATGTGTGTGAGTGAATGAGGTGCAGGTGAGGTGAGACAATCAAGACTAATGAGTGAATGGTGACAGCTGTGTGATTGGTGTAATGGTGGACGGGAATGTGTGAGTGCAATGCATGATGGGAGATGTAGTCCATGGGTGATGTGCAGTTTGAGTGAGTGGCAACCAGATTCATGACAGAGCCCCCCCCCAAAGAGCGGCTTCCAGACGCTTCACACACACACGGCACAATCCAGGAGGGCGGTGGAGCGGAGGTGGAACCGGGGGAGGGAATGGAGGGCCAGGTCCATGTGGGGCCAATGAGACAGGAGCCCACCAGGGCAGGGCGGACGAGACAGCAGGGACGTGAAGGGATACTGGGTAGACCGCTGTGACGTGAGGTGACTCTGGCAGGTCAGCGGAGGCGTGAGGTGACTCTGGCAGGTCAGCGGAGGCGTGAGGTGACTCTGGCAGGTCAGCGGAGGCGTGAGGTGACTCTGGCAGGTCAGCGGAGGCGTGAGGTGACTCTGGCAGGTCAGCGGAGGCGTGAGGTGACTCTGGCAGGTCAGCGGAGGCGTGAGGTGACTCTGGCAGGTCAGCGGAGGCGTGAGGTGACTCTGGCAGGTCAGCGGAGGCGTGAGGTGACTCTGGCAGGTCAGCGGAGGCGTGAGGTGACTCTGGCAGGTCAGCGGAGGCGTGAGGTGACTCTGGCAGGTCAGCGGAGGCGTGAGGTGACTCTGGCAGGTCAGCGGAGGCGTGAGGTGACTCTGGCAGGTCAGCGGAGGCGTGAGGTGACTCTGGCAGGTCAGCGGAGGCGTGAGGTGACTCTGGCAGGTCAGCGGAGGCGTGAGGTGACTCTGGCAGGTCAGCGGAGGCGTGAGGTGACTCTGGCAGGTCAGCGGAGGCGTGAGGTGACTCTGGCAGGTCAGCGGAGGCGTGAGGTGACTCTGGCAGGTCGACGGAGACGTGGAGTGACTCTGGCCGGTCGACGGAGACGTGGAGTGACTCCGGCCGGTCGACGGAGACGTGGAGTGACTCCGGCCGGTCGACGGAGACGTGGAGTGACTCCGGCCGGTCGACGGAGACGTGGAGTGACTCCGGCCGGTCGACGGAGACGTGGAGTGACTCCGGCAGGTCGGCGGAGGCGTGAGGTGACTCCGGCAGGTCGGCGGAGGCGTGAGGTGACTCCGGCAGGTCGACGGAGACGTGGGGTGACTCCGGCAGGTCGACGGAGACGTGGAGTGACTCCGGCCGGTCGACGGAGACGTGGAGTGACTCTGGCCGGTCGACGGAGACGTGGAGTGACTCTAGCCGGTCGACGGAGACGTGGAGTGACTCTGGCCGGTCGACGGAGACGTGGAGTGACTCTGGCCGGTCGACGGAGACGTGGAGTGACTCTGGCCGGTCGACGGAGACGTGGAGTGACTCTGGCCGGTCGACGGAGACGTGGAGTGACTCTGGCCGGTCGACGGAGACGTGGAGTGACTCTGGCCGTCGACGGAGACGTGGAGTGACTCTGGCCGGTCGACGGAGACGTGGAGTGACTCTGGCCGGTCGACGGAGACGTGGAGTGACTCTGGCCGGTCGACGGAGACGTGGAGTGACTCTGGCAGATCAGGCGCCCACCAGGGCGGAGCAGACGAGACAGACGCCCACCAGGGCGGAGCAGACGAGACAGACGCCCACCAGGGCGGAGCAGACGAGACAGACGCCCACCAGGGCGGAGCAGACGTGACAGGCGCCCTCCAGGGAGGAGCAGACGGGACAGACGCCCACCAGGGCGGAGCAGACGAGACAGACGCCCACCAGGGCGGAGCAGACGGGACAGACGCCACCCAGGGCGGAGCAGACGAGACAGACGCCCACCAGGGCGGAGCAGACTGACGGCCCATCCAGGGCGAAGCAGACGAGACAGACGCCACCAGGGCGGAGCAGACGAGACAGACGCCCACCAGGGCGGAGCAGACGAGGACAGACGCCCACCAGGGCGGAGCAGACGAGACAGACGCCCACCAGGGCGGAGCAGACGAGACAGACGCCCACCAGGGCGGAGCAGACGAGACAGACGCCCACCAGGGCGGAGCAGACGAGACAGGCGCCCACCAGGGCGGAGCAGACGAGACAGGCGCCCTCCAGGGCGGAGCAGACGAGACAGACGCCCACCAGGGCGGAGCAGACGAGACAGACGCCCACCAGGGCGGAGCAGAGATCCCTGGCCGAGACTGGGACCTAGAGGAAACGGAGACACAAGAGGCAGAGAGAGCACATTTGGTTTCAGGAACCGAGGCAGGGAGTTTAAGCGGCCATGGTAGATCCGGGGACTCGGGCAGCCATGATGGATCAGGGGACCTCATGGGCCATGGCGGGTCCGGGGTCTCTGTGAGCAATGGAGGGGAGCTCCCTCCATGAAAGTTCTTGGTGAACTCCACTACCTCGAGGGGGCACTCTGGAAGCGCTGAATCTCGGTGGCGCTCGGGCGGCTCTGACTCTCTTGGGCACTCAGGTGGCTCTGACTCTCTTGGGCGCTCGGTAGAACTGGACGGAACCAGCGGAGGCATTGTTGAGCTGGGCGGGACCAGCGGAGACGAAGGAGAGCTGGGCGGGACCAGCGGCGAAGGCGAGCTGGGCGGGACCAGCGGAGACGAAGGAGAGCTGGGCGGGACCAGCGGAGACGAAGGAGAGCTGGGCGGGACCAGCGGAGACGAAGGAGAGCTGGGCGGGACCAGCGGAGACGAAGGAGAGCTGGGCGGGACCAGCGGAGACGAAGGAGAGCCGGACTCTGTGAGCTCCTGGATCGGGACGGCCTCTGGAGCGAACTCTGCGAGCTCCTGGATCGGAGCGGCCTCTGGAGCGAACTCTGCGAGCTCCTGGATCGGAGCGGTCTCTGGAGCGAACTCTGCGAGCTCCTGGATCGGAGCGGCCTCTGGAGCGGACTCTGCGAGCTCCTGGATCGGAGCGGTCTCTGGAGCGGACTCTGCGAGCTCCTGGATCGGAGCGGCCTCTGGAGCGGACTCTGCGAGCTCCTGGGACGGAGCGGGCTCTGGAGCGGACTCTGCGAGCTCCTGGGACGGAGCGGGCTCTGGAGCGGACTCTGCGAGCTCCTGGGACGGAGCGGGCTCTGGAGCGGACTCTGCGAGCTCCTGGGACGGAGCGGGCTCTGGAGCGGACTCTGCGAGCTCCTGGGACGGAGCGGGCTCTGGAGCGGACTCTGCGAGCTCCTGGGACGGAGCGGGCTCTGGAGCGGACTCTGCGAGCTCCTGGGACGGAGCGGGCTCTGGAGCGGACTCTGCGAGCTCCTGCGTGGCACCCACCGTAAAAGGAGAGCCACTCAGCTGTAGTGCGGTATCCATATACCTCTCCAACGTCCAGTTAGGATCATGCAGCGGCATGATTGAATGAAGAGGTTCAGATAAGCCCCCATGAAAAAATATCATTAAGCAGATTTTGTCATTATGAGTCAGGTGTGCCAGTTCGAGGAAGTCTACGACATAGTCCTCAATGGACCTTGTACCCTGGCGGAGTAACATCAACCTTACTGCTGGATTCATCCTTGGCGAAGTCTTCTGTAACAAATGGCAGGTCAGAGGCGAGAGTAGATCCACTAGCAGTTTTATTTGTACAAGGTCAAACAGGCAAATATCAAGCAGAGGTATCGAGGGCAACGTAGAAAAGGCAGAGTCGAAATCAGAGGCAGAGCAATGGGTCAGGGCAGGCGGCAGACAGAGAGGATGACCATAAAACAGGCGAGGTCAGAGAGGCAGGCAGCAAACGATCAGGAGAGGAGGTCAACAGTCCAGGTAGTGCACGGAAAGACAAACTGGGAAAAACGCTCGGAAATGTAGCCAGGGGGAAACAAGACTTCGCAGTGAGTGCATGTGAGAGTGCTGCTTAAATGTGTGTGAGTGAATGAGGTGCAGGTGAGGTGAGACAATCAAGACTAATGAGTGAATGGTGACAGCTGTGTGATTGGTGTAATGGTGGACGGGAATGTGTGAGTGCAATGCATGATGGGAGATGTAGTCCATGGGTGATGTGCAGTTTGAGTGAGTGGCAACCAGATTCATGACAATGCTGTCATGCAAGAACACTACTCAATAGGAAAATATTTTGAAAACAGCTACTGTCACAATAATCAAACAATATCACAAGAGGGATGTTTTTTGACTATTAGCATGGCTTAAACACTGAATGAATAGGTTGAGTAAATGATTCAATGACTCACTCATAAAGACCAGTAGGGGTCATAAAGGTCACTGGTTGCCTGCAACTGTTGTGAAACTGTTGGGACTCGTGCTGCGTCCCAATTCACCTACTTATACTATGCCCTAAAAGTATGTACAATTGTTTTGAAGAACAAGTACATGCTTTTAAGTATGTAGCAGAATAGTTGGCAAGCTTTGGGACATACTACTTTGTCTTAAGTGCGTATGCTCTGTTGCTTAAGCTTCGTTTAGACTGTCAGCCAGAATTTGATTTTGTGCATTTCCAGATGGAATCTGATTTGAATAACTGACTGTCCACACTGTTTATCGCAACACGATTTGTGTGTCCATAAGCGCTCTTTCGTTTCACGGAGTGTGCGCTGTTTTCTAATGCAATGCCATTGTGTTATTATGCCTATGCTAAAAACAATAAAAGCAATAGTTTGCAATAAATATGTTGTCTTACAACATGACAACGTGTTGTCCTCTCACTGGATTAATTAATTAATTTGTCTTTTGAGGCAGCGGCAGAAACGCAGGAAGCTGGAATGTGCAGCTTTATTCCGTGTTGCCATCTACCCTACTTTCAAGTAGGGTTGTAACGATATACCAGTATGACGGTATACCACGATATGAACGCGTACGATTATCATACCCTGTACATTTGCTTATCTACGGTATTTGGAGAAAATACAAATGCAGAATCTCACCTGCGCCTAGACAACAACTTTCCACTTAACTGTTCTCTTGCTCCACCACACGTGCAGCGGAGACAACATCAGACACAGAGGCCGTTATCTCTAATCTCCATCCCACGTCCAAATATAAATCAAAATTTGTAGTATGGGAATGCTTTGGATATAGAAAAGACGAATGCTTATTTGTCCTCGAGGATAGACACAGTTCACAAAAACTGGTCACAAAGCGGCTGCACAAAGAGGAAACACATCGAACATGTTTACCTATATTTCAGAACACCATCCCTCTGTGCAGATACAGTTATGTCCCACTTATAACTTAAGGTTAAAGTCTTATGATTTCCGTAATGCGGAGTGAATACCAGAATCCAGTCATGACATTGAATTCACAATGCAGATGTCACATAAAATGCACGGTTTGATGGATTGATGAATAAACCAAAAACAAAGCTGTCAAATCACGACATAGTCTAGTGTCTGTGATTATTAAAGCGAAAAAACACTGCTATATAAAAATATAATCTGTTTGTTTTGTGTTTCTCTCTGTGAATGAGTGGCGTTGTACTACATACTACGCTGGCGCTACACATAGTGTTTAACAGCGCCTGCTGTATCACTATCTGAGGAAAAACACAGAGAGCCTCACTGACACTGAGAGAACAATTAATAATCCTTTCATCTAAGGATGGGTATCGTTAAGGTTTTAACGGTATTACTACTCTTATCGATACTGCTTATCGATCCGGTACTTTAACGGTATTCTTATCGGTACTTTTTGTTATTTATATATATACATCAGGGGCGTAGCCACGGGTGTGCCAGGGTGTGCCGGTGCCACCCACAGTGGCAGCTGGCACACCTAAAAATAGATGCAGAATTATTATTTTTTTTAATCGTAATAAACAAGGGCAGCGCAAAGGAGGGGCTAGCAGATGCTTCAACACCCCCAAGAAAGACCAAAGCACCGCCATTGCACCCATAAGAAATGAAATAAATTAAAAACATTTTACTTATTATTACGCATTCATAACTCTGCATTGCAATATAACGTGACGTGATTAGCAGGCGCACTTTTCGAATTGACAGCATTTTATTTAAAAAAATGATCGGTTCCTTGTGCCAAGAAGGCCTGTCCCCGACTAAAGATTTCACTAGTCACACATAAATTGATTAATATAATAACTTGGGCTACTAACCATCCTTTAATATACAGGCGTATAGCCTATTCCGCGCCCAAGCGCACGTCTAAAGCTTGCAACGGCAAAAGTAGGCAATGATTATGAATGTTGGGGGAAAGGCAAAATAAAACATTTGAATTATTCGTTAATAAACTAGTGATTTCTTCTCAGTCAGTGTCGGCTGAAAAGATAAAGTTGCAGAATGCGACGCTGACTTTAATAAAGAAATGCACCTTTTCATTCCGACTATGTAATTAAAGATTTGTATTTTTTGGTTCGTTTGTTCGTTTAGTAAATTAGCCGGTTCATTGCTGTGACGCGCTCCATTTCACGGAGACTGCATGAGACGGCAGAAAGTGCAGTTTCTCTATGTATTGTTTCTCTGTGTAGCCTACATAAATAAAAGCATATATATATATATATATATATGAACTGGCAGTTGAATTTTGTATTTTTGAAAGTTCAATAATAATAAAAAAAAAAACTTGCCGGACGGATTCATTACCCCGCTTTGTTCCGGGACCTCACAAGAATTTACAGATTAAGCAGTGCTTACAATATTTGTTAATTTAAAATTTAATTAAAATTTTGAATTATTTTCAAAAAAAATTCAATAATAATAACATAATTGAGGCATTCAAGGCCAGACCACGCCGTCTCGCCCTTTGAGCAGCTAACAGGCACCATTAAATGTACTGTGCTATGTTGTTGGCGATCCTGAATGTAATGTATAAAAAATATTTTACTGCTTTCTCTAATGTGTCTTGCAAGACATCTATCCAAGATTGTTTATTCCACCAAAAGTAATTTCAAAGGAACATTATATGTAGGCCCATGTAGGCTACAGTTTAAGTCACCATTGCAGGATGTGCAAAATGTTAATGATTTAATAAAAGGAGGGATTATTTAAAAACATTTTGTTTTTATTTAGTAGTGCAGCTACAGCTGTTTTTACATAATAGATTTTTACATAGCCTAGTCACTGAAGTCAATGATTATTCTTTGATAAAGTAAATGTGCTTTGCTCACTGTATAATTGTTCGTTGTTTGAATAACCGTGGAAATGCGGTGTTATAATTATAAACTTAAAATGTCTTTTTATTAAACCTGTGATCATCAGGTTAAATAGGAGTTTTGTCTTATTTAAATATGTTACATAAATTGTACTTTCCTAAAAGGGGTTTATGATGTGTGTAGTCAATGATTAGGCTACAGTGAGCGCGTTTGACTAGAGCTCAGTTAAAGAGCTGTTGTAGGTTATACTGTATGTGATTGTCGGTGACCCTCTTGAGCGAGAAAGCTTCGGAAAATGGAAAAAAACAACAACAACAAAAATATAGCTGCAAGCAGCGATAACCAGGGTTCAAGAATTTTAAGGCCTAAGGTGGTATGTGCTTTTAGGGTCTAGGCCAACATGGCTGACAGTGAAACTCATCGAAAATGGACAATAGGCTCACAGAAACACACACACAAATTAAATGGTTAAACTATCATATTAATAATCATTAAGCTTGCTTACACAGATACACACACAGACACACTCATATACGATTACGGACATACATGCACACATATTTTGTTGCAGATATAGATATTTGAAATAAATGACAGGTGACAATACTCTTTGCAAGTCTTCTCTTTTTAAGAGTTTATATCAGGGATCTCCAACCCTGCTCCTGGAGAGCTACCATCCTGCAGATTTCAGTTACAACCCTGCTCCAACACACCTGTCTGAAATTAACAAGTAGCCTTGAAGACTGTGATTAGCTGGTTCAGGTGTGTTTGATTGGGGTTGGAGCTGAAATCTGTAGGACGGTAGCTCTCCAGGAGCAGGGTTGGAGACCCCTGGTAGGCCAATGTGAAATGCAGGGCTGACAATAGAACACATTAATAATGGAGAATTCATTAAAACTGTCTCTCTCTCTGTCACACACACACACACACACACACACACACACACACACACACACGCAGAAATGAAAGGTTTAAAAATGCTTAATAAACAGTAAGCATACAAACACAGACACATACACAGAAATGAAAGGTTTAATAATACTAAATATACAGCACGCATGCTAACACACACACACACACACTCACTTTGTTGCAGATATAAAATAGTGATTTTCAAAGACATCCAAAATGGAGAATAGGTTAACAGACACATGTAGCCTACCTACACAAAAATGAAATGGTTAAACTAACATATTAATACCCAATATGCATGCTTGTTTTTTTTGCACATTAATCTGACAATAAATGTGGCACACCCAGTTTTTCTGATGCACACCCAGAGTCTCCTTTCTGGCTACGCTCCTGATATACATACATATATACATACATACATACACATATATGTATGAAATATATATTTCTTCTATGATAGATTAGCAGCTTAATTAACATGACTTTATATTCTGAAATGTTAAATAAATATTTCATTAAATAAATATAAAACATCAATTTGTAAATGCACCAGTGTGCAGGCATTTTTAGTGTTTTATATACATAAGATAAGATAGAGTAAGAACATGAACAAAGAAACAAAGTTAAATAAACTGACAAATATACCATTTGTCATACCATAAAACAAATGTAAAAAAAAAAAAAACAGTGCTTTCATTTATTTATGATGGTCTACTAACATTAATGTTCAAGGTAAGTAATAGCTATAAGTGATCAAATGTAAATGAACACTGCATAGTTCCCTTTCGAGCTGTCACGAGACATCACGGAGATTTCTCCGTTATGGGAAACTCCTTCCCTCCAACCTTTCCTGAATACCTAATGGCTCACGCCAGTCAATGACTGGCCAATTGTCGCGAAGCATGCAAATATGACGAGCTCGAGAGGCAGTATAAATGCAGCGCCCGCGACAATACGTCAGAATCTTTTCTTCACTTTGCTGAACCTAGGTTATGGCTAAAATATTCAGCTCACGGTTAGGTTCGCTCATTCGAGGGCAGGCCTCATGGCTGCTCCTCTGCAGCGTTCAGGTGAGTATGACATTTCTTAAAGGTAGTCCGTCTGCCCTCTGATCAGCGGTGGACCTTCGGGACTCAGGTGATGAGCTCATGCCGACTAAGTGTCCGCATTCCTCACCGTCGAACCTGCAGGACAAGACATCAGCCCGGCTTCTCACGCCCCCCTTCCATGGCGGTGCGGAGAGCCGAGGGCAGATGCGGGAGCAAAGGGATCTCACGTCGCCGCAGATGCTGCACGGAAGAACCCACTGTGTAAGCATGCAGCCCCCGCCTCAGAGCGGCGTTCTGCTGTTTGCAAAGCACAATCGCTCCTCTCTCATTCACATGATAATAGCCCCTTATTAGCGGCTACCGTGTGTATGGAACAACTTCTCATTCACATGATAATAGCCCTCATTAGCGGCTACCGTGTGTTCGGAACAACCTCTCATTACATGATAATAGCCCCTCGTTAGCGGCTACCGTGTGATCGGGACAACATCTCATTCACATGAGAATAGCCCCTCATTAGCGGCTACCGTGTGATCGGGACAACCTCTCATTCACATGATAATAGCCCCTCATTAGCGGCTACAGTGGGTAGAGGACATTTATAATTCACATGGTAACAGCCCCTTATCAGCGGCTACAGTGTGTAGTGAACTTTTTATAATTCACATGATAACATCGGCGGCGCCTTGTGTGTAGAGGACATGTTTTTCTAATTCACAAAGCGCGCGAAGGCGATGGGATCTGATGCCCCTGCTCGGAAAGCGCGCGAAGGCGAGTCACTTGACACCCCTACGCGGGAAGCGCGCGAAGGTGAGGAGTCACATGACTCCCCTACGCGAGAAGCGCGCGAAGGTGAGGAGTCACATGACACCCCTGCGCGGAAAGCGCGCGAAGGTGAGGAGTCACATGACACCCCTGCGCGGAAAGCGCGCGAAGGCGGGGAGTCACCTGATGCCCTGAAGGGCGCATCCTATCAGCCTCCCAGATTTCGCCGGACTATTACGCCAGTTGTTTACGCCCCTTCACGTGGTGTTCAACTAGGTCGTATAGCATAGTCAGCCTGTAGTTATTACAGTCGCTATGTTGTAGAAGACCGCGGGTTCAAGGTCTTCTTGGACAAGTTAAGAGGCACCACGACCAGTGCAGGAGTCCTCAAGCTGTCTCAAAATTGTAAAATGTGTGGGACGAGGTGTGTTCATTGAAGCATACGTTTGCACGAGGAGCTTTTCCTCGGGACGGCTGTTTGTCCAGCCTCTGTTTGGGGTGCCTAAGAGAGAGGGTAGACTCTGCCCGATTCTAGATCTCGGACCCATCAACAGAGCGCTTGGAAAGCGTCCGTTCAGGATGTTAACGCTAAGCAGATCCTGGCGCAAATTCGCCCCGGGGACTGGTTTGCGTCCGTAGATTTAAAGGACGCGTACTTTCACATTCGGATAGCACCGCATACACAGACGGTTTTCTGAATAGCTGTCAACTGTCAGGGAGAAGCACAGCGTTCCAATACTCTGTCCTCCCGTCCGGGCTGCTCCGGCCCCACGCACTTTCAAAGTGCATCAATGCAGCACTTCCCCCTCAGATCGAGCGGAAGGCGCATCCTCAATTATCTGGACGACTGGCTGATTTTAGCTCGGTCCCTGGATACGCTTATCAGCCACATAGACTCTCTGTTATTCACTTGGAGTCCCTACGGCTATGAGAGCCCGCCTCTCGCGAGATCGCGTGGGGGATGAGACCCTGCCTCTCGTGAGATCGCGTGGGATGAGAGCCTGCCTCTCGTGAGATCGCGTGGAGATGAATCCCGCCTCTCGCGAGATCGAGCCGCGGCCAATGTCTTCCCTGCACCTTTTCAGGCAGGGCAGCTCTGTTCAGTTGAGGGTATTACAGAGACTGCTCGTACTCAAGGTGGTGGATTCAGCGGTATTACATCCGTTATTACACATGTGCCCGCTGCAGCTATGGCTGGAATCTCGAGTCCCGTGAACGGCGTGGACTTCGGGAGGTTTGCGCATCGTGGCCACATCGAAGCTCTGACGCAACCCAGATGATCACGATGGATGCATCGGCTCACGGCTGGGGAGTAGTGTGCGAGGGAATGCCAGCTTCGGGACTGTAGCTGGAATCTCAGAGCCGGTGGCACTTAAACCGCCTGGAGCTGGAAGCAGTCTTCTTAGCTCTAAGGATTTTCAGCCACAGCTGGACCAGCAAGATGTACTGATTCGCACCGACAACACGTCTGTGGTTTCGTATATAAATCCTCAAAGAGAGTGGAGACTGCACCCCGAGTCGGTGGCATAAAATGGATGAGCGGACAGACAGAGATTCAGATGCGGTGGCTGCAGCGACCGTATCTCGACTTGTTACTGGTTGATAAGTCTAATTTTTGACATCTGGAACTCTGCTTCTCGAGCCTCATTGACTAAAATGAAGGAATCCATCTCTCGTTCTTTGGGCCACGACAGAAGCAGTCTTCTTAGCTCTAAAGGATTTTCAGCCGCAGCTGAAACAGCAGCATGTACTGATTTGCACCGACAACACGTCTGTGTTTTCGTACATAAATCCTTAGGAGAGTGGAGATTGCACCCCGAGTCGGTTCGGATGATCCGGAACCGCTAATGTTAAGGGGGAGCGGAGGTGGATCTGTTCGCCAAGAGCGAGAACACGCATTGCCTGTTGTTCTTCACTCCCCGCTGACATCACGCTGACCAGCAGCTAGCCCGTATGCATTTCCTCCGATCAAGGAATGTTACCGCTGGTGTTATGAGAGATCAGGGTGGAGCGAGCATCAGTGATACTACATCGCCCTGAATCCAGCCTGGGTTCCTAGACTTGATGGAACTGCTGGAGACACCGCCTTGCCGTTCCCCGGCAGGAAATATTGCTATCCCAGGTCGAACCTGAACTATAGAGCCATCATGTGTGATCGCTTCAGGGGTATCGGAGGAGATGGGCGCCTTACAGTCTCGCACGCTCATGGGAGCGCTAAAACCCTCTACAAGACGTTTGTATGCTTCAAATGGGAGTGTTTGTGAAGGAGTCAGGCTCATATCGACCCGACTACTTGCACCGTATGTTCTGAGCTTCCCGCTGCACAGACTGGATAGTGGATCGTTTCCATCGACACTGAAGTCTATGTTGCGGCCATTGCCGTGTCCGTTCCCCGCAGAGCGGACAATCGTTCGGTAAAAAGACTACATCCCCCATGTCCACTTTCGTTTCCGCTCTGGGACCAGGAAGTGGGGTAAGAGCTCTCTCATTGCAACCATTGGGTTTTTAACTTCCGTAGGTTGAAGGAGCTATTCCTTAAAACTACAGTCCTTCTGGCCTTCGCTTCGGCTAAGCGCATAGAGCATTTACACGCTTTTCTGTATTCGATTCGGTCCCGGGACTGCAGTGTCACTCTCCGGCCGAGGTTGGAATATGTGCCTAAATCACTGTCTACCCCCTTCGAAAGGACGGAGACGGTTCGCCGTCAGTCCTTACTACTAAATCATCGCCCTCACGGAGTGCGGACGCCCAGACTGCAGTTTGCCCCGTCAGTGTCTTTGAGATTTTACATTGACCGTTCAAGCAGTTTTCGGTAATCGATCCAGCTTTGGGTGCTATGGCGGTGTGCGAACGGCCGAGCCGTATCGGAACTAAGTCTGTCACAATGGATTGTGGACGCTATCACGGAGGCATATACAACCCAAGGTTTGGAAATTCCCTCTGCACATTGAGGGCTATCGTTCCACCTAGCGTGGTCTGGATGTACGTGTATTCAAGATATTGCTTGGCAGCCGGTGATCTTCACAGAATATCTTCGCCAGGTTTTACAAGCTGGACGTTCAGTCCTTAGCCTCCCAAGAGCGGTCGGTGAGTAACTAATTCATGTTGCTAACGTTACCTTTTGTGGGAGGTGCTGTTTGTACAGTACATTGTGCAGCCCTCTAGGAGGTGTTTGTATAGTACATTACGCAGCCCTTATGAGGTGTTCTTGTCGGCCCTGAGTCCAGTGCCGCGGACATGGTCATGTTATGGTATGCTGCTCAAACACAGTTAACTCTGTATAGCTCCTATAATACTGCTATGGCTGGATGTGTTCTGCCCTGCTCTCAGCGCAGCCCATGTAGTCACTTGCCAGATATGCAATTTAGCATACCTGAGGTGTAGGCGCTCATTGGCTTATCTCCGTCTATCAGCTGTGAGCCCGCCCTACGAGCGCAGTTATTGGTGGGAATGCTATCGCGCTGTGTAACTGGTACAGGCTGACCGTAGCCTCTCTCACGGCGGGATTGAATAACGTTCCCATAACGGAGAAATCTCCGTGATGTCTCGTGACAGCTCGAAAGGGAACGCTACCGGTTACTATGGTAACCTCGGTTCCCTGAGAGCGGGAACGAGACATCACGGTGATCGCCGCGATCGCTGCTCGTTCAGCCAAGCGGCGTTCAGTATCAGATTCTGACGTATTGTCGCGGGCGCTGCATTTATACTGCCTCTCGAGCTCGTCATATTTGCATGCTTCGCGACAATTGGCCAGTCATTGACTGGCGTGAGCCAATAGGTATTCAGGAAAGGTTGGAGGGAAGGAGTTTCCCATAACGGAGAAATCTCCGTGATGTCTCGTTCCCGCTCTCAGGGAACCGAGGTTACCATAGTAACCGGTAGCGTTTTCACTGTATGTATTGATAGATTGAGGCTTATTAAAGCTATTACTTTATTCAGATTAAGAGCTGTGAGTGATTTTCTCTGTGTTTTGTTCTTTGATTAACATTGAAGAAGCTCCAATCTGTCACTAAGAAAAAATATTGACACACAATTTTCTCCCAACTGTTCTCGTTCACTTTAACATATAAACTGTATTTAAGTGAATAATCTCCAAGCCGGCCGTTTTTACATATTGTGTGTGTATTTGATCGTTTGGACGCGTCTGAAGCTCAAAGTGTACTTTGCTTGTCTGTTTTGGAGCGCGCCGCGCACGCACGCACACACACACACACACACGCGCGCACACACACACACACGCACGCGCGCACACACACACACACACGCGCGCACACACTTCAGCCTGAGGAACAGCGTCTCTCGTGCGGATTGTACTTTCAACGTTTTATTATCAAACATGTCCAGCAATTTAGTAACTGTAAAGACGGCATTTTACAACAATCGACAGACGATTGATCTGATTCTGACGTTAAGTTTTGGTCAGGGAGGAACGATTATAAACAGCGCGCTGCTGTGAAAGGAAGGAAGTTGTGCTAGAAGAAACACGGCTATAATCTTTAGAAGCTAAAAAAACATTAAATAAACTCAGTTTAATATAACAGCCACAGGCCTAAAGTGTAAGCATGTTTTAATGGTTAGTTCTCTCTTCTATCATAAACAGGGCTTTCGTGTTGCGCGTGCTGAACTCCTCCACCTGAGCGATCTCGCTTCTGAATTGGGAATAGCAAAAATGCATCATAGACAAGAGTTTGAATATTATTGCATATAAAAACAGCTGGTGACTCTGGCGGGATAGAATTTGCAAGATAATGTGTATATATAGCAATAATAAATCTATGTGTGTTTTCTTAATTTCTCCAGCACCGATAGCAGAACCGTTAACGTCAGAGCTTATCGATACTCCGGTCTTTTATAATTTAGCCCCGAGACCGATTAAATACCGGGTTTCGGTACCCATCCCTACTTTCATCGTTTTATTTGAGAAAACCATTGTCAAATACACGGTCTCTTCACTACTACCCGTCTTCTCCTTCTTCTGTGATTTGCGGCAGCTTAGACGCTTCAAATGCGTATTACTGCCCCCCTCAGTTCACTTCTACCCGTCAAAATAAAAGTCTGCTTTTTAACTCGAAGAAATTGACAGAAATGACGACTGTACTATAATGTATAGTGATCGACCGATATTTATTTTTTATAACCGATGCCGATTATTTGTACGTTTATGTACCCGATAACCAATATGCAGAACCGATATTTATTTACTGTTATAAAGTGAATAAATAACAGATTGAAGTAAAACCATTCTTCACTTTGGTTTTTCCTCCTTTCAGTCATCTTTGTTGAAAATTAACATTTTCATGTAAAATTTTATCTTAAAATTACAACAATAAAAACATTTTATATATAAAAAGCATCATCAGCAACACCTAATGTATTAAAATGGAGAAAATAAAGGACAGGAGTCATATAAACTTCATTTTAAACTACAGTTTTAGGTTTATAAGCTGTTTAATAGACTAAAGAGTGAAGAATAATTCACTGAATAATATTCTCTGGAATATTGAAATAAGCTATAACAAACAAAACATCGTATTTTATTGCATTTCATAACTGGCATGTTTTATCAGAATTATTAAAATGTTTTTGTCTAAATTATAAAAACTGCTGACAGCGCGGTTTATCTATTTACACAGAACTATACTCAAACTGTGATCGCTTGTGGAGAAAATAAATAATTAATTTCGATAGAGATGTATTTATTTAGATGTTTATTGGTGAAATAATGGTTCTATAGTAAATGTTAATATAATTCAGCGTGTTTCAAACAAGTGGATCTTGTATAAAGTTACATGCGTGGTCTGCTGGAGCATTTCCTGAGTGAACACTGCTCCAGGTGTGTGTGTGTGTGTGTGTGTGTGTGTGTGTCCACTGCTCCAGGTGTGTGTGTGTGTGTGTGTGTGTGTGTCCACTGCTCCAGGTGTGTGTGTGTGTGTGTGTGTGTGTGTGTGTGTGTGTCCACTGCTCCAGGTGTGTGTACACTTGGATGGGTCAAATACAGAGAACACATTTCACTGCTAGTTATACTCTGTATAATTGTGTATGTGACAAATAAAAAAAAAATTATAATAATTTATGGTATCCGATTATGGTAAAATGCTTAAATATCAGAAAAAATATTGGCAAACTGATATATCGGTCGATCTCTATTAAATATGGGGAAAAATATCAGTAAACCGATATATCGGTCGATCTCTAATAATGTAGCCTACCATTACAACCCTACTTTCAAGACTCAAAGAGGTACGGTGGACTAGCAGTATATTGTGTTTTTCCACTTGACTTGCACTTCTCAACGACACAAGCTTGTTTCTGCAAGATGTTCAGCATGTTTTCTGCAAAAACGTCTGACGTGTTTACGTTTTACATGGCGTGAGGATACAAGCTACGGAAATCCGATCTGGGGTGCATTTCCTAAAAAGCAAAAATGGTCGCAAGTTCTGTCATTACAATAAAGTTCAATGAAACGTACAACCATAGTTAGCTAACGATGCTTTTGGGAAACGCACCCCTAACCGGTCAGACTGAAACGGATTTCCAGAAATGCGATTTGAATAGGATTCCAAACCACATACAAATGTAGCTCGAAACAGATTTGCACAAATCGGATTTCACGTAGTTTGTTTCCGTTCAGACTATCTAAATATGATCGAATTTGGGCTGACAGTCTGAACGAGTCTTAAGTTTAAACTGCCCTGTCATTCATCTTATCAAAGTTAACAAAATGTACATTTAGTTTAATTTCATTTCCTACCGTATTGGAGAGAAGTGAAGAGGCACGTTGCTCTGCCAGCCGTGGGTCTATCATGCAGAGAACTCTCTTCGTATGTTTGTATAATGATGCATTTAAAAGTTAATGACTAAACATATCATTATAAAAGTTCACAATGTTGCTGCATTTGAAATATAATGCGAATAACATTAAATCAATATTTTTAAATCAGGTTAGACAGTGATTATTTATCACCCTTTCCCTGCCTGTCTGTTGAGCTCGCATATCCGCCATGTTTGTAGTTTTTAAACACTTTGTATGTGTGTTTGTCTAATCGAATCCTCATCCACCACGCAATGTGTTGTGGGCAATATTAGCTGTTAGAGTGCGCATTTTAATCTCAAGTAGTAGACCATCCGGGAATATTTGGCATACCCTTTTCAACATACTATGATTGGGACATAGGCCTACTAATTCTATTTTCGAATACTAGTTAGGACGGATAGTATGCGAATTGGGACGCAGCATCAGTGCTGTTGGAATGTTACATCAGAACTCTTGGAACTCTCAGTCTCTCTCTCAACCAATCAAAAAATTGAGGACTTCAGAATAACAACATATAGCTCAATTACTAATGTTTATTTATGTAGTTACTCTCCAATCATGACATTGCCATTATCACATCATATTATAGTTAATTGTACTGGCATCTGTCAATGATAAAACATATTGGTCTCTACTAGAACATACCGCACTGTGTAGTACACTAGTATTGTGTTGTAAAGTTCACAGCCCCATCCTCTGCTGCGCCTCGGCTGTCTCAACACAGAACGTCTTGCAGTACCTGTTGAACGCATTCATTCAAACTCCATTAGAGGACAGAGAGAGCGCTGTGGGGTGTACATTCCCTCTAGCTGACATCATCTCTCCTATTCTTGTGCATTTTTTCCCTCTCATTCAAAGTTCGGAGTGTTAAGTCGCAGCCTGGACAATGGTTGGCACGCTCAGAGAAGGAGGAATGCCAGAGAAATATCTGTGAAATACTATTAAGCTCCAGCTCAAGGCAGCTGCGGCTCATAAGTCACTGCATACAGTGTTCTGAGGTAACATTGACCCTTTTCAACATGTACTACCAGATTCTGCTCCTGCATTCCTGTGTGGAAAAGAAACGTGGAGTAGTCACGCTCGTATTCGGCAGGGCTCAGGCATTAATTGACTGCAGTGTTATGGAGCTCTGCTGGGGTCTTACTTAAGAGCTGTGTGCACTTATAGTAACTTTCCATTCCTAAATACTGCCCCAAAAAAATGACAAGCTGTTTGTGCATGTAAGCTAAACCACAGCAAAGCGGAGCTTGAGGCACACACTGTTCTCTGGTTCATTCAGCATTATTCTGGCCTCAAGGCTGCAGTTCTCTTCCGAGTGTAAGTCTGTGTCAGGAAGATAACATTTGTATAATCATTCAGAGGCAGAACATAATTGCAGTAATCAAAGCTTATCTGTGACATGCCAAAGACTGCATCTGTGTGTCTGATAGACACAACAAATGCAGGATAAGGAGATAAGACGTGACAGAAAATAAACAGTGTGTGGGTCAAAATACACACAAACAGGATGATTTCAGCCATTCAAATGTTCAGCTTGAATTCTGATTTACTATTCTCAGAATGTGATATGATAATGTTTCATGTGGAGGTCAGACTTGAGTAATGATGCTGAAAATCCCGCTGGAGCTAAACTCTGCGGGACACCGGCCCTCCAGGACCGACGTTGCCTATCCCTGGTATAGATGTAAAATCTAAATGGTTGTTTGGTTAAAATGATCACAGATGGATATTTCTGGTCATAACAGGCGCATCACATATGATATTTCTCATCTTCTGAACAGTTCCTGACATGCTCTCAAGATGTTTCTCTTTAGCGAACCAATAAAACATTTAGCAGGCAAGTGGCAGACTCGACAGACAACTGCCGTACAGAGACATAATTTCACAGTCTGTCAAAAGACGTTTTAGCACGTCCCCTTCAATATGTGGCCCCCTACCAAAATGAGAAAATCTCATTAGCTTCCACTGCTGCTATTAGTCGTGGTGGAGGATGCTTGATATTGAGGAGCATCCCATAAACATGCAGTTCAACCACTAACTAATGAATGAAAACCCACTACAGTAGCTCTTTCAGAGGATCAAAAGAAATCATCTGTGACTCTGATGTAGTGCGCCGTCATTACAAACTGAGAAACCACCACCGGCTCTTTGAGACCCATTCAAACGTGCGCCCCATCTGGTGGGAATGATCAAAACCACATTCAGTGAAATGAGTATTTAACAAGAGAAAACACTGATGGGGAACTTGATGAACAGAGGTGCTGGAGGTTAGCAGTGGGTGGTATGACCAAGATCTTATTTTGTAATAAAAAAAACTATGAGGACGTTAAAAAGACAATTGGTTTATATATTAAATAACCATGAGGTAATGGCTATTTTTGGATAATCCAGCTAATTAAATAAATCACAATGGCACTTTATCTCAGTTTATTGTCTGGAACAAAAATAAACACGCTTTGTGTCGACTACAATGTGCTTTGTGTGGCGAATAATTGAGTGCCAAGAGCACGAACCCAAAGAAGTTCAAGAAACATTCAGAAACCTTATCTCAAACTATAAAGATACTTCTGCTGTTGTTTACGCATTTACACAATTGTTGATTATTGTTATGCATATTGCTAAGCCTGTGTAGTTGTAGTTCAATTCAAAACTGTTTGCATTACAAACCAGTGTGTTCATAATTAAGATAATCCACTAAAATAATATGGTAAGACACCTATTTTCAATATCAAGCAGCAAAATTTGAGTTTGTACAGCTAAAAATAGCTGGAAGCAAATAAAACCGTAACGCAAGACCCAAAGAATTTACAAATGCCCATATTTACGTGAGGAATAAGGTGGATAGGGACCAATTCTCACTATTAAAAGTTGCTTATTAGCATGCCTTTTATTATCATATTGGCTGTTTATTAGTACTTATAAAGCACATATTCTGCATCACCATATTCTACATTATTTAAAAAGAATTAGAGTTTAAACTAACTGTATATTCTATGTGAATATATTTTTTTAAATGTAATTTATTTCTGTGATGCAAAGCTTTATTTTCAGCATCATTACTCCATTCTTCAGTGTCACATGATCCTTCAGAAATCATTATAATATACTGTTTTGGTGCTCAAGAAACATTTCTGATTGTTATCAGTGTTAAAGAGAGTTGGGCTGCTTAATATTTAGTGATTTTTGTTTTCCAGGATTTATTTGATTAATAGAAAGTTCAAACGCACAACATTTATTTAAAATCTTTTGTAACATTGTACATAAAACTAATAATTTCCTTAAAAAAACTCTTACTGAACCCACTTTTGAACAGCAATGAATTTCCACTGTGGCCGTTTTCTACACTGACGGGGGAAATTCTGCATGTACAACAGGATTTGGGATGGGTGGAGACACTCCAGAAACCAAAAAACAAAACGTGCCTGTCAGTCACAGCAGGCTGCGACCAAAAAACAAGTATTTTATTGTTTGCCGCTTCGTGTTGCATCTAGTTCCCTTGAATAACATGTATGCCAACAAACATCCCAGCACTAAAAACAACAGGACTTTAAGGATCAAACGTCTGGGATCAAATCTGAAATAATAGAGGATTACACCCCAGATTCAACACAGAGCATTATCACACACACACAAACAAATTACTGTACAATCCCACCCAACATCTGTTATTGAGACGGTGGAAGGAAAAAAGCAAAAACAAATCCATCAAGCAAAGTCAGCAGTAGGCGTATATTGGACGTGCTCCTGACTCACCGTGAGAACTTTCCACAGCCTTTCACTAGATATAAACACGGAGATCAAAAACAGGACATGATTAGAACAGCACATGATAAGAAGCACCCATGTGCCGGGGTCTCTCTATAACCGATAATATGTTTGACCACTATCCGGGTCTTCATCGTGATTTATGAGAGTCTGAAGTGGGGTGAAAGCAAACCTGCGCTGGCAGATGTCAAGGGGAGCAGAGCAACGGATGCTTGGATGCAATAGAGGGTGTTGTTTTTGTTGTGCAGCCTTGATGAGCACGTGTACGAAGCACAAGGTGATGAATTAGTAAAGCTGCGAGTGAGAACAAAGGATCGTGGGTAATCTGACAGGCTGCGGCACAGCCCCTCAGGGACTGAGACAAAGCAGCAGGGACGTGGGGCGGAGGCATGCTGGGTAGACTAGTCAGCTGGCCGGGTCTTGTGCAGCCTGAAGGATGAGGGCCACAAAAGCCCACCGCGTGTTAATGACTGTATGAAAGCGTTTATGACCCTTAGCGCACTAAAGATGACATTATGGAGCAATAACTCAGCCTGTGTGCCATTTACACAATGGGCCAGGCATTGATTCTGGCCTGAAAAGACAAGAGAGGTTATACACGAGATCGAGTCAGTCTCTTGAAGTGGTTGCGTTATCTGTGCGTGTTTACACACACTTGGGTAAAGAATAGCTGAGGTGGTGCTGGGTTATCAAACTGACCTCTCGCCGGCCTTGAAAATCAAACCCTGCTGAAGCTTAAGTCCAAACAAAAGCCCAAGGGAGAAGTCTTGGTGACCAGGTGTCAAAACAGCAAGTTCAGGACGTGTAGAGAAAACAAAACACTATGATGTTAATTCAAGATGCAGGACTGGTTGCATTACTCTTTCCCATGAGACACAGGCAAATATACAGCCAACCTGAGATAACTACAGACACTGCCCAACAAGAGGACACAAACTTCAAAAGAAAAGTCCCCTGTGTTCTAATGGATAATTACAAGCAAGCGCCTTCACAAACATGTGAACAGGTCACCTGCAAGGTGCAAATATATTTAGGGCTAAGGTTGTTCCAGGTGTGAAGGTGTACATTTAGAGAGAGTTTTTCTGCCAACACAACTGTCTCATGGTGTATAGATAAAAAGAGAAGTGCAGTAAAGAAGTTAATTCAACTTTCAGATTATTATTGATTTCTTTAATATGTATTACATTAAATGTAAATGTTATAGTTTTAATATTATTATTATTATTATACACTACATTCAAATGTTGGTTGGTGTGTTTAAAGTCTCTTATGCTCTATATAAAGATCCATTAATATGATCAAAAACACAGTAAAAACAGGAATGTTGCAAAATATTATTACACTATAAAATAACTATTTTCTAATTTAATATATTTTTAAATGTAATTGATTCCATCCTGTGATGCAAAGCTTCATTTTCAGCATGGTTACTCCAGTCTTCAGTTGTCACATGATTCTTCAGAAATCAGTCTGATATGCTGATTTACTGCTCAAGAAACATTTCTTAACAAGTTGAAAACAGTTGAACAGCTTAATATTTTTGAAACCCTGATATATTTTAGGATTGTTTGATGAATAGACAGTTATAAAAATAATTTAATTGAAGTAGACATATTTTGAAACATTATAAACGTTAAGTTCTTGCTGAATTAGAGTATCAACTGCTTTCAAAAAAAAGGAAGAGAAAAAAAACTTGCTGACCCTGAACATTACTAATGGTAGTAATATACAGGTGCTGGTCATATAATTAGAATATCAACAAAAAGTTGATTTATTTCACTAATTCCATTCAAAAAGTGAAACTTGTATAATGTATACATTCATTCCACACAGACTGATATATTTCAATTGTTTATTTCTTTTAATTTTGATGATTATAACTGACAACTAATGAAAACCCCAAATTCAGTATCTCAGAAAATTAGAATATTGTGAAAAGGTTCAATATTGAAGACACCTGGTGCCACACTCTAATCAGCTAATTAACTCAAAACACCTGCAAAGGCCTTTAAATGGTCTCTCTCAGTCTAGTTCTGTAGGCTACACAATCATGGGGAAGACTGCTGACTTGACAGTTGTCCAAAAGACGACCATTGACACCTTGCACAAGGAGGGCAAGACACAAAAGGTCATTGCAAAAGAGGCTGGCTGTTCACAGAGCTCTGTGTCTAATAGAGAGGCGAAGGGAAGGAAAAGATGTGGTAGAAAAAAGTGTACAAGCAATAGGGATAACCGCACCCTGGAGAGGATTGTGAAACAAAACCCATTCAAAAATGTGGGGGAGATTCACAAAGAGTGGACTGCAGCTGGAGTCAGTGCTTCAAGAACCACTACGCACAGATGTATGCAAGACATGGGTTTCAGCTGTCGCATTCCTTGTGTCAAGCCACTCTTGAACAACAGACAGCGTCAGAAGCGTCTCGCCTGGGCTAAAGACTAAAAGGACTGGACTGCTGCTGAGTGGTCCAAAGTTATGTTCTCCCAGAGTCTGGAGGAAGAGAGGAGAGGCACAGAATCCACGTTGCTTGAGGTCCAGTGTAAAGTTTCCACAGTCAGTGATGGTTTGGGGTGCCATGTCATCTGCTGGTGTTGGTCCACTGTGTTTTCTGAGGTCCAAGGTCAACACAGCCGTATACCAGGAAGTTTTAGAGCACTTCATGCTTCCTGCTGCTGACCAACTTTATGGAGATGCAGATTTCATTTTCCAACAGGACTTGGCACCTGCACACAGTGCCAAAGCTACCGGTACCTGGTTTAAGGACCATGGTATCCCTGTTCTTAATTGGCCAGCAAACTCGCCTGACCTTAACCCCAAAGAAAATCTATGAGGTATTGTGAAGAGGAAGATACGATATGCCAGACCCAACAATGCAGAAGAACTGAAGGCCAGAGCAACCTGGGCTCTCATAACACCTGAGCAGTGTCACAGACTGATCGACTCCATGCCACGTCACATTGCTGCAGTAATTCAGGCAAAAGGAGCCCCAACTAAGTATTGAGTGCTGTACATGCTCATACTTTTCATGCTCGAACTTTTCAGTTGGCCAAGATTTCAAAAAATCCTTTCTTTGTATTGGTCTTAAGTAATATTCTAATTTTCTGAGATACTGAATTTGGGGTTTTCATTAGTTGTCAGTTATAATCATCAAAATTAAAAGAAATAAACACTTGAAATATATCAGTCTGTGTGGAATGAATGTATACATTATACAAGTTTCACTTTTTGAATGGAATTAGTGAAATAAATCAACTTTTTGATGATATTCTAATTATATGACCAGCACCTGTATATTCAATTTAATTTTAACATTTCATAAAAGCAATAAGCCACTCTGTATACCATTGTGCCTAACAACACTTCTTTACCATAATAAAACCACTGTAATATAGAGCTTTTAGTGGCATATTGCTTTTACAAATGTCTTTATATGTTTTCACAACAGATCCCATTTCTCTTCTGACGCCTGGCAGTTTGGGAGGTCTCTTCGGGGTGGAGCATTACTCTTCCCCATTACAGACTCCCACCGCACCACATCACAGAAAACATGGGTCTTCATGCTGGAGTTGAGTGCCTGCAGCTCGCTCTCAAAGTACTGCCATAAAGAGATAAAGTACAACGCAAACACAGAGTCTGTTGATGTTATCAGGACCCAGTTGGCAAGGTGCTCCAAAGGCCAAGCACGCTGCTCTTACAGAGATCACAAACCTGGAGAAACAATACACTTCCAGCAAAGACTAACAGGTGGGACTGAGAAAACAGGTATCAGTGGGGTTCTCCAAGCAGTTCATTCATGTTAGACCATTAGAAAGCTAAAGTGCACAGAGATACGCTTAAAAAACAACGGTCACCATTGATCACCGTTGAGCAGACAAGCAGTCCTGAACTATGACCCTCTGAAATAAGCTCTTATCATCAACCAATGAAATGACCAGTACATTGGCTCTGTGTAAGTAACTAAGGGCAAATGTGGTTGATCACTGTTTCTAATGACTTTATTTGGTGTGAATATGTCTGCAGCATTTCTGCAGAAAGTGCCACAGATTTCCACAGAATTCAAAGTTCTTCATATCGCCACCCATTGTATGTTTGTTAACTCAATATTGGGGCTAAGTTGATCTTGCTTTCAACCATCAATTAACGTGCTTACCCATATTTAGAGGGTTAGTTAACCCAGATTTAAAATGATGGCCTCGTTAACTTGTCATTATTCCAAACCTGTATGACCTTCTTTCTTCCATGGAACAAAACAGGAGACTACACACTGTAGTCTAAATATTTAAGTCTATTCCTCACTTGAACTACAAGCAATTTGGACTATTTTATATTACTTTTCGGTCATTTGTGGATATTTAATGCTACTGATCACCATTTACTTTTACAGTATGAAAAAACAACAGCATGAACATTCTACTAATTATCTTCTTTTGTGTTTTATGGAAGAAAGAAAGTCATACGGGGTTGACCTGAGGGTGAATACATTATGAAAAAAATGTGTGAACTATTCCTTAAAATCCATCTTGCAGAATGTCCCTTACATTCATGGAGAAAATGTGGGAAAATACAAGCCAAGAGCACCACTGTAGATCATTTCAGAGAAATACATGCATACTGAAATTAGTTTTATGTACATCCCCCCCAGCTCTTAGTCATGGGTATATAAATAACAGGATCATCAGAACAACTGTTCTAACTTGTTCACACAGTACACCTTTTATCACCCTGGTGGTAGAACCATTCCCAATGATGGTCTGCAAAAACAAAGATCTTCATAGACACACATGATGAGATAGAGAGGTAATGTACTGTTACTCACTGCTTTTGCTGGCTTTGACCTTTGCCAGAAGTTTCTGCGTCGTAGCTAGATCTCCATTCTTGACCGCTTGTAGAAGATCCTGCTCTTTTCCCATGATCTCCACCAGCCAGAACTCCACCAGCGTCCCACAAGAGTCCTGCTCCTCCCTTACACCTCCATACAGCGGCGCAACCGCGGCATGAACCTATCCCAGAATCCTCTCTGTCAGTAGTGCTACGGTCTGGGTAGGTGACAGCCAGACGTCTGAGGGAACCGCAAGCAACCAGATATCCGTGCTTCTCCAACAATCACGTCATCCAAATCAACAGACTTCAGCTCTCTGTTTGGTTATATACAAGGAAGCCCGGAGAAATGGAAAATCTATTTCGACTTATAAATTGCCTTCCAGTTTTTCGTTCTTAAGTTTCCAGAGCCTTTTCAGGATAACAAAGTCGGTTTTGGTCGCGTGGAGCACAGTTTCTGGGAATGCAGAGGCCCTGCTGATGCTGTGGTTTAGAAAGCTGTGAAGACCGGAGTGGCACAAGCAGACCAAAACCTGGAAAAGTAGTGGGCAAGAAAAATAGCACTGTTAATACATCAGCCAAGTACAGTGTATGAGCAAAGCAGCAAGAGGGAGAAAGTCATGCTGAGAACAGAAGCCCACTATGAAGCTCTGACAGCAAGCCTTTGAGATCAAATAAAGGCTCTTTTCACCTTTCAAACAATTCCTTCTCAAGGAAAGGTTACAGGTGGATTATTCATGCTTAAAGGGATAGTTCACCCAAAACTGTCAATTCTGTTACCATTTAGCCACCAATGTCATTTCAAACCTGTATGACTTTCTTCTGTGGAACACACAAAAAAAGATATGCTACTGTTCAAAAGTTTAGTTTTTTAAGGAATGAATTATACTTATTCAGCTTGGAAATATGACAAATAATGTCTAATAAAAGACAAGTCTGGTATAAAGGATTATTATAAGAAAATCTATTTCAAATCAATTATATATTCATCTTTATATTCATCAAAGAATATAAAATGCATTACAGTTTTCAAAATAAAAATAGCAGCACAACCATTTTCTACGTCAATAAAAAATCAAACAAAAAAAGTTTGTAGAGCATCAAATAAACATATTACATTTAGACACTGAAGACTGGAGTAATAATGCTGACAATTCACCTTTACAGTAGTAAAGGAATAAATCGCATCTTAAAGAATACTAAAGTAGAAAACTTTATATTTCACAATATTACTGTTTTTACTGTATCAAATAAATGCAGCCTTGGTGAGCAGAAGAGATTTCTTTCAAAAACAATACAAAAAGATGACTGAAACCCAAACTTTTAAATGGTAGTGTATTTTGAACAGTTTTGCCCATGTCAGTGGGGTTCAAAACAACACTGGACCCCACTGGCATTTACTGCATGGACAAAAACATTGATTTGTATTATTATTATTGCATGACATGATGGTAGAATTTTAATTTTTATGTGAACTACACCTTTAAGATAAATGTAGCCACCAATATATGTCTAATCTTTGTGATTTTTGTGGGGGGAGGACAGAATGTCAGTGTAGTCAAACCTGTTATCATATCACATCAAAGGAAAAAAATTGAAAAAGAGATGTGCCCTGTAGACCCACATGACTGCGTCAATAAGTCAATAAAGTCTCTTAAAATAGAAGATATTTTGATCATTTTAGCCATAAAGCAATGTTAGTTAAGATCCGACACGACCAAGGCACCTCGATTTCCGCAAAAACTGTCAGTAACTATGTCAGTAAAATTTGAATGTGACTGCACATTTAAAATGTGTTGGCCAAGCATTCGTATCTGCGTTTACATGCCTGACCCCAAATAGGAGCAGCTGTAGTAGTAGTAATTGCCTTAACATGACTATTTAAAAAACTGCTGATGCTAGTAAGTGTCAAATAACATTCAAACAAGCCAAAAGAAACATGCACACTACAAAAGTCTTCAAACACGTATACTGTCAAAGCAAAAAATTACAATTAAATTGCAGGCTCAACAAGTAAGTGTGGTCAGTAAGGGGCAAAGAAAAGAAAACAACAACAATAACCATATGCAGCGCAGCACATGGCAACTCCACATTCAGCGGTCAGGCTACCCCGGCATCTCGGTCACAGCGTGAGCATTAAATGAGCACCACACGGTCGTCACATAATCATTATATAACACTGCACGGTCTTACCTACACACCCCAAAGACTCTGAGGGAGTAAGCAAAGCTGTCGCTCTCAATAGCTGTAATCATGTCCTCTTTCGTTTCCCTCAGGGCCAATAGTCTTCTCGCGCAAAACCAACGTGTGAGTTTTTAAGCCAGGGTGGAGTGCTGTTGAGATGGGTTTATGGCGTTTTGATTGAACCGTATGAGTGTGTTTACAGATGCTCTTTATTGTGAGGAAATACGCAGTTTGAAAAAGAAAAGGGGAGGAACAGGATAGGGGAATGTGAAGGTGGATTCAACTACTTTGACCGATTAAAATAACTCACAAACAGGAATAACGGTTAGACAAGCACAGTAACTGGCCCTCATGTTTACAAACCATCGATTTAATTTCAGGGATGCAAAAAATAAGCAATGGGTTAGTCGCTAATCATGGTTTTGTTTGTATTTAGGAGTTTGGAAGTGGTAATTACGACGTCAGGTGTGTTCAGATTACGTTGGGCGAAGCAAGATGGCAATGTAGCTACTCTACAAAACACAGCAAGACTTTTGAACTCTACTATACAATTATGATTTAAAAAAATGTTCATTAGGAGCGTTTTTGCTTTGTTGTTTTTGCTCAGTTGAAGATTCTCTATGGGCAACCATTATTTCTAGTGTGATTGTACAACACTATCATATTTTGTACAAGCAACTTTTATTGTAAATGAAAAAGCAAATGTTACATTTCAACAGATTTACCATGAATGCAGAAGCTGCATCCATCCATATCTTCTGAGCTCAAAGAAAATACAGATTTTCCATCATAATTATGATGGAAGTTACAAGTTATGATGGCCTTCGTGTGCATTTAACTGATATATACGATCTTTTCGACATGACTTGAACACAGTCTTTATGAAACTGTAATGAATAGGCAGGTTTATGATTAACCTGATCCCCTCAGAAGATGGGCTTCCTAGAGGACATTTACATGAAACGTGTTCAATAAAAACACCTACTCGGAGCTCAATAAATAAACGTTTTTCAGAGTTGGATAATGTTTAACTTCACACATTCTTAAAAACTGGCAGGAAAAATGCAGGCGCCAAAAAAAGTCCATTTAAATTGGTACAGCTGTAGTTGTACTGCTTTAAAATAGATCACTTTAAAAAGAAGCAACTTTTCTCTTCAACTAATCAAAAGAATGCTGTCAGCATTCTTAAAGGTTAAAAATACAATCTTAACTAGTCGCCCTCACTAATTGACTGCTGCTAGACAACTAATCAACCATCATGACCATCCATTATCCTAACCCAAGGGTTCAAGGTTTGGCTGGTCAGTGCAATACACTTAGATGCTGGTAGATGCTACAACTATATCAGAAATATGTCATTCTTCTATTAGAAATGTTTTGCATTTTTTGAAGGGCTCTACATGGACATCACAGCTAAGGGCGATCTTTAGTTAGTGCTGACATGATGTTATTTTCATGCAGCTTCAGAATGATCAGTCTCGTGGATTTTATGGCTCAGGTGAAAATATTAAAAATAGTGGTTACACTTTATTTTAAGGTGTCCTTGTTATAGTATAATTATACATTTAAGTACTGAGTAATATTAATTAACTGCATGTACTTACTATATGGTAAGGGTTAGGAATAGAGTTTGGCTAAGTGTTACTTGCATTTAATTATGCATAATGTGTTGTTATTATAATAGTAAGTACATGTAATATGTGTAACAAGGATACCTTAAAATAAAGTGTCACCGAAGGTTCTTTACTGAATCCATAAAGAACCTTCATAATCAATGGAATCTTTCAAATGCACAAAAGGTTCTTTATACTGGAAAAATGTTTTTAAGATAAGTTCTTATACGGCACAAAAATACTTATTCTATGCAACTACTGCAAAACTCCTTTTTAGCACATTTATTTTTAAGAGTGTGAGAATCAGGAACCGAGCAAAGATGACGGGTGAGGGTTGCATACTTCTGGGGCTGTGTTTGACAGTGAGTAACCTCTATTGAGACGAATGGGGATGCTAATATATGGCTTTCTGCAAGTATTATAGACCTCCTTGTGCTGAACAGAAATGTCTGAACACCTACAGGCTCAGTCCTGGAGTAACCTGAGGTTGATCAAGGATGCAGTGGTGATGGATCAACACTTCTGGGGCTTAGAACTATTCAGTTACCAGAGGTTACTGAATATTGAACTGTTAGGTTACCAGAGGTTTACTACACAAGCCCTTCAGTCCATACAGTAAGTGTCTAAGCACAGACATCACATGTGTGCCAAAAAAAAAAAAACTATATATAATATTTCTTCATAGCACAATACAGCCTTAAACCAACCATAGCTGCTGCTAGTTTAAGTTAAAGCATATCTAACAGGACACTGTAAACTGTTCAGTTTGTAGAGTTGATGTACATTTGGCAGATTTTAATTCAATCCGCAGAGATCCTTTCGGAAGAAAAAGAAACGAAAATCACAGTGGCAACCACAGAGTCCGCCAAAATATCAGTTTTAGTAACTAAGTAACAACTGAACTGAGAGGTGAGTTGGTATTAGCCGCCACCAGTGTTATTAAAAATAAACACATAAATAAACAGAACGTTTTACTGCTTTACATTCTAAACAATATTGTGTTATGGCAGAAACTCTTATTAAAGTTAATATTTTTGTATGAGCAAACTAGAAAATGAAACCATAATTCGGTGAGGGATCACATCTATCAAACATTAGCGCGGTAACTACCAAAGTAAACACAAACTAACAGAAATAAAGCTTGTTTTCACAAAAGTGTAATATTATTTAGCGCCAGTACTTCTCCATTAATACTCACCATTAATTTAGTGTAAAGTATTCATTTTCGATGTAACGTTGGTTGCTGCCATAACAGCGGGTCGCTGGTTCACTCTCTCCAGTCCAGACACTTCAACAACAACAACGAGCTCAAAGTCACCTTTAGTCAACTCTTGGTCGATAAACACTCATCGCTGTAATTGTGAGCACTCTGGACCGCTGCTACTCGCGTTCGAGGCGTTCATACGTTATTTACTCGGCGGTCCGTGTCGATAAACTCCAGCGTCGGCTGTGATCTGCATGCGCGTGCTTGGAGAGCTCCAGCAGTGAGTGGAGTCGAGCGGTAGAGCGGCTCCAGAGCGGCTCGGTCCTCCCAGTGGGAGGGGGCAGCTCTGCCGCCCTTTGGGACCCGTCCACCCGCTCTGCCGCCGGAGCTCCTCCAGCCGCTTCTTATCTCGTATTGAAGTACAGCATAATAATGATTTAAAATCAAATAAATGTTCAATATATATATATATCTATAGCATTATTAGTAAATTAATAACATGTTTATCCACAAAATAGGCTAGGAGTCATGCAGTGCCATTCAAAATATTTTTTTTTATGTTTTTGAAGTTTCTAATGCTCAAGACTGCATTTATTTGATCAAAAATACAGAACAAAATTTAATTTTGTGAAATATTATTGCTATTTAAAATAAATAAAAAATATTTTAATATAGGTGCTTTGAAATATGATTTATTCCTGTAAAGAAAAGCTGAATTTTCAGCATCATTCGTCTTCGGTGTCACATGATCTTTCAGAAATCATTCTAATATGCTGATTTATATTAAGTGTTGGAAACAGTTGTGGTGCTTAATAGTTTTTTGGGACATGTGAATATTTATTTAGGTTTATTTTGATTTTGTTATAAATAAACATTTAAAACATTTAAATACATTAAGAAATTCAAACTTTTATTCAGCAAGAATGTGTGAAATGGATAAAAAGTGAAAGTAAAGACCATGTAAAGATATTGTTAGTAAATACATTGTTAGAAAAGATTTCTATTTTGAATAAATGCTTTTCTTTTAAAACTTTTATTCAAAGAAAAGAAGTACCACAAGTTCCATAAAAAAATAATGCAGCACAACAGTTTCAATCAACACTGATAATAAATCAGTATATTATTATGATTTCTGAAGGATCATGACTCTGAAGACTGGAGTAATGGCTGATGAAACTTCAGCGATGTGTCACAGAAATAAATTATGTTTTAAAATATATTAAAATTGGAAACCAATATTAGAAAGTGCAATAATATTTCACAATATTACTGTTTTTCTGTATTTTTTATCAAATAAATACAACCTTGATAAGCATGAGAGAATCCATTAAAAATAACATACTGATCCCAAACTTTTAAATGATGGTGTCACACAGACACAACAGGTAAGTGACCAACAAGCAGCTTTATTGACTAACATGTTGAGGTAAACCGAGGAGAGTGAGAGTACTGAACCAGTCCTTCCTTTCAAGCTTCGCTGAATAGTAACAGAGTCCTTCTTTGCAGGTTCAGCCGAGGCTGAGGAATCCAGAGCAAGAGGGATCTCCGAGGGAGAAACACTGGAGACGCATAGGAGAATAGACTGGGAACTGGAAGGTAAGTAAACACGTGTTAGTAGTGTACAGGAGTCAGGTACTGTTCGGGGTAGTAAACAGTAGACCAGACGCTGATGACTGGGTGCATGGTGCTTTTGAAGGTGACTAGATTGGGGATCGGCAGGTGCTGGTGACCAGAACACGGTGAGTGCGATCGGGTGTAATTAGTGAATGAAGACAGTGGTGACAGTGATTGCGTGACTTCACTGACAGATGTATGTGTGTGATATAAAATGATAAATACATTTAAAAAACTTTAAGAATATGGAAAACGTTCGGTTACGACTGTAACCTCGGTTCCCTGAAGAGGGAACGAATGTTGCGTCAGAGTTTTAGACGCTAGGGGATCGCCTTTGCGTGATAAGTCTTGAAGCACATGTGTAATCAATCCAAGGTGTAATTGGGACGTCAGAGCGGGTGACGTCACGAACCAGGAAACTATAAAGCCTACCCAAACGAAGCTGTCACTAGCTTAAAGTCTGAGCAATTCGCTTACAGGCACGAAGGAGATATAGCCGGGGACGCAATGTTCGTTCCCTCTTCAGGGAACCGAGGTTACAGTCGTAAAAGAACGTTCCCTTTCAAGGGAACTCCGTTGCATCAGAGTTTTAGATGCTAGGGGAACAAAATGTAACACGACCATAGCGATGAGTGCCTGTCCTGTGTGAATCTTACGAGCAGCACTAGGACGAGAGCACTTGGGAACCTGGGGTAGAGTCCTGGTCCAAAGAATAAAATCTGATGAATGTGTGCGGTGTGGACCAGCCTGCCGCGTCACAAACCTCTTGGAGAGTAACTCCTGATATCAGGGCCTTGGAGGCCGCCATTCTCCTGGTCGAGTGGGACCGGACAGCCATAGGAAAAGGTTGACCGGCCGACTCATAAGCAAGTGAGATGGCCTCGACCACCCACTTGCTCATCCTTTGCTTAGATGCAGGGGACCCCTTGTTAGGAGGTCCAAAACATACGAACAGCTGTTCATTCTTGCGCCACAGGGCAGCTCTGTGGATGTAAGCATCTAATGCCCGCACTGGGCAAAGCAAATTGTGCCTTTCCTGGTCCGCATTTTGAAAAGGAGGAGGACAGAAGGCTTGCAGCATAATTGACCTTGCCACATTAGCGGGGACTTTAGGAATGTAACCTGGCTTAGGATGAAGAAATGCTTTAACCATGCCAGGTGCAAATTCCAGGCACGAGGGTGCAACCGATAGTGCTTGTAAATCTCCTATCCTTTTAAGAGATGAGATAGCAAGGAGGAACAACGCTTTTAAGGTAAAAAACTTGGCCTGCACCTCCTCTAAGGGCTTGAAGGGAGCCAGGGAAAGGCCTTGCAGGACAATGGACAAGTCCCATGTCGGCACCCTGGTGCGAGCTGCAGGCCTCAGCCTCAGAGTACCATGGAGGAAACGAGACATTTCCCCATAGACATTCCACCCAAAGGAATGTAGTAAGCACTTATGACCGCCACATAAACCATCAGAGTGGACGGGGCTATCCCTGCAGTGAACCGATCTTGCAGGAACTCCAGCACTGTACCAACTGGGCAGTTAACTGGGTCCAGCTGATGGTTACTGCACCATGAAGTGAAAACCTTCCACTTCAAGGCATAACGTTTCCTCGTGGATGGAGCTCTGGAGTGGAGAATGGTCTGAGACCTGAGTCTATGAGCTGGGCCCCCTCAGAGACCAAGCCCACAGTTTCCATAGTTCTGGATGGGGGTGAAATATTGAGCCTCCCGCTTGAGACAGAAGGTCCCTCCTGACGGGGAGCTCCAGAGGAGGCCCATCGAGAAGGGATAATAAATCTGGGAACCATACTTTGCCTTGGCCACCGCGGGGCAATAAGAAGTAGTGGGACCCGGCCCCGGCGAACTCTCTCCAGTACTCCCGGGAGCAGAGCAATCGGGGGAAATGCATACAGACGAAGCCTCGGCCACGTCTGTGTCATCGCATCCAGTCCGAGAGGAGCTGGATGCGTGAGGGAGAACCAGAGTGGCCGAGAGATCTCAGCGCGCTGCAAATAGAGAAAACACCTGCAAATTAAGAAATCAACTTCATCAATTTGTTAACACTCTCGCTGCAAATGCTCACAGCACAACCAAATAAAAAAACGCACTGCAAATAACATTTTATTTGGTTGTGCTGTGAGCATTTGCAGCACTTGCTGTCAAACTGATGAAGATGTTTTCTTTCTATTTGGATGTGTTTTCTGAAGTTGCAGTGCGTTGAGCTCTCAACCACCGTAAGATTCTTATTTTGTGCATAAGTAAAAGTCTCAGCTTCAGATGGAAACGTAGCTGATGAGATGTTCAAGTTGACTCCACACTAAAGTATCATGGCAAATGCGAGCGTGGTTTGAGACATTGTTGAGATGCCTCTCGAGACTCTATGTGAAATTACTGGGGGTTTTCTCAGGAGAAAAATCTGAGGTGCAAAAGACATGAGCAAAGTTCTCCATTTACTCTTCATTTAATCTCATTGCTGTCTTGGAGAAAGAACTGATCTCATTTGCGATTTGTCCTTTCTGTGGGTTTATGGCTCCACCACTCATCCCCAAAAACATGCATTCACTTGTTGTATGTTGTGCAGTAATTCAAAACTACTGGAACTCAAAGTCTGCTTTGTACAATTTACTGAGGGTATGCTAACATGAAACTGAAGAAGTTCAACCAACCATGGGCTTATTTATATGCTTAAACTTGCATGTGCACACAAACACTGTGATCTAGACGTCTCTTTCTTCAGTCAAAGATCAAAGTGCTTCCTGTCTCCTCTCAGATGAAGTCATCTGGAACAGGATAGTGAATATGGCTCTGACAAGTGCCTGAATGAGACTGTGTGCTGTGGAGAATAAGGCTTGTGGTTCTGCATCCCTTCACCTGCTCCCACAATGATAAGGGTGATCAAAGGACCAGGGGCTGCTATCACCTTCCGGATATCCCACAAACAGATGTTGCACACCTGCGGCATGTTTAAATAAAGCAGTTAATGTCATTATCACAGTGATCACAAGCTAAAACCTGGGGGGAAACCAGTACAATGAAGCAAAAAATGATTTATTTTCTTTTGAAGGTATTTTATAGAGCAAGATTTACCGCACAAAGCAAAGGATATTTGGAAAACAAAATGAAGTGCCATTAAGTCCATCATTGTGACATATTTGGATAGTTCCCCTCAAAACTTTGCCATTATTCACCCTCAAGTCTTTCTAACCCTGTATTATCTTCTCTTTTTTCTATCAAAACAAACGGCAATCCTATAGGCAAACTATCAAATAAATGCAGCCTTGGTGAGCACAAGATACTTCTTTCAAAGAGGTTCAATCATCTTAAATCTTCCCCAGGATATAAAATAATCTTGGATTAATCTTGTAATATATTTTAAAATATAAATCATTCCTGTGATGCAAAACTGTATTTTTTTTGCATCATTACTCCAGTCTTCAGTATCAGGTGTCATGTGCTTTCTTTCTTTCTTTTTTTTCTTGCTCTCTTGCTTTCGTTCTTTCTTTCATAATCTTACCCCAAACGGTTGTCTATCATGGTTTCCACAAAACCATGAAGCAACACAACAGTTTTCAGCTCTAATAATAAAAGGAAATGTTTCTTGATCAGTAAATCAGCATATTAGAATGATTTTTGAAGAGTCACTGACACTGAAGACTCGAGATATGATGTTGAAAATTCTAATTAAATTAAAAAAAGTTTTTTAATTCAAATAGAAAAGTCTGTTTACATTTTAATTTCACAATATTACTGTTTTATTCAATCAAATAAATACAACCTTGGTGAGCATAAGAGACTTTAAACAATCCAATCACAGTGCTAGTGTCATGAATCTAGCCTCTGTAGATCCTCCTGCTCACCACCAGAGGGCTCCCTCACCCGAGTACTGACTATTATCTCCCTGAACTCCATTTCCCATAAACCCCATCCTGTACTGATTCCCTTGACTATTTAACCAGCTCACCTACAAATTATGGACAGACACTTGGAACTATGGTGGATCCAATGACTGACTCCAAGGGATGAAGTTTTGATTGAAATGCCAGGTTGAGGTAGACACTGGGAAATCCCCCTGTATTCTGATTTGTTCTTAATCATTTGCTTTTATTCATTCAGCAGATGCTTTTACATTTACATTTATGCATTTAGCAGACGCTTTTATTCAAAGCGATTCAGGCTATACATTTTTCAGTATGTGTGTTCCCTGGGAATCGAACCCATGACCTTTTGCGATGCTAACACAATGCTCTACCACTGAGCCACAGGAACAGTTTTATCCAAAGTAATACACACGTTATCAAGTGCACCCATAATCTTGCTGTTGCCAGCTATAAATATTTGACATAACAATACACATTATTTTTGTATGTGATGGTGCTGGTCATGGGAAATAAATTAAGTGGAATCACGAAAGTCAGGTATAGGACATAATACACAGATATATATATATAGACCTCTGGAAATATCTGCCATGTGGCTGTAGAACGCAGGAGTAAAAATAAACAAAAGAGTGTTATTTAATAATGACTCCACAAGAAGGAACAGGCAGGAGAAACAGGAGATAAACACAAATCAACATTAATACTGGAACTGAAGAGCTGGAAAACACAGTGCTTAAATAACAGGTGAGGGCAATCAGGGGGAAACAGAACATGTGTAGAGCTAATAAATAACCAAGGAAACAGATTAACAAAGGAGCTCAAGAAAATGTGAATACAGAAACAGTACCGAAACAGAACATAAATGGTACAATATCTAGCTGTCTCAACTCTAGTGATTTTGGAAGTATGTTATCCCATTAACATTTCAGTGTATTTAGGTTTTAACGATAGCACTTTAAAATCAATTCCAAATACATGAATTACATTTACATTACATTTATGCATTTAGCAGACGCTTTTATCCAAAGCGACTTACAGTGCATTCAGGTTATAGTTTATTGTCAGTGTGTGACATATCTGATCTGCTGTTAATGACTGGATGCCCTTGCAGATAGAGCATTATTATTACACTATTATTTATTACACTAAATAATGTATATAGATACATTCTTTAGCTTAGTGGACGTATATACAGACTGAATAGGAGAGGACCTAGGATTGAACCCTGGGGAACTTCACACCCTTGTGGGTCATGTAAAGTCATCTATGTTTACACAAAAATCCTTGCATTCTAGATATGGACAATAGAGCCAAACCCAGTTTTCCAAGTTTGTCTAAGAGTGTATTGTGATTGAGAGAACAGCACTAAATATCAGTAAAATCAGCACTGATATTTGACCTTTCTCAATATTTAGTTAAATAAAAGCATGGTCTCTTTGCTGTGTGATGGGAAACCAGATTAGAAATTCTCCAAGTAACACTTTTGAGTAAAATAGTTGATTTAGCTTATTAAAAATAACATTCTCAATGATGTTGCCTATAAAGGATGCAGGAGAATCAGGGCACACCAGAACAAAATACTACTTTGACAATTTCATGATGCAGTCTTGTTACTTGTTTTTTCAGACGTCCCAGGATTCACTGAAGTGACATCATGTCCTTTTTTTGTCTCTGATATAGCCACAACACTTTTTGAGAGTGCAGTTGCTTCCACAGACGTCCCTCCATCTCCATGTCATGGTTAGCATAGAAGAACAGAGGCTTCTTCACCTTGTCGTAGTAATGGTCTGAGAAGTCTTTGTAATTGTCTGTGATAAAGCCGTATGCAGAGACCTGAGGAAAGAGCCAGCAAGCACAACATCTATTTAACAACAGCTTGACCAGTAGGTTTCGGGGCATTCTAACTATAAATAAAAATCTTTTATAAATACAAATTTCAAATGCTGTTTTATTGATAAAAAACATTGGAGGTTTGTTTACCTGGTCACAAGTGTGTAAAGCAAGCAAAAGCATCAATGCACCCGTGCTGGGCATGTACAAATCTCTATATTCCTCCAGCAGAGGAGATTTTAGGAACCTGTTAATCAATAATACCATGGCATTACATTAAGGGAGAGGGGAAAATGTGACAAAATGATATGTATACTAATGTATAGGAAAATGCCCTCACCTTTGAGTCACATATTGAATGAAGGATGGATGGATCATCTTGAACTGATGTGTTTCGGGATTATATCCCAAAAGTTCTGAGGGCCTGTTTTAATAATCAAATAAACTCAGCGGTTAGTTTGTATGCAAATCACATAGGTTAAGGTTAGAATTCCAATGTGATGCAGTTGAATTCACATTGCAAAGAGAATGATAAATAATTGTTTACATTTAAGGAAATACGTCAGTGCTAATAGTCATAGGTGCAATTGTGCTCGAGTGTGAATCCTTTAGGAACCTTTCCCGACCCCCCCCCCCCTATCTTTCTCCCACTTCACTTCCTGTCAGTTCTGACTTGTCCTATCATAATAAAAGCGAAAATTATAAATATATATATATATATTTGTTTTTTTTTAATTAAGGAAGCAAAATTAAATAAAATGTAAAGAAATGCATAACACATTTTATTGTTCAATATTATTTACCTATATAAACAAATGATCATACAAAACGTATATATAGGCAATTTTCCAGAAACATAAATCATTAATATTTAAATTGAAATGAATGGCTCCCAATTATACAGAGTGAATTCAGGTACGCTTACACATTTATTGCCGTTCATTTCAACATCGACAGTGAATTCAGCCTAGTGAGTATATTATTTCTATATTTTTTAATCACTATGGAATATAATCTTTCTAAGTAGAGTTGTCTTGTCGCGTATTTTACACATCAATTATGAATGGCCTATTTTCTGATTTTACAGGATGTTCTGATAGTTTTTTATCAGCACATATGTGTTTTATACTCATATATTGTTATATGGTTAGCTCAATATATTAAGTAATAATTCGTTTTGGTCAATGTTAATTGTTTTAGGGGACCTGGCCAATTTAACTCAAATTCATGAACTGAAAACGATTCAATGATTACAATAATAATAACATTTATTGTAACCTGTTTTGTGAAGTAAATAGCAACGTGTATTGTTATAGCAACGTGTGGAATGTTATTGTTAAACCTACCTTTCACCTTTATCAGGTCCCGAGGGCACAGGCACACCCTGGATGGCAGCTGCCAGCATCACATAGTCTCGAGTTTCAGCAGGGATAAAAACATATCCAATGCCCTGTGATGTCAAAGACTTCACTGTAATCCATCGGCAGGCCAGCAGGTGGCAACAAATGACAACTGAGAACTAACAATAGTTCCTAAATTGTGAAAGAGAGGGTCAATTACCGGGTCACGTGGCACTTTGTCGAAGCCGTCTTCGTGATATCCAATTAATGAGTTCTTGAGAGAGTTGGTGGTGAAGCCGTAGAAAGACGTCTTTGTCCCAACATCATCCTCAAACCCTTGGATTATTGCCCCGTTTACCCTATTAAAAAAATTATCTTTATTATTACCACTGATTGTGCTGTTATAGCAGTATAACCGTAGGCTACTAATATAAAAACAGGGTCAGAAATTATAGATAGCAAAAAGCCCATGCAGTGAATCGTTATTCAAAAATGTTCTAACATTTGATATCTTTCATTATATTTTGTTCTAGTTATTGGTGTAGTGTGTGATAGATTAAACAACATAAACGGAACAATCTAATATTTCAGTGCATACTAGCTAGACAATAGCCAATATTGGCAGGGTTGGCAAGTCGATTATCTTTAAATCAATTTAAAAGAATAGTTCACCCCACAAAAAAATAATTGGTCTACATTATATTTGCTGAAAATTCACCCTCGGGCCATCCAAGAAGTTGAGTTTGTTTTTTTATCAGAACACTTCCTTCATTGGAAGTGTTATTATAGGATGATATTTTGGCCAGAAGAGATTCAAATTAAAACGATTTAATGGCGTATTTGTGTCTTGTGAACATGCAGCTTTTCACTTCACAAGAAATGTACTGATGGGCTGGAGTGGTGTGGATTACTTGTGAATTATTGTGATCTGACGGCACCCATTAACTGCAGAGGATCCATTGGTGAGCAAGTTAATTTATGCTAAATTTCTCCCAATCTGTTCCCATGAAGGAACAAACTCATCTACATCTTAGCTGTCCGGAGGGTTAATACATTTTCAGCAATTTTTTGTTTTATTTCGAGTGAAATATTCCTAAAAGTAAACAATAAACTGTAACTTCTATTGGTGTTGATGCATCAGTCACCGATGGCATTTGGGGCAGTTGTGTTCTGATGGTTAGAGAGTCGGACCTGTAACCCAAAAGTCACAGCTTTGAGTCTCAGGAATTGTAGGTGGGGGAAGTGAGTAAACAGTGCACTCCTTCAATAACCGCAACTGAAGTGCCTTTGAGCAAGGTACTGAACCCCCAACTGCTCCCTGGGTGCCGCAGCAAATGTGTGTTCACTGTGTGTGTGTGTGTGTGTGTGTGTGTGTGTGTGTGTTCTCGCTACTCACTGCTGTGTGTGTGCATTTGGATTGGGTAAATGCACAAATTCCAAGTATGGGTTACCATACTTGGCCACACGTCATGTTATTTTCACTTTTGTAATTACAAGAAGACAACAGGTGACATTCTACTCAGAGTTGACAACATAATGTCTAAACATAACTTCGAAATGAAGCAACAGACTAGGTGATACAAGTTGTAGCTCTCTGAAAATTTCCAGTTAAGATACATTGTAATAAGAAGTTCTATTTATTCTAAGAGCAGGGGGTTAGAGGGATGATGTGGTTGGTCATGTGATTTTAACGTCTGAAGTTGAACCTTTGAGGCAAACAGCTCCATGGCAAATAAAAATGGTGTTATTAGCCTACTTATGTAAAATGTATGGGTTTGAAAAAGTAAATCCCTAAAGTACTATTTATTCTTATTTTTACTGGAAACATTTCTAAGTGCACCTTTAAACTGAGGCGGTAGAGACTATTTTAACTTCAAAAGATTACTTCTGCTTAAAGGGATAGTTCACCCAAAAATTGACATTCTGGCATCATTTGTTTTAGTATATTGGATTTCTTATAGAATGCACAAACCTGAAAACATAATCATGACTGTCTATGGTTTTCCCCTGCCTGGATCCATTCAGAATGCCTCCGTTACCCACCACAGCACAACGCACACAGGTATCTGATGTTTTCCGCTCAAACAGATGACTGTTGGCAGGATGTGAAAGCAGAGAGAGTGTCTTGCCTATTTCTGTTATGAGAAGGAAATACAAATTGATTGAGAATGTGTTATGGCTTTGTTTCCATGTTTGAAGTGCTGGTGTTTACAGTAACTTTACCAGAGAAAGGCTGGTCTTTCCAGCCATACGGCAACGGTTCATTTTGGAGCTTTTGCCAATGAGAATTAATAAAAGAACCATTCCACTGCATAGCAGGCACTAAGAAGCTAAACTTTCTCTTCAGACTGTCTTCTTTCTTTATGGTATGTCTCAAGGAGCAGGCTGGCACTGCCTAAAGAAAGAGTGGAGATAGATTGTCTGACTTGGTCATTGTTATGCGGTTTGCTAGCTTTAGACCATGTTTTAGTACATATATTTGGCTCACCTCCTCTCCAGCTGTATCGTTTACAAACCAGCTCACTTCAGCCTCTAGTGCAGCCCTGCAGAGCAAAGCAAAACATAAGTGAAGTCAATTATGTAACAAGAGCCGGAGAGGAAGAGGATGTGAAGAAGTGTATAGAAACAAGGATAAGCGATATATAGGAAATACTAATACTTACTGAAACTTAAAAAACTAAAGGGAATGAGCATAAAATGTTCAGTTCACTCAAAATAAAAGTGTATGAAAATTATAGCATACAGTAGTACAGTAAAATGCAATTCACTTTGGTGGATAAAATTTATTTTCCATACCCCATTAACCCTTACATTTTATATGATAACTCATTAAACCTTACATATTATACGATAACCCATTAACCCTTTCATACCTTCCCATACCCCATTAACCATTACCTACCGTACCAGAACCAATTAAACCTTATGTATGATACCATACCCCATTAACCATATCGTTCTTTCCCATTAACCCTTACATATAACACCCTAATTATAACATGCGTAACATACCCTATTAACCCTTCCATATCGTTCTGTCCCATTAACCCTTACATATAATACCCCAATTAACATGTGTAACATAACCTATTAACCCTTCCATATCATTATATGTCCCATTAACCCTTACATATAATACCCAAATTAACACGTGTAACATACCCTATTAACCCTTCCATATCGTTCTATGTCCCAATAACCCTCACATATAATACCCCAATTAACACGTGTAACATACCCTATTAACCCTTCCATATCGTTCTATGTCCCATTAACCCTTACATATAATACCCAAATTAACACGTGTAACATACCCTATTAACCCTTCCATATCGTTCTATGTCCCATTAACCATTACACATAATACCCCAATTAACATGTGCCACATACCCTATTAACCCTTCCATATCGTTCTATGTCCCAATAACCCTCACATATAATACCCCAATTAACATGTGTCACATACCCTATTAACCCTTCCATATCGTTCTATGTCCCAATAACCCTCACATATAATACCCCAATTAACACGTGTAACATACCCTATTAACCCTTCCATATCGTTCTATGTCCCATTAACCATTACACATAATACCCCAATTAACATGTGCCACATACCCTATTAACCCTTCCATATCGTTCTATGTCCCAATAACCCTCACATATAATACCCCAATTAACATGTGTCACATACCCTATTAACCCTTCCATATCGTTCTATGTCCCAATAACCCTCACATATAATACCCCAATTAACATGTGCCACATACCCTATTAACCCTTCCATATCGTTCTATGTCCCAATAACCCTCACATATAATACCCCAATTAACATGTGCCACATACCCTATTAACCCTTCCATATCGTTCTATGTCCCAATAACCCTCACATATAATACCCCAATTAACACGTGTAACATACCCTATTAACCCTTCCATATCGTTCTATGTCCTATTAACCCTTACCTACAATAACCCTCCAATTTCCCAATAAAGTAATAATGGCAAAGTAATAATGGTAAATTAAATTCATGGTTCAAATCCATGTTCAATTATAGAAATTAGCTTATTATTCAATCTGAAAATTGTCTCACAAAATCAACCATCCTCATTTTTTTTATAAAAATGCATATGAATCCTGGTTAAATTCCCACTAAACTTAGCATGGAAAATGATTAAGTACCCGACAATGATATGTTTAACAGTATATGATGTGACAAGTTTACATTCATATTTTTGTCCCAACAAAATAACAAATACATTTAAAAAAAATTAAATGGTAGTCATCTCTGCTTTGCATCAGTGCAAACCATGCAAATTTGAGGCTTGGTTTTGCAGCTATGGGACACAGTATATGGCAAGAGCTGATATGCAGTTCAAAATGAAACTCTGCATTTGATCCGTTTCTATGCGTCAACACCTTTGTCTTGAGGTAAAATATCAACTCACATCAGTGTTTCAAAAAATTGACAGTCACAATGATAAGAATGAGCCTTTTGTTTATTGTTTTGCAAAGCATACACAGAACCACAAATGCATGCATGTCATTAAAAGACTGGTCACGGTGTTCAAAAAATTTGCTTAAACTCAGCAAAACAGTGCACTCATTAACATGACATGTGAAATATACAATGGATCAAATAACTGCAGAAAATTATTTTAAAGTTGTATGCTTATAGCAAAGAAAAGTCTGTGTGTTTTATTCTGGCTCAGTCTTAACTGTGTAATCAGAATGCGTACAAAACTAGGTCACTAGGAAGGTAATGTTAGGAACAAAAGCTAAGAGGTACATTTACCCCTACATGGTACATATTAGTATCTTTTCATGTGTGTACCGGCTTAGGATATCACCACTGAACTGTAATAGGTGAGTGGGAATCACCCCCGTTGTAGCTTGTTTCTAAAAGATGCTGGCATCTTATGACAGCAGGTGTCTTCTCAAGATGTGACAAACTTTTGTTGTTGTTGTTTTGCTTTCTTTCAATTTTTGTAGTTGACAATTACATTAACGTTTTATGTTTTCATCTTATAGTTTTAGTATTCTATGAGAATAACGCTGATCTTAATAATGCACACCTGGGTGAAGTGTCTGAACTTACCTGTACAATGATATGCTCCAGTCTTCTGACGACATCAAATCCAGCACATTCCAGTAGATAAAGCAAACGCATCCTGCCACAATAGATCTACAAAGCCATAGTTTCATGTTTCGACTGTGCTGTGGACGACAAATGCGTGGAAAGACAATACAAGCCATGTTTGAACAATCAGTTGACTTCCTACATTTAACGCGTATTAGTAGAGAGGCTGCACAGGTTGTGTTTATAAACCCATCAACGATATCTAAACAATTGTGAAACCAGTTTTGCAACACACACACGGAGGTGGAAATTTTTGGCCAATGAACAGGAAGCTTCTCATCTTTAAATAAACGGACGTGTTATTCCAGTCACTGCGATTTAATGAATGAAAATAAATCTTTAACTTGAACTGAGTGACACAATAAAGTTAAGGGAGATATAGGCTATTTAAGGCCTTTAAAATAAGACATTAAATTGAAATGCATATTGAGCAGTAAAATGAAATATTAACAACAGTAACTATAAAAAGTCTATAAATGTTAACATTTCTGACCAGTGTTAGGGTAACAAGTTGTAATCAGTTTACTTTTTTTCAAGTTACTGGCAAAGTAAACCATTTAAACCCATTTAAAACCACTTAAAATTTACAACAAAATATCTGAAGTTACTTTGTTCGCAATAGTTATTTTTATTGGAGTTAAGATTGTAATTGTAATAATAAAAATGAACTTTCTCCAACACTAATTTTAAATTAAGAGCCACAGGGAAAAGCATGCTTGCTCCTCACGATCATGCTAAAAAGCAACTGAGTCATTCCACGAAATCAGTGCCTTTTGTGTCCCGAAGAAAAATTCAAACATAGATTTAATAAAACAAATACATTTGCAATTTAAAAACATAATACTATGAATTCTTTCATCAATATTACATCAAAAAGGTAAATTAAATATCTAATTACAATAACCTTAAAACAGTGGATCTAGAAATGTAATGTGCTAAATCAACAATGAATTGACTTTGATTGAAAAATTGCCTTTTTAATATTTTCATACAACTATGCCAATAAGTTCAAAACATTATGTGATTTAAAATTGTAAAATGTTACAGTTTATGTAAACAAATATTTGCAGTGTGCTGAAGAATGTGTGTCCTGTCAGTCCTGTGACTATGACATCAATCCTGTTACTGACATTCATTTCATAAATAAAAGCAGCCTCCCAGGTTCTCTCATTGTAACTTTAACTAGATTTGATTTTGGATAAAGCCCTTTTAATATCTCTCTTGTAAAAATATGTATTTTCTTAACTGACATGTGGTCCCTCCAAAATTAGGATGTTCTTGGTCATATGAATGACCTTTATTTTAAGGTGTCCTTGTAACACTTTACATGTACTGACTATTATAATAAATGCATAATTACATGCAAGTAACCCTAATCATATAGTAAGTACATGTAGTTAATTCATATTATTCAGTATCTAAATGTATAATTACACTGTAACAAGGACATTTTTAAATAAAGTGTAATCAAAAATGTTTTTACAAATCCAAAACTCGAAATAATCCCAATGAAAGCAGGTACTAAAATGCTGCTCGTGTACAAATTATCACTTACTTCTAATTAATCTAGTATCGCTTGTGTTGGGCTTGTGTCAGTAACAGGGTTGACAAAATCCCAAAACATTGTAACGTGTAGTCAGACTCAGGACAGAGACTCGAGACAGGTTCGAATCAAACAGACAGGTTTATTGTCTTGATGTAAATGAACAGAGGAAGCAGGTGATTAAAGGCAGGTATAATCTGTTACCAGGTTTTGAGAGATAGTGGGAGGACGGAGTGTGTTTCCAGGAGCTGGTTTTGGGAATCGGATGCAGGTAGGTAATTATTGCAGACACACAGGGACACAAGGAGCAGACGAAGCAGATCGGGAAACTTGAAGCAGGAATTCAAGGAAGTAGCTTGACATACGAGTCGAGCCCTTTTCCAAAATGGAGACCAGACCATGTGCTGTGTGTACTGCGTGCTCTATACTGTGGTGCTGGTGATTAAATGACGGTCGGTGTGTGTGATCAGAGCTCCGGTGATTGGTGGAAGAGCCTGGTGTTTCCGTGACAAACATGAGGTAGAAAAATAGTCATCAAATAATACATTGCATAGCCTAAGATGGCACAATAAAATGTATTTCCATTTTAAGTTGTCTTCATTTCATGGATATTTAAAATTTTGTGATTAAACGTATTTTATTTTTGAATTTTTCCAAGTGAAAAAAGCAAACGCATCCTGCCACAATAGATCTACAAAGCCTAGTTTCGTGTTTCGACAAATGCGTGGAAAGACAATACAAGCCATGTTTGAACAACCAGTTGACTTCATAAATGTAACCAAACACGGACCTTTGACTGACTGAACGCGTATTAGTAGAGAGGCAGCACAGGTTGTGTTTATAAACCCATCACCGATATCTTAACAGTTGTACAACCCGTTTTACAACACACACGGAGGTGGACATTTTTGGCCAATGAACAGGAAGCTTCTCATCTGAGTTCATCTTTAAATAAACGGACGTTTTTTTTTCAAGTCAGTGCGATTTAATGAATAAAAATAAATCTTTAACTGGAACTGAGTGACACAATAAGGTTAAGGGAGATGTAGGCTATATACGGCCTTTAAAATAAGACATTAAATTGAAATGCATATTGAGCAGTAAAACTGAGTTTTTAATGATTGTGTGTAAAATGCTGCTTTTCACATAGTTCTAATTCAACTATAGTATCTATGTAACAGGGTTGACATCATACCAAAACATGAGGTAGAAAAATAGTCATTAAATAACAAAGTACATGGCTACCCTAAAATGGCACAATAAAATGTATTGTCATTTTAGTGTATCTTCATTTCATGAATATTTAAAAATTGTTGATTAAACGTATTCCATTTTTTTCAAAGAGGAAACGGCACCGGTTTCGTGGGATGACCCAACTATGATTACGGTTAAGGTTTCTATAAACTATATTTGTTTTAAAAACAGTAGTCTAAGCACAGGTAAAACAGAAACTGCCACACAGATATATATATATATACATACATACATGACTATGATAATAATATAGTATTAAATAGTAGTGGGTGTCTAGTTGTTGCGGTCTCCGGTAGTTTGTTGTTTTTAATGTTTCATCTCTTCAGGTGCGTTCCGGATTGATAGGGTCCATAGTGTTCACTGCTCCCTACTCCCTAAGTAGTACTAACCCCACTGTGTTATCTGTTGAAGGGGACTTCGCTGACAATAATCACTCATTTGGAACGCCTAGCAACATCCTCAAAGAAAGGTAACCACATGTAACATTACAATTCACAATAAGCAAGTCGTGTTCTACAAACAAAGTCATATGTAAATAAAGTCATAAATAAAATAGACAAGCTCAAAGGTGGCAACTTTACACACTACGTGGCAAAAAGTATTACACTACGCCCTTCTGATTTATGCAATGGAAACAAATCTTAACGCTACACCCTACAATGACATTCGATGGTTTGGATGACGTGCTTCGATTATTATAGTAAATGCCACACATACTTGTGAGGAGTGATAAACAGTATACTACTTTTACATGTATTGTAATATAAAAGACTTGTCTAAATGTAGTTATACTGAGATTAATCAAGTGAGAGATTGATGGTGATTCATTAGTGGGGATTAATCAAACAGATCATTCTTTCTTTAGACTCTTTATCTCACTGGATTATTATAATTCATGATAGAAAGAAGGTTTAAATATTATAAATGGGTGTAACAATACAACAATACATGTCATGACACTCTCACGATACTTAAAAGTAGTGCCAAAAAAGGAAAAGTACGCTTTTTGTTTGTTTCATTATTATTCTAAGATGAAAAACAGTTCACACAAAGTATTGTTCATTAAAACATTAATTTGATTTGGTATTAAATCAGGAATGGACTTAAATAAGCTTGGTCTTTGTTCCCCATCAGAAGGCATCGGTGACACCAGAATAGAAATATTCAGGATTCTGCTTAACTACAAATACTGAATTATGTTAAACTACAATACGTATCCCTGTTCTCAGTCCCTGAGACATATACTTTAAATAGTTTCAAATATTGTAATTTATAAACATGGATGCTCAAATGTGTGGACATCTATATTTAATGCACCATTTCCATATTTTATACTAAAGTAAATATAAGCTTTAATTTAGGGTGAACTATAAAACATATTTTGACAACACCGCTGGACTCTTAAAAATAAAGGTGCTTCACGATGTCATAGAACAACCTTTTTGTCTAAATGGTTCCATAAATAACCTTTAACATCTGAAGAACCTTTCTGCTTCTAAAAAGCTTCTTCGTGGTGAAAGAAGGTTCTTCAGATTATATAAAGGTCAAATAAGGACTGAATGATTCTTTGTAGAACCAACAATAATTATTCTACGGCTTCTCTAGAAGAACATCTTAAGCACCCTTAGCTCTAAATTGTGTTTATCAAGCCACTTTTCTGCTTCCAGCGCATGCAAGTCAAGATCAGACTGTTCACGTGCTGCCTAATATATGAAAGAATCAGATCACTTCACCTGTCTGTAGTTTCAATGCTGTGGCTTATCAGTGCATAACATAAAACAATACAATACACAGCTCACACAAATATCAGTTAGAATACAGTTTTATAAAAATTGTTTTGATGTATACACTTTTTTTGACAAAGTTTTTCATTTAAGTTTTCGAAATTTCAATACAACACAAAACCAAGAATAAGCATATGATGGAAACATTTCTGCATTATTTGGAAAATCATATCTTGCTCAGTATCTGCTTGGTGACATCTGGCTATTTTTAAATCTATTTATTTTAAAACTACTAAAATTACAGGAAAACGATACAATAAAAAAGCATGCACACCATAAAAAAAAGAATCACTCGTCAATACAATTATATCAAAAAAGGAAAAACTGTAGCAAAAACAGGCTTGAATGCAAATCAGTATGCTATAATAACCAGACCCCTCATTCTCTAGTAGTCAACATTCGATGCAAGTCCACAGCAAACCTCTGAATGACGCTCAATCTTTCATTCATAAGAGAGATTGTGTCTAACGCCAGTCTCCCATCCCCTCGCATATTACGGACTTCATTTGTCAACTCTCTGGTTTCTCTGTGCATTGCATTAAGTCTACTCATCACCTCAGCGAAATCCGCTCTGCTCCGCTCCATACTCAAACGAAGCATCTTGGCGATGGGTAGATAAAAGGCTGCCACTTCGACTCGGATGAGACGTAAAATGTCGCTCTTGGTGAGAGGCCGATTGGCAGAACTACTATTGCCTTGTTGGTGTTGGGTGTTGCTGCAGGACTTTGATAACTCATAAGCCTCACAAGCAGCGATTTCACCATTGATCCACAGCTCGGCACATCTCAAGTCGTAGTCTGGTAGAACTGTGACATGGAAGATTCATTTGTATTAGCAGCAGCATTCAATCATTTAAATACGCACTCATTACGGATGATTATTACATACTGCTATCCTCCGATGGTCTCAAACGGCGTTTCACGGGAACATCAGAGGGGTCTTCTGATTCCCTCTCCCGCTTTTCCCCACATCTCAAGGTGGACGTGTTGCATTCGTCAGGCTTGGGCTCGAGACTTTGTGTTGTTGTAGCCTGGGTCTCTGCTACACCTCCGTCACAGGGCTCAGACTCACTGTTACTGGCACTCAAAGCTAACGATACCTCTGGATCTGCAGGTAGATCTGCTGTTTTATCAGGTGTGCATGACGGTGGGACACCTGATGGAGTAACAAGCTGACGTGGAGTTGTATCCTCAACTGAAAATAGAAAAAGCCTCTTGTTTGGCATATCGAGTAGCCTACTAAAACAGCTTAACGCTCATAATGCATTCGAAATCTGTATTCGATTTTCACATTCTGGGTCGTTGCTTCACAAAACAGTCATAACTTAATTTTTCAACTAAACCCGTATTGTATCTGATCAGCAACTTCTCACTGATTAGTGAACGTGAAACATCTTGAAGTTTTAAATGTTACTATATCACTACTGGAACTAGCCCCTTTTGATTCATTTAAAAATAAATGGAAAAGTTATTTTTTTGACATTTCAGATACACTTTATTTGAAGGTGTCCTTGTTACAGTGTAATTATGCATTTAAGTACTGAGTAAAATTAATTAACTACATGTACTTACTATATGGTTAGGGTTTGGCGTAGGGTTACTTGCATATAATTATGCATAATTAATTGTTATTATAATAACGGGTGTAACAAAGGACACCTTAAAATAAAGTGTTAGTGAAATTTATAAGAACATGTAATCTGAGAATTACCAGTATTAACACTTATGGAATGATGGAGTTAAATTATGAATTATAATAAATTCTAACTCATGGTTTCTCAAAATTTCATGAAACCGAAATATGAAATACCGAAACATCAAAAAAAACTAATATGAAAACTAGTGCTGTCAAACGATTAATCAAGTCCAAAATAAAAGTTTTTGTTTACATAATATATGCGTGTGTACTGTGTATATTTATTATATATATATATAAACAGACACATACAGCATATATTTAGAAATTTCATATAATTTATATTATATATAAATATATTTAATATATAAACATAACATATTTTTCTTAAATATATACATGCATGTGTTTTTATTTATATATACACACAGTAAATATACACAGCACACACACATATATATTATGTAAACAAAAAACTTATTTTAGAAGCGATTTATCGCGATTAATTGTTTTGGTTCGTCAATAGGCGTACAAATTCATGTTAATACAAATAAAAAAAGTCTCTAATATACATGTTGCCCCTTGGTAATATTAATAGAAAATATGGGTTTCCATTGTTATGCTGATGACACTCAACTATATATCTCAACAAAACCAGATGAAACCTCTAAACTATCTAAGCTAACAGAGTGTGTTAAATATAAAAGATTGGATGACCAGTCATTTTCTCCTATTAAATTCAGATAAGACCGAGATATTACTTATTGGACCTAAAAACAGTACACAGAATCTCTTGGATTACAATTTGTAACTGGACGGATGTAATGTTACTTCCTCTACAGTTAAAAATCTGGGTGTTATATTAGACAGCAACCTATCTTTTCAAAATCATATTTCCAATGTTACAAAAACAGCATTCTTCCATCTTAGAAACATTGCCAAGCTACGGAACATGTTAAGTGTTTCTGATGCAGAAAAGTTAGTTCATGCATTCATGTCCTCTCGACTGGACTATTGTAATGCACTGCTAGGTGGTTGTCCTGCATCTTCAATAAACAAGCTACAGATAGTACAAAATGCTGCGGCTAGAGTCCTTACCAGGTCAAGAATATATGATCATATTACTCCAATTTTACAGTCTCTTGCACTGGCTACCTATTAAGTTTCGTATCAGTTACAAAATATTATTACTTGCCTATAAGGCCCTAAATGATTTAGCTCCTGCGTACCTAACTAATCTTCTATCACGCTTACAATCCATACCCGCTCCCTAAGGTCGCAAAACTCTGGACTCTTGGTAGTACCTAGGATAGCAAAGTCCACTAAAGGAGGTAGAACTTTTTTCATATCTGGCTCCTAAACTCTGGAATAGCCTTCCTGAAAACGTCCGGGGTTCAGACACACTCTCTCTGTTTAAATCTAGATTAAAGACGCATCTCTTTAGCCAAGCATTCATATAATGCATCTCACAATCTTGTACTGCAGTTATATCTGATCAAATGCATTTAATTGAATTAAAAAACATATTAATGATGTCCATTTGGAGGGTCTTAAAGCACTTGAAAAGATTTAGTTCCTTTACTAAAATGAAGCAGTTTTAATGTCTCTCTTTTGGGTCAAAACGGACCCAATTGGATAAACGAAATCAAAAGAACCCAATTCTTGCAAAATTGAATCCCAATTTGATTCAACCACAGGCATTGAACCGCCTGTGAAGATCGGGACAATCATACTCCTTTTATAAATCAATGTCTAAAATATACACAAACCAATTATATTTAATAATAAAGTTGTAAGCTCTTTTAGTAAAGGTCCTGGAAGTATAACAAGCGAATATGTGACCCTGGACCACAAAACCAGTCTTACGTGTCAATTTATTCGAAATTGAGATTTCTATATCATCTAAAAGCTGAATATGTAATCTTTCCATTGATGTATGGTGTGTATTAGGACAATATTTGGTTGCGATACAATTATCTGGAATCTAAATATTGAGAAAATCACCTTTAAAGCGGTCCTAATGAAGTTCATAGGAATACATATTACTAATCAAAAATGAAGTTTTGATATATTTACGGTAAGAAATTTACTAAATATCTTCATGGAAAATGATCTTTACTTAATGTCCTAATGATTTTTGGCATAAAATAAAAATTGATCATTTTGACCCATACAATGTATTGTTGGCTATTGCTACAAATATACCCGTGCTGCTTATGACTGCTTTTGTGCTTCAGGTTACAAAACAGTTGGAACAGAAACCCTGAAGTCGTTAAAGTGAGATGGAAAATGATGCGTTCTACATCAGATATCAGATCGTTTAGCTGATAAACTTGATGGAGGAAACAGTGCACATTGTTCATGTACGCATACGGATTACTCTAACAATGCTAAGCTTGTTGAAAATTGCCAAACACATCCTTTAAATCTGACAGTTTCATTGTTCAAGTCATATGACGTGAGAAGTGAATTACACGTTGGAGGACGCACAGACGGGGAAAGTCCCACCAAAACACTCATGTAATATAAATTGAGCCTCACACGGTACTAATGAACTGTTCTTATTTGAATCATGAACATTATTAAAAATTCAATCTGAACCTGTGATGCTTTGTAATTTTCTGAAGTTTTAACTTCAGCCAGCCATATTCTTATAAAGAAAAAACACACATTTACATAAAACATACACTTTTACATACTGCACTGCATGCATTTGCACATAGATGCACTCTTACACCCTAGTAAAACAACACAAACAGGGTTGTTTTTAATAAAAGAAAGTCTTTAATAAGAAATAAAATGGCTAATATCGTTTGTTTTCTTCACCGATCTGTGTTTCGTCATCCCCCCCCATCAGGGGAACCTAACTCCAGGAATGGGGCATACAATCTCCAGGTGTGAAGGGTCATAGAGTTCAAAGAGCCAACACACCGGTTCTACCAAACACCCATCTCCTCTTCTATCACAGCATGAAATCAGTCCTGTGTGTCGTAAAGCAATGCTGTGTGTGTCTGGTGTCAGAGAGCACCCCCGTTTGACTATTGCTCATCTGTGTTTTAGAGCCATGTGGTTTTAGGCATGAAATAGCAAAGACTCTTACAGATTTTACTTGCTTTGGCACTATTTTCATGAGAAAAGTGTACATTTTTTTAAATTGTTCGTACAAAAACTGCTAGTCAGTCTTAAAAACCAATATCTCAAGCTTTCCATTTCAGTTTACATAAAGCCTATCCTTTCCACATAACCCGTTTCACAACAAAATCACTAGCGTGTAATGAGAACATTTAAACAGATCAGACACCTGGTCGGTCAGAGATCGCCTTGGGCCCCTATAACTCAAATGTTATTATATAAACTTCAAAAGGCATAACAAAATGAAGCATTTTAAAGTCAAATCACACTGCTGCTGTGTGTTCTACAGGCTTGCGGTTTCAGAGCAATCAATGAATACCACACATCTCTGCCAAGCATTTATGGCGTTGTTTACTTAATGGTGTTTACACTGTAATATAATGTAGATGGTTGTAAGAGTGCATATTTTATCCCCCTTACCAGCTTGAAAGAGTAAAGCATTGGCATTTCAAAATAAGAGACTCTGTTGGCTACTTTATACATGTTTGTAACTCAAATTCTGGTTTAGATTGGTATTTTTGGTTACAGAAAGTGGAATTGAATTCAATGGTACCTTGTGAGGCTTCTGTTTGGGCTGCCCCTTCACCAGATGGAAAGTCTTTAACATTATTTTTAACACTATATACACAAGTCTCTAGATTTATGTATAAGTACAATCATCTGTTAAACTGTGTGCATGAATGTAAACAATAAACAGGCCTACAGTTTTAAGCAGACATATTTAAAAACCTTGCATGCTTTTTGAAATCTTATAAATTACATTTTACTTTCATCTTTTTTGGTTTATGTGCACCTATATTTTTTCATTTTAAGAGGATGGTTTATGGGGGAACATTTTTAAAAGACGCTCGTACAGTAAGAGGGTTAAGCCTATACATTTATGCATTTAGCAGACGCTTTTATCCAAAGCGACTTACATTTAAGGCTATACGTTTTTTGTCAGTATGTGAGTTCTCTGGGAATTGAACCCACAACCTATTGCGCTGCTAACACAATGCTCTACCACTGAGCCACAGGAACAAAAGCCTTATACTTTCCAAAAGCCATGAGAAAATGTGTGAATAACTTACCAGGAGTTGTGTTTTCTTCACCGCTTCGAGCCTCGTCAACTGCTAAAAAAAAAAAAACGTTTGGCACGAAAAGAACACAATTCTTGCGGTATATTTTTCAAGCCCGAGGCAGATGTAGACTACTCTACCATGTATAACAAATGTATAAAGAAATTATACATACCGTTAAGTTTGGCAGGCATTTTAGTGCTGGTAATTCGCAGGTAGCCGTAGTACGACGAGACGGTCTTTAGGTGAAGGTAACAATGGGTCGCGTTCTCGCAACAAACGTTTAAATCGTCCGCGAACAGTTCGAGCGTTACAAAGTGTCGCGAGAAGTGGGGCGTGTTCCCATAAGAGTCCTCTTTAAATCATGACCATTACTTGAAATGAATCGACTTATATTTTTCATTACTTTCTACTTATGTGTGTAATAAAATAATGTTGCCATTTTAATATAACATGTAGCCAATCACACACACACAAATGTTCTCTCACGGTCATTTAAATATAGCTGATGTGCACGTGTGAAATAATATATTAAGCTACTTCAGAAACATTTCCCATTTCTTTGTTGAAATTCTTGTCTTGAATTTTTTTATGCATTCCTTTCTGGAGCCAGTCGCTAACTTTTAAAGTTTAAGATTTTTGGTTCTCACTGCCTAGTATGAATGTGAAAATTGTATTTACCAAATGCAGTTTATCTTCTCTTTTAAAAAACGAACTAACAACAACTAAATATATTGTCTGCATTTAGCCTACCAATGTTTTCCCACATTATCTTTTACATTGTAAAAGTTTAGCACATCGTTTTTGAACCTTTTCACAACACTATATTAAACAAAGGGCTGACAATAATCGCCTCCTAAAATGGCCCTGCTGAAAAAAACAATAGCCCTGCCCTAAACACATTGGAAAATGTAATGTATTTAATGGTTATAATGGGAATTGTATTGGTTTAATGGAAACTATAATGGTGTCTACTGGTATGTGATGGATTCTATTGGTGGGATGTTAAATCCTATTGGAAAAATTCCCAAAATACACTACAAAAAGGGATTGTGTAATGGTTTTACTAGAAAAAGCTAATGGTTTATAATGGCATTTTAATGGAAACCATTTGAATTTCTGTGATGGTTTCTATTGGGCTTCTATTGTTTTTTTTAGCAGGGTGCCCACATTTAATCTGGTCTAGGCCTATGTCTAGGCCTGTTTCAGTGTAAGCGAGACTCTCTCTCGAACCGCATACATACAAGTTTGTGGTATTTAGTGTGCGTTTATGATTACAAGACAAGAAAATGTAACAGGAAATATCAATGCTGTTTTAATATATTTTTTTTTACTCAAGTAAATCCATAAATCGAAACAAACAAGAGTTATAACAATCTACATAGAAAATGCAGCAGTAATATGCAATTTTAATTCTATATAGTAGATTAGTATGAAGCATTAATCCATATAAACACCAAAATAAATACAAGAACCCTAATGCACACTATTTACATTTCCCATTCACACACCAAAAATCCTTGAAAAATAAGAAAAAGTTGGTTACGAGAACACGACAGTGTGTATCATAGAGCTATAGTTTTATACAGCAATCATGTGGAGATAAAGCTGAGGTTTATACACTAACATTTTAGGGTTGAACCGTGTGAACATCTTTCCACATTAAGCACTAAATCCTGCTTAATCCTCAATTAATTTATAAAGAGCTGGTGTATGTGACCCAAAGCATAACAGTAGGTACAGTACAGTCAATTTAAACAGTACTACAGATGTTAACCTGCTCATGTTCAGTCCTATATAAAACTGTGTGTGTGGTCAGACTAAAGTGGGTAAAGATTGAGCTGTTCCTCCATGTCTCCCTCAGTCATCTCTCCAAAGGTGTCTTGATTCTCTCGAAGCAGTTTGAAGATGGCAGCCAGCTGCTCCTGCTGTACCCTACAGCAACAAACACAGCAGCATGAAGAGAAATCACAAAGGCTTCAGTTCAAACAGGGCTTAAAGGGAAAGTTCAGCCAAAAATTTGAATTCTGTTATCCTTTACTCAACCTCAATATGTTCCAAACCTGTATTGCTTTTTACACAAATTAACATATTTTGAAGATTGTTGGTAACCAAAAAGTTGGTGGTAGTTGACTTCTGTAGTATAAAAATACTATGGCTACCACCCTTATAATAATACTGTTTTGTTACATTTATATAGCACTTTTCTAGGCACTCAAACAGCTTTACATAAGGGGGGGGGGGGGGGGGGGGGGGGTCCACCAATGTGCAGCATCCACCTGGATGATGCGACGGCAGCCATATTGCTCCAGAATACACCATCTTATTTGTGGAGAGGAGACAAAGTGATGAAGCAATCAGTGTATGGGGATGATTAGGAGGCCATGATGGTCAGAGGCCAATGGGGAAATTTGGCCAGGATGCCGGAGTAACATCCAAACATGGGATTTTTAATGACCACAGAGAGTCAGGACCTCAGTTTAACGTCTCATCCGAAGGACCCTATCAATGGCTACCAGCAACTGTTTGGTTTCCAACGATATTCAAAATATTTTCTTTTGTATTTAACAGATTAAAAAAACATGGGTGAAGGAATTGAAGGAAACTAATTTAAAAATATTTCTGTCTGGTGTTTCTTTGTGTTAAGTGCGGTGTATCAGAAGAAATAATGCCACAACGGTCATTCATCAAATTTGGCTCTTTATTGATATCACAAAAGCCATTAGAGTGAATCTCACAAAACCCTATCAAAGTCACATTTCACTGCAAAATCTAAATTATATATACTCTCTACAATATCACAGAAAAAAAAAACATGCACACGTGGTAGTATGTGTTGTATTACCAATAATTAAATGCATCACAATATTACAGTAAAATGTTACTTTTTTAGAATGCAAACAAATCATAGTTCTAAAATAGGCTTTGTGGAAATTATAACGTCTGTTCCATTCTCTTCTGATTCTGGTATGAAATGTCACTCTTTATGTTTGATGAGATTCACCTAATTTAACATAACATCCAAAAACAAAAACAACAAATCCACATGGTTTCTACTTTTCATCATGTAGTGCAAGCACTTTCCCATCAGGTCATAGCGGTGTGCGTCCACGAGAGGGTGTGATGGTATTTCAGAAGAGCAGGGAGGGCAGAATGTGAGACTGAATGCTGATTGGCTGACTCAAGAACACAAGATGCTCAAAGGCACAAGATTATTTCATGTCATGAGAAATCCCAATTTCTGAATTCCATATTCAAATCTACACTAAAAAATGCTGGGTTAAATACAACCCAGTGCTTGGTAACATATGGACAAACCCAGCTATCAAGTTGTTTTGACCCAGTGGTTGGGTTCCTACCCAGAAGGCTGTGTTAAAAATGTAACTCAACTGCTGGGTCGAAACAACCCAGTTGCTGGATTGGTCTATATTTCACCCAGCGTTGGGTTGCATATAACCCAGCATTTTTTAGCGTGTAGGAAAGAAGAACTACATAAAGCTCTGGTTCCCGCCCTTTCTTTTGCAAAAGAGTTTCTGAATCATACACTAAATTAACTATATGTAAACTACAATATCACAGTGTTTTAATAGGCTTTTCATAGTCTAAAGTGTCATAGCTGTATATAGTTGTGTACCCAAGTGTGAACAAAGGATAATCTTATGTTCTTTGGCATTTTGCTTTAAGAAGTTATTCACAGGCCGAAAACAAAGAAAGAAAAAAGAAAAGCACAAAGTCACTCCTCGCAGGTCCTCAAGATTCAATATAGGGAGCATTTTCTCCCACTTGCTCCGACTTCTGCTTACTCCGCATCTCTGGAAAAAAAACAAAAAACAAGATTATTCAGATTCATAAAGCCCCAGACTCAAACAGTTGACCTGAAAGTCTCAGGGAACACACAGTTCCTCTACATACAAACACAAATGCATGAATTCACACTATCAAAACCCCAGAGAAACATTAACCGTACACAGACTCAATTAAACAATCTCATTAGCAACCAAATTAAATTAAGGTAAAACAAATACTTTCGCCAGTTAGTTAATCGCATTACATAAGACAATTGTTTTGTATATATTAGTGCCGTCAATCAATAATTTTTTTTTATTAATCGCACATTTTTCTAAAATTAATCGCGATTAATCCCACCTAACATTAAAGTTTTTAAATAATCTTTTATATTGCAATAATTTCACATTCAATCTTCAAATGTACAATGTACAAACAACAAAGACAGTATATTTTTTAAGATTTCTTTAACGGCATCTTTGTGATTGAAGGCCAGCATCACTGATATCAATACTACTGATGTCTCTATAAAATAGTTTTTCCCTTAATATTTAACCATTGACTGTAGCCATTCAGCATTATAGTATAATTGAGAGCTATCAATTTTGACATTAGATTTAAATTCTAATTTAAGAGAACTTAAAATAATCTTCACATGAACCCATTATAATAAATGGCACATTTAACTACCTGTGCCTTTCAGTAGAAATAAACCGAAAATGAATAGTTACCAAGCACTAAATTAAATATAGATGAACCCCTTAAAGCATAAAAGCTTCTTTTGTTCTTGGATTAATAATAAAAATGAATATACATCACAGCAGCTGTTATTAGCGCTTTACCTGCTAGAGCTTTAAAAGCTGCTGCTGAACGTGAGGCGGATCTGACACACATCTTATGTTCTTACAACTCTCTTTACATTTTCTGACCCACTTCAGGTCTTAAAGTCTCTACTAATGAGCGGACGAGTTGAATCGGGTGTTAGATGGAGTTTTTAAAACCATTTCAGAGACACATTCTTAAAAGTGACGCATATATTGCAAATACACAGTTTTAAAGCAGCTTTTTGGTAACTTCATGCCTTAGCTAACGGCATAACTAGGACATTGCATGCACGTAGTTTCTTTCGCTGTTTGATATGAAATCTCGCATCTGAAATGTCTCCCGTTTGATGTGGCCATAAAGACGTTCTGCATCTAAATAAACGCAATACTTTAAGAAAAAAAGAGACTAAGGCAGCATTTGTGAATGGGGTGGCCAAACCTAGCCCCACCCCTGCGTTAATTGCGTAAAATATTTTTTACGCGTTAATCTGAAAAAGTAATCTCCTGCGTTAACACGCAAATTTTGACACCACTAATATATACAGTGCTCAGCGTAAATGAGTACACCCCCTTTGAAAAGTAAAATTTTAAACAATATCTCAATGAACACAAAAACATTTTCCAAAATGTTGACAAGACTAAGTTTTATATAACATCTGTTTAACTTATAACATGAAAGTAAGGTTAATAATATAACTTAGAGAACAAAATGTTCAGTTTTACTCAAATTAGGGTGATGCAAAAATGAGTACACCCCACTGAAAGTCTCTGGAGCAAAGCTAAATTTTTGACTACAAATGTCTAATTTAACAAGAATTCAACCTCAGGTGAGTCTAATTATTAATTACACAGGTGTTCAGCAGACAGTTGACTATAAAAGGGTGTTACTTAAAGAAAACCCCTTCCCATTCCATGCTGTCAGCAATGGCACCACATGGAAGAGAAATGTCACAAGACCTGAGAAAGAAAATTATTTCTTTACAGAAGAAAGGTGAAGGCTACAAGAAGATCAGCAAAGCTTTACTTATCAGTCAGAATACTGTAGCAAAAGTGGTACAAACATTTAAAAAAGATGGAACAGCAACCATCTCACAGAGACGTCCATGTTGTCTACGGAAGTTAACACCTCGTCAGGAGCGTCTTCTGATGAGAAGGGTTGAAGAAAATCGACATGCAAGTTCACTGCAGTTATCTAAAGAAGTAGAAAGCCAAACTGGGGTGATTATTTCCCGTGACACAATACGGCGTACACTGCAGAGGAATGGCATGCATGGGTGCAGTCCACGAAAGAAGCCTCTCCTAAAGCCCAGGCACAAAAAAGCCCGCCTAGAGTTTGCCAGGGCCCATGCTGACAAAGATGAAGACTACTGGGACTCTATACTCTGGAGTGATGAGACCAAGATAAATGTTTTTGGAACTGATGGCTTCAAAACTGTATGGCGTCGCAAAGGTGAGGAATACAAAGACAAATGCATGGTGCCTAGAGTGAAACATGGTGGTGGCAGTGTCCTTATGTGGGGCTGCATGAGTGCTGCTGGTGTCGGGGAGCTGCATTTTATTGATGACATCATGAATTCACAAATGTACTTCTCTATACTGAAAGAGAAGATGCTACCATCACTCCGTGCCCTTGGTCGTCATGCACTTTTCCAACATGACAATGATCCTAAACACACATCTAAGGCCACTGTTGTATTTCTGAAGAAGAACAGGGTGAAAGTGATTCAGTGGCCAAGTATGTCTCCTGATCTGAACCCAATCGAACACCTATGGGGAATTCTGAAGAGACAAGTTGAGCATCACTCTCCATCCAGCATCCAATCTCTAAAAGAGGTCATTCTTGAAGAATGGAAAAAGATAGATCTGGCAAAATGTCGCCATCTTGTTCATTCCATGCCTAGAAGACTTGGTGCTGTCATTGCAAATCATGGAGGCCATACAAAGTACTAGATTTAGTAGTTTTTGTTGTGGGGTGTACTCATTTTTGCATCACCCTAATTTGAGTAAAACTGAACATTTTGTTCTTTAAGTTATATTATTAACCTTACTTTCATGTTATAAGTTAAACAGATGTTATATTAAACTTAGTCTTGTCAACATTTTGAAAATGTTTTTTGTGTTCAATATCATTGAGATATTGTTTAAAATGTTACTTTTCAAAGGGGGTGTACTCATCTACGCTGAGCACGGTATATCTGTCTATATCAATCCAGAGAGAGAGGGAGAATGGTCTCGTTAAATATGCTCCTGGATAAGGCGAGGATAAAAGAGTTTAATTTTGTAAAATCACATTTAAGTTTTTCTCTTTATAAATCAGAAAATACGGTCAAATGCAAGAAAAAAAACCCTAAAGAAATCAATTTTTAAATGTGTTTTTTAGGATTAAAATGTTACACGAATGATATATGGACAAATCCATCCGTAAAAATCTTCAGAACATATACAGGAATATAACGGTAATGTCTGGTTTAAGGGCTGCTGAAGTGGACATTTCTGGATCATTTATTTTATTTTCTCTTTTTTAATAAAATGGCCTTTAAAGACGCGTGTTATAATTTAAATATGCAGAAGCCAATCATGCGTTTTCAAACAGATTTGGAGAAAGTTGCATTGCATCACTGCTCACCAGTGGATGCTCTGCAGTGAAGGGGTGCCGTCAGAATGAGAGTGCAAACAGCCGATAAAAAACATCCAATAATCCACAAGTAATCCACACCAGTCCAGCAATTAACATCTTATGAAACGAGAATATGTCTGCTTGTAATGATCAGAAACAAATCCATCACCAAGGGCCTTTTAAAACTGACGCGTCTCTGCCAAAATATCAGTCCATAATCCATAACACTGAACGCGGTACTTTGCTCTTTGCTTGTATGTTAAATGAGCTTGGTTTGTGCCGCATTCTCTTCTCATCAGATGAGATGAATTTTCCATTGGAGTGAATTTTTACTTGTGGATTGTGATGTTTTTTAATCAGTTGTTTGGACTCATTCTGACGGCACCCATTCTTGAAGAGGATGCATTTGTGAGCAAGTGCTGTAATGCTGATCTTCTATCCACATCTGTCTGATGAATAAACAAACTATCCACATCTCAGATTAGCCTTGAGGACGAGCAGATTAAGAAAATGGTTTTATTATTATTTACTGCAAGATGAATATATGATTAGTGGAACAGATGAAGGAGCATGTCACTCACCGTTAACAGCTCTGGTGTTTTGCGGTTACTTGTTAAGGCATGGCAGAGGCATGTTAATCATGCAGTGGTTAAACTGAAGCCCAGCAGAGTCGTGGAGACATTCAGGAAAGATGCTTGTGGTCATGTTAGTAAAGAGCCCAACCAAACACATTTGGTTTCATGCAATCATATTTAGTAGATTGGCCAGTAACATAGCTCAGTGCTACGGCCATTTCAAATGATCTGAAGCATGTGCTAATGTGACTTACAGAAATGTCCAAGGTGACATCATGAGGATTTAACTAGCTTTGATCTTTTGAAATAAAGGAGCTTGGCGTACAATGAAAAACTGCATGTGTATCAAACACATGACTGCCCACATTTACACATCAATGATGCGTTATTTCAAAGGATCAGAGAGAGGGTGGAAAAATGGTCATGAAATACTAAGGAATCACTGCTTTTGAACCTTATTTTCTGGATGCACAACAATGATACAAAGACACATGCAAAAGATACGCATACAGGAAGTCTAAAACCAGAAAACAAGACTGGAAGTATCTTCCCAATGATTTAATACTACTTCACCATAATTTAACTTCAGTAATATTTCGGTAGCTCTCATCTCCCTTTATATCATCAAAGATCAAATTCAAATAATATCTTTTGTTATTCGTTTAAAGTACAGTAAATCTCTTCTTCATATATATATATTTCAGCGGGACAATCAATTATTACAAGCATTGGATTATGCATGCATTAATTCGGACGTGCCACTCCTCCTACATCCTGACCCAAAGGGGCTTTATGATCACGCACTATAGGAGCTGAACGTACATCATTCAGAAGTGAATTGTTTCACAATACCTTTAAATTCAATTTCTGAATATTCATTTAGGTTGCAAACCTGAAACAGAACTATAATTCAAATTCAAGGATGTAGAATTTAAATCAAATGTAGGTTTTATTAATGTTCGGTTTATATTGAATTGCCCACAAACAAAATATCTAACAACGTAAAAAATAAAGAAATTAAATATCAACTACAATATTTTATTTCTAACTTAAATTTCCTAAGAGGTTGTATTTTAACAGTAATCCTTTGAAATAATAAAAAGTGGAAAATGAACATGTTGTGATACTATTTGGCAAATGAAACTGTTTTGATGGAGGTTT